>CM051267.1:6472004-6482004 GCA_027921565.1 Artemia sinica | reverse complement strand
CCCCATGTGGCACCCCTGCTGCCACCTATAACTTTTTTGCACACCATATATGGGCATAGAGTCCCTAGGGGAAATGGATTTCTGAGAAATTGATTGCGTAATCGGTCAATGACCTCTTTTTCCAAGGTCGATTTATTTGATGTTTCTATGTGTAATAACTCCGGGCGAAGGTTGCACATGCGCATTGAATTCTAACGGGAACAATGTTATCGATCTAGGACTCGAGGGGGAAGTGAATTTCCGAGAACTTGATTGCGTAATCGATCGTGAGTGTGATGGTGTCCAGAAATAGTATTTGTTGTTGTTGCTCGAAATCGATCGAGTCTAATGGGGGTCAAGATCAATCGATCTGTTGTTGTTTGGCCACGTGTAATGACATGAGAACTTGATTTACATAATCGCTAGGGGAAATTATTGATTTACGAAGGGGGAATTAAGAAACATTAAGGCTTCTTTAATCTTAGGTCTGTGGGATAAACGTTCATTAGGTCAGAGAGAAAAATTAATATACTATTTTTAAATAGGGCTTCACGAAGGGGGAATTAAGAAACATTAAGGCTTCTTTAATTTTAGGTCTGAGGGATAAACGTTCTTTAGGTCAGAGAGAAAAATTAATATTCTATTTTTAAATAGGGCTTCATTGATCTATAGTGTCATGAATTATAAATGACATCACTTGTTATCTTGGAATTATGTGGGAGTCTAAAGAGATAGAAATTCTATTTTTAAATACGGCTTCACGGAGCTTTAAGTCGGAGAGATAAATTGATATTCTAACGAAACCATAATAGTTTAGCTAGGAAAATTTATGAGATGAAGAGATTAACGTAGGAAAGGGTTTCCTAGAAATTTGAAATGTGAAAGCACTGAGATGCCAAACAAAAGGAACACGATGAAATTACTTTTAGGGATTATTTGGGCGAAACGGTTTTAGACAGCTTATGGAATTATTTCGGCGAAACCGTTAGAGACGTTGATTTAAAAGATGATTTAAAAGATGATTTTTGAGTGTGGTCGTTATAATACACAAGTTCCATTGAACAGTGTTGTGAGGTCCCCTACCACAACCCCAAAGAGCCCCGATCGCCCTACCCCGATCCAAAGGGTTCCAATCCCCATACCCCAATCCAGAAGAACCCCCCGGTCCCCAAAGGTTCCCAGGGCTCCCACCTGGCCCCCAGACCCTCAACGGCCCACCCCGGGCCCCCCAAAGGCACATCGAGCTCCCAAAAGACCACCGGGGTCCCAAAGGCCTTCACCCGGTCACCAAATGTCCCCCAGGCTCTCAACCGGCCTCCAGGACCCCCAAAGGCCCTCCACCGGCCCCAAAGGTCCCCCAGGCTCCCAAAAGGGCCCCCCACCCTCCCCTCCCTCTCCCTCTCCTCCCCACTCCTCACCGTCACCTCCCCTCCCCCTCCCCTCCTCCCCCTCCCCTCCCCTCCCCTCCTCCCCTCCCCTCCCCTCCCCTACCCTCCCCCTACCCATTTTTTTAATATTTTTTGTGCATTGAGACACAGAAGGGACACCCTCCCCCAAGGGTCCCCCAAACACCCTCCCCGGGCCCCCCAAAGAGTCCCCTCTCCATTTTTTTAATACTTTTTTATGGCTTTATTATATCTTTTCTGAACAAGTTCCATTCATAATGTCATTCCTAAACCCATTTTCCAACCTCAAAGAGTCCCCACCCCAATTTGTAAATACTTTCTTGAATTTTTTAACATGGTATTTTTTAACTTTTTACGTTCCGACCTTTCTCAAAGAGTCAAATTTAAAGTTCTATTCCAAATATTTTCCCGGAACAAGAAAAGTCCCAAGACATAAAAAATTTAAAGTTCACTTCTAAATTTTTCCGTAGAAGATAGGAAAAGTTATACTATGATTGTGATTATTTTCTATGAAGATAAAAAATTTCACTTTAATTCTAAATTTTCTTAAATTCAGTTCTGACCATTCTCAAAGAGATGAAAAAATTTAAAGTTCTGTTCCAAATATTTCCCCGGAAGAAGAAAAGTTCAACTTCGATTCTGAATTTTCTCAATGAAAATGAAATGAGTTATTGATCAATTCTATTTTCCCAAAATAATATAAAATTTTCCACTTCAATTCAGATTTTTCTCAAAGAGATGAAAAAATTTAAAATATTGTTCCAAATTTTTCTTAGAAGATAGAAAAGATCAAGTTCTAATCTGAATTTTACCTAAGAACACAATTCAATTCTAATTTCTCCAGAGAAAATAAAAAGCTTCCACTTCAGTTTTAAGTTTACCAAGACATAAAAAATTTAAAGTTCAGTTCTAAATTTTTCCTTAGAAGATAGGAATAGTTATACTTCGATTGTGATTATTTTCTATGAAGATAAAAAGTTTCAATTTAATTCTAAATTTTCTTAAATTCAGTTCCGACCTTTCTCAAAGAGATGAAAAAATTTAAAGTTCTGTTCAATATATTTTCTCGGAAGAAGAAAAGTTCAACTTCGATTCTGAATTTTCTCATTGAAAATGAAATATGTTATTGATCAATTCTATTTCTCCAAAATAATATAAAAATTTTCCACTTCAGTTCAGATTTTTCTCAAAGAGATGAAAAATTTAAAATACTATTCCAAATTTTTCATAGAAGATAGAAAAGTTCAAGTTCTCTTCTGAATTTTACCAACAAACACAATTCAATTCTAATTTCTCCAGAGAAAATAAAAAGCTTCCACTTCAGTTTTAAGTTCACCAAGACATAAAAAATTTAAAGTTCTGTTCTAAATTTTTCTGTAGAAGATAGGAAAAGTTATACTATGATAGTGATTATTTTCCATGAAGATAAAAAGTTTCACTTTAATTCTAAATTTTCTTAAATTCAGTTCCGACTTTTCACATAGAGATGAAAAAAATTTAAAGTTCTGTTCCAAATTTTTCATAGAATATTGGAAAAGTTATACTTTGATCGTGAATATTCAAGTTCTCTTCTGAATTTTACCAAAGAACACAATTCAATTCTAATTTCTCCAGAGAAAATAAAAAGCTGCCACTTCAGTTTTAAGTTCGCCATGACATAAAAAATTTAAAGTTCAGTTCTAAATTTCTACATAGAAGATAGGAAAAGTTATACTATGATTGTGATTATTTTCTATGAAGATTAAAAGTTTCACTTCAATTTTAAATTTTCTCAAAGAAGTGAAGAAAAGTTCAACTTCGATTCTGAATTTTCTCAATGAAAATGAAATAAGTTATTGATCATTTCTATTTTCCCAAAATAATATAAAAATTTTCCACTTCAGTTCAGATTTTTCTCAAACAGATGAAAAAATTTAAAATACTGTTCCAAATTTTTCATAGAAGATAGAAAAGTTCTTGTTCTCTTCTGAATTTTATCAAAGAACATAATTCATTTCTAATTTCTCCAGAGAAAATAAAAAGTTTCCATATCACTTTTAAGTTTACCAAGACATAAAAATTTAAAGTTCAATTCTAAATTTTTCCATAGAAGATAGGAAAATTTATACTATGATTGTGATTATTTTCCATGAAGATAAAAAGTTTCACTTTAATTCTAAATTTTCTTAAATTCAATTCCGACCTTTCTCAAAGAGATGAAAAAAATTAAAGTTCTGTTCCAAATATTTTCCCGGAAGAAGAAAAGTTCAACTTCGATTCTGAATTTTCTCAATGAAAATGAAAAGTTATTGATCAAATCTTTTTTCTCAAAAATAATATAAAAATTTCCACTTCAGTTCAAATTTTTTTCTCAAAGAGATGAAGAAATTTAAAGTTCTGTTCCAAATTTTTTCATAGAAGATAGGAAAAGTTATACTTTGATCGTGAATATTCGAGTTCTATTCTGAATTTTACCAAAGAACACAATTCAATTCTAATTTCCACAATAAAAAATTTAAAGTTCAATTCTAAATTTTTCGGTGGAAGATAGAAAAAGTAATACCATACGTGTGAATATTTTCCCGGAAGATAAAAAGTTCTAGTTCAATTTAAAATTTTCTCAACGAAGTGAAGAAGAATTCAAGTTCTCTTCTGAATTTTACCAAAGAACACAATTCATTTCTAATTTCACCAGAGAAAATAAAAATATTCCACTTCAGTTCCTTATTTCACAAAGACATAAAGAAATTTAAAGTTCAATTCTAAATTTTTCGGTGGAAGATAGAAAAAGTAATACCATACTTGTGAATATTTTCATGGAAGATAAAAAGTTCTAGTTCAATTTAAAATTTTCTCAACGAAGTGAAGGAAAGTTCAAGTTCTCTTCTGAATTTTCTCAATGAAAAAGAAATTAGTCATTGATCATTTCTATTTTTCCAAATAATATAAAAATTTTCCACTTTAGTTCAGATCTGGCTCGAAGAGATGAAAAATTTAAAATACTGTTCCAAATTTTTCATTGAAGATAAAAAAGTTCAAGTTCTCTTCGGAATTTTACCAAAGAACACAATTCAATTCTAATTTCTCCAGAGAAAATAAAAATCTTCCACTTCAGTTCTTTATTTCACAAAGACAAAGAAATTTAAAGTTCAATTCTAAATTTTTCGGTGGAAGATAGAAAAAGTAATACCATACTTGTGAATATTTTCCTGGAAGATAAAAAGTTCTAGTTCAATTTAAAATTTTCTCAACGAAGTGAAGAAAAGTTCAAGTTCTCTTCTGAACTTTACCAAAGAACACACTTCAATTCTAATTTCTCCAGAGAAAACAAAAATCTTCCACTTCAGTTCTTTATTTCACAAAGACATAAAGAAATTTAATGTTCAATTCTAATTTTTCGGTGGAAGATAGAAAAAGTAATACCATACTTGTGAATATTTTCACGGAAGATAAAAAGTTCTAGTTCAATTTAAAATTTTCTCAACGAAGTCAAGGAAAGTTCAAGTTCTCTTCTGAACTTTACCAAAGAACACACTTCAATTCTAATTTCTCCAGAGAAAACCAAAATCTTCCACTTCAGTTCTTTATTTCACAAAGACAAAAGAAATTTAAAGTTCAATTCTAAATTTTTCGGTGGAAAATAGAAAAAGTAATACCATACTTGTGATATTTTCACGGAAGATAAAAAGTTCTAGTTCAATTTAAAATTTTCTCAACGAAGTCAAGGAAAGTTCAAGTTCTCTTCTGAACTTTACCAAAGAACACACTTCAATTGTAATTTCTCCAGAGAAAACAAAAATCTTCCACTTCAGTTCTTTATTTCACAAAGACATAAAGAAATTTAAAGTTCAATTCTAAATTTTTTCGGTGGAAGATAGAAAAAGTAATACCATACTTGTGATTATTTTCACGGAAGATAAAAAGTTCTAGTTCAATTTAAAATTTTCTCAACGAAGTGAAGAAGAATTCAAGTTCTCTTCTGAATTTTGCCAAAGAACACAATTCATTTCTAATTTCACCAGAGAAAATAAAAATATTCCACTTCAGTTCTTTATTTCACAAAGACATAAAGAAATTTAAAGTTCAATTCTAAATTTTTCGGTGGAAGATAGAAAAAGTAATACCATACTTGTGAATATTTTCATGGAAGATAAAAAGTTCTAGTTCAATTTAAAATTTTCTCAACGAAGTGAAGGAAAGTTCAAGTTCTCTTCTGAATTTTCTCAATGAAAAAGAAATTAGTCATTGATCATTTCTATTTTTCCAAATAATATAAAAATTTTCCACTTTAGTTCAGATCTGGCTCGAAGAGATGAAAAATTTAAAATACTGTTCCAAATTTTTCACTGAAGATAAAAAAGTTCAAGTTCTCTTCGGAATTTTACCAAAGAACACAATTCAATTCTAATTTCTCCAGAGAAAATAAAAATCTTCCACTTCAGTTCTTTATTTCACAAAGACAAAGAAATTTAAAGTTCAATTCTAAATTTTTCGGTGGAAGATAGAAAAAGTAATACCATACTTGTGAATATTTTCCCGGAAGATAAATAGTTCTAGTTCAATTTAAAATTTTCTCAACGAAGTGAAGAAAAGTTCAAGTTCTCTTCTGAACTTTACCAAAGAACACACTTCAATTCTAATTTCTCCAGAGAAAACAAAAATCTTCCACTTCAGTTCTTTATTTCACAAAGACATAAAGAAATTTAATGTTCAATTCTAATTTTTCGGTGGAAGATAGAAAAAGTAATACCATACTTGTGAATATTTTCACGGAAGATAAAAAGTTCTAGTTCAATTTAAAATTTTCTCAACGAAGTCAAGGAAAGTTCAAGTTCTCTTCTGAACTTTACCAAAGAACACACTTCAATTCTAATTTCTCCAGAGAAAACAAAAATCTTCCACTTCAGTTCTTTATTTCACAAAGACATAAAGAAATTTAAAGTTCAATTCTAAATTTTTCGGTGGGAGATAGAAAAATTAATACCATACTTGTGAGACTAAAAATGAAGATATTTATGCAGAGTTTCAACTAGCTATGGCTAAGTTTGCTAAAGACAAGCTATTTTCCTGCAAAAACACACAAAATCAGAAGTAAAATGTTCAGTGTTCCTTTAGTACATACACAATTAGGCTAAAAATGAAGATATTTATGCACAGTTTCAACTAGCTATGGCTAAGTTTGCTAAAGACAAGCTATTTTCTTGCGAAAACACACAAAATCAGAAAAAATGTTCAATGTTCCTTTAGTACCTACGCAATTAGGCTGAAATGAAGATATTTATGCAGAGTTTCAACTATCTATGGCTAAGTTTGCTAAAGACAAGCTATTTTCTTGCGAAAACACAAACAAAATCAGAAAAAATGTTCAATGTTTCTTTAGTACCTACACAATTAGGCTTAAATGAAGATATTTATGCAGAGTTTCAACTAACTATGGCTAAGTTTGCTAAAGACAGGCTATTTTCTTGCGAAAACACACAAAATCAGAAAAAATGTTCAGTGTTCCTTTAGTACCTACACAATTAGGCTAAAAATGAAGATATTTATGCACAGTTTTAACTAGCTATGGCTAAGTTTGCTAAAGACAAGCTATTTTCTTGCAAAAACACACAAAATCAGAAAAAATGTTCAATATTCCTTTAGTACCTACGCAATTAGGCTGAAATGAAGATATTTATGCAGAGTTTCAACTATCTATGGCTAAGTTTGCTAAAGACAAGCTATTTTCTTGTGAAAACACACAAAATCAGAAATAATGTTCAATGTTCCTTTAGTACCTACGCAATTAGGCTTAAATGAAGATATTTATGCAGAGTTTCAACTAACTATGGCTAAGTTTGCTAAAGACAAGCTATTTTCTTGCGAAAACACAAACAAAATCAGAAAAAATGTTCAATGTACCTTTAGTACCTACGCAATTAGGCTAAAAATGAAGATATTTATGCAGAGTTTCAACTAGCTATGACTAAGTTTGCTAAAGACAAGCTATTTTCTTGCGAAAACACACAAAATCAGAAAAAATGTTCAATGTTCCTTTAGTACCTACGCAATTAGGATAAAAATGAAGATATTTATGCACTGTTTCAACTAGCTATGGCTAAGTTTGCTAAAGACAAGCTATTTTCTTGCGAAAACACACAAAATCAGAAAAAATATTGTTAGGTTAGGTTAAGTTAGATTAGGTTAGGTTAGCCTACGTACGCGCGCATATAGGTTAATTAGGTTGGATTAAGTTAGGTTAGGTTAAGTTAGGTTAGGTTAGATTAAATTAGGTTAGGTTAAGTTAGGTTATGCTAGGTTAGCCTACGTACGCGCGCGTACGTAGGCTAACCTAGCCTAACCTAACTTAACCTAACCTAACTTAATCTAACTTAACCTAACCTAACTTAACCTAACCTAACTTAATCCAACCTAATCTAACCTATATGCGCGCGTACGTAGGCTAACCTAACCTAATCTAACTTAACCTAACCTAACAATATTTTTGAGGCTATACATGACAAAACGAAAAGAAGAAAAAAAAACGAAATCTAACCTTTCGAAGCTTACTGTACAAAGACAGAACAGACACTCAAACTCGGGAACAGACACTCGGGTGTCTGTTCTGTCTTTGTACAGTAAGCTTCGAAAGGTTAGATTTTCGTTTTTTTTTTCTTCTTTTTTTGTTTAGCACTGAGGACGACTTGGCGGAGGTCCTTGTCGAAATATTTGCTTATATTTTGTCATCTTCATGGTTCGCTGGCTGACAAAATCCTCGTTTTTTCACCCTTTTTGACTTTTATTTTTCATTTTGTTACTTTCTCTCATCTCTGAGTTTCGTTTGTTAATTTTTTTCATCTCTTTGAGAAAGGTCGGAATTGAATTTAAGAAAATTTAGAATTAAAGTGAAACTTTTTATCTTCATGGAAAATAATCACAATCATAGTATAAATTTTCCTATCTTCTATGGAAAAATTTAGAATTGAACTTTAAATTTTTATGTCTTGGTAAACTTAAAAGTGATATGGAAACTTTTTATTTTCTCTGGAGAAATTAGAAATGAATTATGTTCTTTGATAAAATTCAGAAGAGAACAAGAACTTTTCTATCTTCTATGAAAAATTTGGAACAGTATTTTAAATTTTTTCATCTGTTTGAGAAAAATCTGAACTGAAGTGGAAAATTTTTATATTATTTTGGGAAAATAGAAATGATCAATAACTTATTTCATTTTCATTGAGAAAATTCAGAATCGAAGTTGAACTTTTCTTCACTTCTTTGAGAAAATTTAAAATTGAAGTGAAACTTTTAATCTTCATAGAAAATAATCACAATCATAGTATAACTTTTCCTATCTTCTATGTAGAAATTTAGAACTGAACTTTAAATTTTTTATGTCATGGCGAACTTAAAACTGAAGTGGCAGCTTTTTATTTTCTCTGGAGAAATTAGAATTGAATTGTGTTCTTTGGTAAAATTCAGAAGAGAACTTGAATATTCACGATCAAAGTATAACTTTTCCAATATTCTATGAAAAATTTGGAACAGAACTTTAAATTTTTTTCATCTCTATGTGAAAAGTCGGAACTGAATTTAAGAAAATTTAGAATTAAAGTGAAACTTTTTATCTTCATGGAAAATAATCACTATCATAGTATAACTTTTCCTATCTTCTACAGAAAAATTTAGAACAGAACTTTAAATTTTTTATGTCTTGGTGAACTTAAAACTGAAGTGGAAGCTTTTTATTTTCTCTGGAGAAATTAGAATTGAATTGTGTTTGTTGGTAAAATTCAGAAGAGAACTTGAACTTTTCTATCTTCTATGAAAAATTTGGAATAGTATTTTAAATTTTTCATCTCTTTGAGAAAAATCTGAACTGAAGTGGAAAATTTTTATATTATTTTGGAGAAATAGAATTGATCAATAACATATTTCATTTTCAATGAGAAAATTCAGAATCGAAGTTGAACTTTTCTTCTTCCGAGAAAATATATTGAACAGAACTTTAAATTTTTTCATCTCTTTGAGAAAGGTCGGAACTGAATTTAAGAAAATTTAGAATTAAATTGAAACTTTTTATCTTCATAGAAAATAATCACAATCGAAGTATAACTATTCCTATCTTCTAAGGAAAAATTTAGAACTGAACTTTAAATTTTTTATGTCTTGGTAAACTTAAAACTGAAGTGGAAGCTTTTTATTTTCTCTGGAGAAATTAGAATTGAATTGTGTTCTTAGGTAAAATTCAGATTAGAACTTGATCTTTTCTATCTTCTAAGAAAAATTTGGAACAATATTTTAAATTTTTTCATCTCTTTGAGAAAAATCTGAATTGAAGTGGAAAATTTTATATTATTTTGGGAAAATAGAATTGATCAATAACTTATTTCATTTTCATTGAGAAAATTCAGAATCGAAGTTGAACTTTTCTTCTTCCGGGGAAATATTTGGAACAGAACTTTAAATTTTTTCATCTCTTTGAGAATGGTCAGAACTGAATTTAAGAAAATTTAGAATTAAAGTGAAATTTTTTATCTTCATAGAAAATAATCACAATCATAGTATAACTTTTCCTATCTTCTACGGAAAAATTTAGAAGTGAACTTTAAATTTTTTATGTCTTGGGACTTTTCTTGTTCCGGGAAAATATTTGG
>CM051267.1:6429504-6464504 GCA_027921565.1 Artemia sinica | reverse complement strand
ATAGCGCTGATGAAAGTACAAAAAAACCTTAGCGTAAAGAGCGAGGTAATAACTAGGGGGCGAACCCCATCATATACGTAATAATTTCTGTTCGTTTTAAGTTTTGATGTTGCTCCTTACTTTCAGTTGATTTTTTTTATTTATTTTCTGATCGTTTTTTAAGTAATGCTAGGATATCCGGTGCCCCCTTCATAGCAATGTCCCTTCCCCCATGAAAACTTTTTCCATAGAAAGATCCTCCCACATAACCCCCCCCCCCAACTACCAGACAAAATCTCCCCTGAAAACTTCTGTATGCTTCCCAATAAACAATGGTAAGGTGACCAGATTTTCTCAGACCCAATGGGGGACATACGAAAATTTGAGTAGGGCTGGAAGGAGTAGGAAGTGTGTGTGGTTTCATAAAAACACTCAAAAATGTTTGTTAAACTTTTATCGTCTTATGTCATTATATTTTTATTTTAATCATATTTGGCTGATGAATGCACCTTTTTTAGAAATACAACATTGTTTTTGTAAAAGAACAGAAAATGGTAAATTTAGTAATTAACTCACAAATAAGGTCACTTAGGAATAGGCATACTTTTAGAACAAGAATTTCATAGCCTTCTGATTCCAAATAGCCTATAACATTCCTTTGTGTCAGAAAAGAAATTTGAACCAACCCCCCCACCCTAGAGTGTAAATATATATAGCCTACTTTGAATTCAGAGCCAATCAAGGGCAAGGAGGGCAACCAGGGCAAGCTGCCCCGAGCATCTTGGCTAGGGGTTTTACCTTATAGTACAACAAATCACACTTAATAGCAATAAGGCAAATCCTGTGTCTGCTTTTATCAAAACATTTTCATTGAGATTAAAACATTTTTATGAATATATGGGAAAAAATATTAAACTTATTAAAGTAATTCTGTTTTTTTTTTTAATCTAAAATTTGTTTAACCTTTTTGAATCTTTTTAAAAAAGCAGGACATTTTGCAGGACGTTTTCGAATGCAGAGTGAGGTTTCGGAATCCGGGACTGTCCCGCACAATGCGGGACGTCTGGTCACCCTTGGTATAGGTAAACATTGAGCAAAGTTCATAACTTGTAGACCTTCCCCCAGGGACTGTAGGGGATTAAGTCATCCTCAAAGACATAGTTATTGTATTTTTCGACCATGCTGAACAAAATGGCTATCTAATAATTTTGATCGGGTGATTTTGGGTAAAAAATGAGCATGGGAGGGGGCCTAAATGCCCTCCATTTTTTGGTCACTTAAAAAGTGCACTAGAACTTTTAAATTCTGTTCGAATGAGCTCTCCCACCATATTCTAGGATCGCTGGGTCGATACGATCACCCATGGGAAAAAAACAACAAACAAATAAACACGCATCCGTGATCTTTCTTCTGGCAAAAAATACAAAATTCCACAATTTTGCAGATAGGAGCTTGAAACTCCTATAATAGGGTTCTCTGATATGCTGAATCTGATAATGTCATTTTCATTAAAGTTCTATGACTTTTAGGAGGTGTATTCCCCTTTTTCGAAAATAAGGCACTTATTTTACTTTTAGGAGTGTTGGCCTCAGGCGGCTCGGTGAGTTGTTAGTAGTAGTAGTAGTTTCGATAATCACCCCTGAAAAAAAAAATAAAAACAAATAAACACGCATCCGTCATTTTTCTTCTGGCAAAAAATACAAATTCCACATTTTTACATATAGGAGACTGAAACTTCTACAATAGGGTTCTCTGATATGCTGAATCTGATGGTGCAACTTTCATTTAAGTTCTATGACTTTTATTGGGTTCCCTTTTTTTTAAAATAAGGTAAATTTTCTCAGGCACGTAACATGTGATAGGTACGACTAAACTTGATGAAGCTTATATATTTGAAATCAACATAAAAGTCTGTTCTTTTGTTGTATCTATTGGTATAAAAATTCAGATTTTTAGAGTTTCGGTTACTATTGAGCAGTGTCGCTCCTTACTTACAGTTCGTTACCACGAACTGTTTGAAAGCGATTCATGTAGCGTATATTCGGCTGCAGATGAAGATGGGTTTACATCTGTAACTGCAATCAAGTGCAAAAGACCAAATTAACATGCATAAACCAACGGTTGCAATGAGCAAAGATAATGTTTTGACTATTTAAGAAAGTAATATTTATGTGATAATAAAAAAAATATATATATTTTGGACTCCCATAGATGAACAAGCAAAAGTTGCTTGTTCATCTAGTCCTATCTTCGTTCTTGTGGGCCTCAAGCTGGTTGTCATAACTCAAGCAATCTTAAGGTCAAAGTCTAAGCGTGTAGACCAGGGCCTAGCAGTATTACATTAAGAAAATGCTCCTTACTGGAAGTTCATGCTCCGTGAAGTTTTGGACGAAAAGATTTATGATTGAGGTTTTTGAAAAAAAATCTAAAAATTCTAAACAATTAACTAATAGGCTAAGTTACATATCAAATACACGTCTAAATTGACGCACTCACACATGTGCTAGCATAAATAGAAGAACAAACAACTCTTTTTTCTTTCTTTTTTGTACCTAGTCAAATATTGATTTGTAACTTCACATATAGTATGGAGATTAGAACAAAAGAACACAATTTTTGTTTTTTCTTAAGGAATGTCCTAAGGGTGCCCACATAGCAAATTCAGGTAGGTCTAGTATCTAAAGAAACTGAACTATGTCCGGTGCCGAGAATCAGGCACGTTCTTAGCATTTTTTTTTTGTCAATAAAAAAATTCGATCATTTGAGTTAGAAACGCTCAGAAATTCGGAAATCTAAAAATTCCGGAGGAGGGGGACCATGGGCATATAGGCCCTCTCACTATTAACGTCCCTGAGCATCTATTAACTGAAGGTCAATACCCCCTGGTGTGTGGCAAGAAAGGTTAAATGGGGGGGGGGTAGTTTTGCAAAGCAGAACATAAAACGACTTTCTTCAAAATTATCAAATATGGAGCTTATACATGCTTACTCATAGGTCTAACTCAGAAAGGAGGGAGGAAGGCATAAGAAAACATTTTATTCGTGACTTCAGACTAGACCTGACTTCAGACTAGTCTCAGAACGCCCCCCTTCCCCTGCCTTCGTTGTACAGCTGTATGTATAGATAACGTATTTTTCCAGGAAAAAGTTTTTAACTAATTCTAAGGACTTGGCTGACAGTTCTATAAGGTTCAAAGTGGTCCCCGAATAATATATATAAAAAACTATTATAAGCATTATTAAATTTCCTTCCTTTGTAAATCATTGCTAATATTCATTTGCCCAAACTTATGCTAATGTGACTTACCCATTTGCAGGTTTAACATGAGCTATTATTCATTATTTACCTGTTAAAGTTGATCTTAATTAGCAGCATTCAATTACAGAAAAGAATAACGCTGATTGATGCTAATGAATAAGTGATAAATCAGGGGAGGGAAGCCGAAAACAGATGTAGCAAATGCTGACGCTATGCTATCAGATAGAATTGAAACTATTTTGAACCAATTCACCGAATATGCGTGCTATTTGCTTACCAAAGGTGAACATGTACGCGTTGGAATCTTAATAATTCTGAACCTTAATTAGAAAGTTTGGTATTGTATGCGATTTCATCAGTAATGTGTATATGTTTAGGTTTCATCAGTAATGCATTCTTGGCCTAGAATTTTGATCAACTTTGTTCTTCTTCTTATTCCCATTTTTCGCATAAAAAATCTGAATGTAAGTGAAAACAGCACCAGGGTGACCCTACGAGGTTGGGCTCCCCTGGATACATCAGGAAGGGTCTTAATCTGACACATCCTTTCTTGCTTAAGGAAAATACATTGAGTCCCTTCCAAAGCATCAATTGCGGTTTTAGGGGTGAGACAGAGGGGGCACTTGTCCCGGGCACAACAATTTTAGGTATGCAAACTTTCAAACAAATAATTTAACGGTTATAATCATTTTGTAATTTTTCGAAATTTTATCTATAAAGCAGAGGGCACAGTTAATAAATGAAAGTGATCAATAAATTATTAATTAATTAACAAAATAGAAATAATAATTGAATTATAAAATTAAAATAATTAATAACAATTTAAATTTCCTAATTTATTAATAGATTGAAAATAATTATGTAATTAAATAAAAATGTTTACTAAAATTTGGCCAGGAAAATATTTGTGAGAAACTAATAAATATTTTGTTCCGGGTGCAAAAGAGGCCAAACCACCACCGTAAAGCATACAAGACTTGTAGCATCCAGCAAAACAGATTAGAAAAAAAAAAAAAATAAGAAAGAAATTCTGGTCACAAAGTCTTCAGTATATGTCACATCTGCTTATGGGATTTTGCCTCCGACTATGTCCCCAAGCCTTACGTTACATCTTTAGTTCAGGGTTCATGTTTGCTAAATGACTCATTCATTATAAATGGTTATATCATTCGTCACGCTGCTGATTATATTACAGGGAAACAGAGAATTTACTTGTAAGAAATGCTATGACTCAAAACTTTTTCTTCTCTTTGCTGGCTAAAAAATTCGTACAAAAATCAAGTTTTACATCCTTCTTACTTGCTCAGTATTTGACATGGCAACAACGGGTAAATACAAAAGTGGACTAAGAAAGCAAGGCTATTTTGTTTTCCTATTTTGACATGCACTAATAAATTAAGTGATTGGCTTGCAAAAACTCGGTGAAAAATAAATAAATGAAAGCAATCTTTTTACCTCGGAACTATAGTAAGTAACTGCTTTTGTTCATGTTTTTTTTTTTTTTTTTTAAAGAAAACGGCCCATGGAACGAAAGCGAGCAATTTATATGATACTATATTTAATTATTAATTGTAGTTGTATTAATTATTAGTTGATACTACTTACACTATCTTTATACTATGTTCAATTATTAATTGATACTATATTAATTGTAAGTGATTACGGTTTCGACTATATATTGTATTTGTAGTTGTCTACGGCCAGATTTAATGTTGGAGACAAATCTTCTTAAGCCTAGTCCTTCATATTGTTACCAGTACAAATGAACGTTACAGGTAATATCACTGTTTCTCGATACTGGAAGGGAAGAACTGTACATAACATTCCTCGGAAGCTGTTCTGCGATTACATTTTATGTTTTTATAGGCTACTGTAGCGCAGATTTTCGGAAGCGTTTTGACAGTAAATCCTTTGTTATTTTTAATTTTTTATTAGGTGGAAAAAAGCAAGTCATATAAAACTCCAAATGAAAAAAATGGTTATAAGCTACATAAAACACAAACAGGTAATATATCTTTCCGTATTCGGAAAATAAATTATTGTTCTTGGCCCCTTTGAGGCTTGGACCTCGTGGACTTCCTCCAAATTGCTGATCCCTTTGAAATGGTCCTGATACGGATACAGATATTTGTTTTTGGGAGGAGGAGGCATCAATAAAATTTTGGCTTCCCCATTTTTTATTTTCACCCCTGCCCCTGCATTTAATGCAATTTTTGACCTTAAATGTCAAACACGTGCTCCTGTTCTCCCCCTCCTCTAGATCTGTCCCTGAAATAGTCCAAGTGCCAATGCATTGGACAAAAGCGTGAACTGGAGGTTCAACGAATAATACGTTACAGGATTTCAGATTTTACATACTCACCAGTCTTTCCAGACTACATAACCGCTGCAAAACCAACGCAAGACAAGGAACCATATCAGCAAGTTCGGATCACCCCTCTCCTAAAGCAGAGGAAACATTCTTCAGATGCTTATATACTTTCTCGAAAAAAAGAGATTGTTCTGTCCACTCCTCTTGTATCTACTGAAAATAATCTTTTCGATTTCTTCAAAAACTCAGATTCCAAAACTTTTGGATTTCAATTGAATCCGGATTCGAACTGACTCCTAACGACTCCCACTCTTCATGCTGGTTTTATTTGTTTTTCCAATTCATTTATCACTTTCTAAGTGATGGTTCCAGCGTCAGGTATAATCTAGCAAAGACCGTATTCAATTTCATAGTAACCGAAATTTTATTGAGTAATGACATTAACTTTAGTTAAATAAAGATAAATAGACAAACTTTTATTGGATTATTATAGGTTGATTTATTCTCGTTCCAATAAAGTTAATGAATAATAAAGACTTGCTACTGTAGCAACTTCTAATAAAACGTAGAACACAAGGGCTAAACTGGAATGATACTTTTTCTATTAAATAGGCCGCACGTTTCATCTCTCATTTCTGAACAAACTGACGCCCTTTCACTCCGACACAGGATTTCCAAGGGTTTGTTTATGATAGTGCCAAGGTTTCAGTCCAAAAAGAGCTTTCTGCGTCACACCAATTTGTTTCTGTGTCATGCTACGCGCTAAAAATCGTGTCAAAACTAGGACAATTTGTCCTGTTTTTGTCTGAGCCGTAAGAGACCGCAATGACAAATAAAATAGAAAATGAATTAAATCTCCTTATTTAACAATTTTGGAAATTTTTAACCATGATAATCATTGCGGGAAAATCAAGGATACCAGAAAAATGCTATCCCTTAAATAGTAATTGTACTGAGATTTTGCAACTTCGATTGTTGTTTTTGACATGTTGCTAAATGCCAATTACTGAGTATTCCGAACTAAAGAAACTATACCAACAGACTATATTCCTATCTTGCTTTAATATTGTTTTGGGTAGTTTAAGGCAAAGGCCTAGATTAGGGGCTTTTAAGAAGGAAGCTCCATTATAATTTACCCCCCCCCCCCAAATGTACAAATATATAGCCTAAATTATATATTTTTCATCGTGCGCGCCCATAAGCTGAATTCCAGGGGGGACCTGGTCTGATTGACAATTTTAATGCTATATAATAAAAATCTCAGAACAAAAATACAAAAATATGGCAGCATCATTCAGCCAGGAAGGGGCTGGCGCCCCTAACACCCCCCCCCCCTATGGGCACCCGTGTTTCCCATGCATTTTTTCAATGTCTCTCTGTTGTTTCAACACGTGTTCCCATAAATTTAATCAACGGTGACGAAACAAGAACCGGAAAAACGAGAGTGACGGATGGCGGAGTGCATGAGAAATATATAATTTGGGCTATGTATTTACACACTAGGGGGAAGGGTAAAGCATAGTGAAGCTGCAATCAAAGTATTTTAGCTATATTCAAGACCGTATCCGAGGGGAGGGGGTTAGGAGGTTCGACCCCCCCCCCCCCAATATTTGTCCGACTCGTCTGTAGCAATCTGTAGCAAAATGAATATAAAATTTTTTGCAGCGTTTTTAATTTTTTTGTACCCGCCCCCGATAAATGTCTAACAGAGGAAAAAGCTATGATTAGAAGATCCCATATGCTTCAAGATCCCACACCCAAGTGCATCCAGAATTTCAAGAAGTAAGTATTTTTTTTTCAATCTAATAAAAGCTATCCTTTTGATAATTTTTTCAACTTAATTATGATGTCTTTTAACTATTTTTTATCAGCCTAATAATGTTATATTTTACCAGTCATAGAGCCTTTTACTAGTTTTTTTTTTTATCAATCTAATAGTGATATCTTTTATATTTTCTGCCTACTAATGGCTTCTATTCTTTTAAGTGCCCCCCTTAGTTTATTAGATTCCCGCAGGAATAGCTAAAAATAATGTCATTTTTCAGGCTTTACTAAGTTCTTATATTCGCTACTTTTCGTCTTTCCAGGTTACATGACACCCCCAGTTTTAAAGACTCTAAATAAGCCTGTTTTTCAACTTTTTATCCCTATTTTTCACTATTTTCTAATTACCTTTTATTCTCTTCCTACTCCAGGCATTTTTTTCGCTATTTTTTTCATTTTGTTTAATTATCGAAGAAAACCGCTCTTTCTAAATCTAATAAAACCTTACTCATTAGTTTTTATCAATAGTTTTTACTTTTCACTAGAATATCGAAGCTTTTGTTTACATGCCAGCCCTTTCTACTAGTTTTATAGACCTGCCCGCTCATAAATAAGATTGTTTTTTCACCATTCCACTCTAATAATATTATTTTTCAGGTTTTGAACGGTACTTTTACGGTAATAAGTGCTTACTCGTTTTATATCTATAACTTTTCCCTAGAATATTGAAGGACCCCCCCCCCTTTATAGTTTTAAAAGACTCTAAATAAGGCTGTTTTCAAATTTTTAGGCCAATTTTTCACTTGTCAGAGATATTGTCAGCTTTTTACTCTAAATTCTATTATTCGTTTAAGAGAGTACTCTTTTTATATTTTACCTTTTTGCTAAAATATTGAATTTTCAGGTTACATCCCCCTTAGTTTAATAAACTCAGACCCCCACAGTAGTAACTAAAAATAAACCCATTTTTTTACTTGTCAGAGAAACCACTCTGTTCTAATCTTTAAGTGTCTATTTATTTATGCTCCCCCAAGAAATAACGTCATTTTTCACTCCTTTCTAATCTTGTAGTGTCTACTTATTTACCCCCTCCCGCCCAGTTTCATGAGACTCGGTTCCCCTCAGACATAAGAAAATAAGACTGTTTTTCATCATTTTTGGTTAATAAAGCTATTTTTATCTCTCAAAGACATTAAAAGGGTTATTCGCTAAGAAGTTTATTGCAGGGCTCCTAATAATGGGGAAATGGGACATTCATTTTCTGGAAATAGCTATGAATATGACTCAAGAGTTTAGGGAGATATGACCCCCTTCATCTGTTAGTTTCATTCATACCTAATTTTTTTTTTCCTTTTCAGAACGCTTTCGACCAATTAATGAGCAATATATTGAGCGAGCTCCTAGAAGTTTCACCAGCTGAGAATAATGCAAGCAATATGAATATAAATGATGCAAACCCCCCTTCGGTAACTTTTGCAAGACTATTTTTTAAATACATTCAAAAGGGTTTATCAGTAGTGTGGGCATACGGGGTTAACTTTCAATGCTTCATAGTACATACAAAGGGAGCCTTATGGAAGGGCATTACATTTATAGCAGTAGTGTGACCCAAAGAAGCCCTTTACATACATGGATAGTAATGGGAGCTCAATGAGTACAAGACCTCATGTTATCCCATAATACAATGATACTTTCTAATGAGTAGGTGGGGTCTATTAGTTCAAGGGGTCATGGTACCCTTCTGTACTCGTTCTCTCTTTTCATAGGGCAAAGTGTTCCAGTGAGCTAATATGATCTTATTATTCTTCTAGGTTCACATAACACCTACACCAGAACCCTCTATTGAGATCTTGTCACCGCCACCTTCGCAATTTCGCGAAAATACAATGGAAAGTGAACACGAGGGGGGTTTAAGTTTGGGGGCGAGCCAGGCTAGTGTAGCCTTCCCAAACTTTGACTTTGAAGCTTTAGCGTGGGATCTCGGCCTCATTAATGACTTTTTAGACAATTTATTAGAACAAGTACCAATCAGCGAGGTCGGGACAACGCCCGCCATGAAAATTGAATTAGGGAAGCAAAGTGGAGCTGGCTCACCACCTGTATT
The DNA here is from genome assembly GCA_027921565.1 of Artemia sinica. NCBI lineage: Eukaryota > Metazoa > Arthropoda > Branchiopoda > Anostraca > Artemiidae > Artemia > Artemia sinica. The sequence goes on along the minus strand of CM051267.1, from coordinate 6,455,088 downwards.
GCCACAGTTCTATTTATCCGATAAGGCTTTGTGCAACATTCACGTCTATAGGGCCGAGTTCTGTAATCCATTAAATTCCCTATCAAGTGGTAGTCTTCAGACGGATTCTATAGAAACCGCGAACACCATATACTAACAAGAATGCATTATCTGCACCCTGACTTGCATAATTTTGAGGGTGTGTTTTCGGATTGGGAGGGGTGAAATTTTTAATAGGATGGAGGGTTATAATGAGAATGGGAGTGGGTTATCGGTTTTATTTATAGAAAAATTAGAATTCAATATAACTAAAATTAAAAAGGAGCTTGGTTTATGATGCGGGAGGGGGAGTGTGAAACCTAACTTTAAAAAATAAAATAGTAACTTAAAAGCTACTAGGGAGTACAATACTGTCTTTTTGACACGGGCTAGGAGTGTTTCACGTATTCCGTCCTGATAGCGGGTCATAAACCCGAGAGAGATGCTGTTAGTAAGACAATGTTGGACAATTGGGCAGTTAATGGCGGTGAAGAAGGGTTTGAATTTCCTAAGGTTGATTTTAGTTGTTTAAATGGACAATATACAGTCACACTTAAGGGGATTGATATTGTTGAAAGGGCAAACGAGCATTTAGAAGTTGGGGTTACAGTTTTACAGTTTGATGAAGAATATGAAGAAGGGGAACTTAGTGATAAAATAGAGGTAATTTATTCCGTAAGGGCACCGTCAATTGAATCAGTGAAACACTGGTACTGGCTTCTCTACGAGGTTGCCAAAGATCCTGAATCAATTGGGCACTTTTTTCTATCCCCTATATTAGCTGGATGTTTAGTTGAGGGTAAAGTGGGGAAGGGTACTTGCTATTACTACCCAATGTGTCTGTCTTGGTTTCGTAGTGAGTTAAAATTAAGTAATCGTTTGAGACACTGCATAGTCATGGATACCAGTCTGTGGAACCTGTTTCAGGGGAAAATGCCCCCTTACGGTTCAAAAGCTTTCAGAACACGCTGTTAAAGAGCAACAAAGTGACATTGGACATTGAAGCTGCGCTCACGGATGTGTCATATCCTTCGAACTTGAATCATGTGGAAAAACTTGAAGCCATTGCGATCTCTTTTGTGCATGCACGAAAAGATTCAAATAATACCATGCAATTGGTAGATTTTATTGAGACGTTGGGTGTCAAGGATTGTGTTGGCACAACTATGGTTGCACTTATTAAAACAGCAAATGAAGCAACTTCACGGCTGCGCCATATACACTATCCAATGAATTTATCACCAGAAAACGAGTTGGCTATTAAAAATCGAGACATTTGTTGGGTTTGCAAATTAAAAAACTAATGAGGGGGATGTGAAGGCCCAGGACCATGACCATTTATGGCAGGAAATTTCTTCAAGGCGAAGTAAATTTCGGAGTTGCGCATAAATTGTGTAATTTAAATGTTAGACAGCAATACTTTTTACCAGTTTACATGCACAATTCCAACTATGATTTGAAATTCATATTACCAGTGTTGGCACGATTGTAGAACGGTGAAGTTGTAGATGGCACATGGGTAGGTGGTTCTTTTTCATATAACATCATACTAAAATCATCTAAAAAGTTGCTAGTCTTAGAATTTAAATAGCAAACAAAGGATTATGGTAAAGTGTACTTGAATAAAATCCTTTTCCTTCATTGCTTTAGTTTTTTCCCTAAATCTCTAAGTCAACTCATTCAAGTACAGAAAACCGACGATTTTAATAGTTTCCCCTCCTCAAAAAGTGCTTTCCAAATGAAGAACTGTATGATTTATTAACGTGTAAGAGCATATACCCATACGAGTACTACAGCATTGTTTCGAAGCTATGTGAGAAAAATTTACCGCCCATCACGGAGTTTTGTTATTCACTTCACGATCGTCAATGCCCCACTGCCGAATATTAATTTGCCAAGAGGATTTGGACGAAGAGAGGGTGTCAAAATGGGTGGGATTATTGTTAAATGTACCTAGCAAGTGATGTTTTGACGTTGCTGGATATTGTCTGTAAGAAACGGATAAAATTCATGAAGAATTTGGGGTGGATTTGGGGTATTATTTTTCAACTCCTCATCTGGTGATGGATTTAATTCTTAAAATCAGTGAAGCAGAAATAGGTCTGATCGCTGACGTGGATCAGCACTTGTTTGTAGAGAGATCCATGATGGGAGGGTATATGAGGCGACCAGACTGGACAACGCACCGGTGGAAATCGGACGCCGTTTTCTTGGATATGAATTCCCTTTATCCGTCGGCAATGTCTCACTTTTTTTTGCCTTGTGGAAATTACCAATGGCTTGACAACCTTTCTGCTCCGGATTTCCCCAACATTCACACGGCTGAGGAGAATTGACCACAAGGGTTGTTTTTCCAAATTGACGGTCAAATACCTCTGGGACTTCATAACTCGGTAAAAGAGTTTGTTTTCCCCTGCATCAATAGACCGGTGTCTAGGGACTCTTTGAGTTCCTACAATTTATCATTAGTAGAAAATAAAGGTATGCATTGGACATCTTCAAAAAAAAGCTTATTGCCTACCTGGAGCCGAAACGGAATATTTTTGTACACCAAGTTCTTTTGCGGTGGATGCTTGACAACGGTGTTAATGTCACGAGGATTCATAGAGCCCTCCCATTTGATCAAAAACCTTACATGAACACATTTGTTTACACTTTTGTCAACAAACGATCTCAAGCGAAAACAAAGGTCGAAAAAGAGATCTTTAAACTCATTTTATATTCCGCCTTTGGTAAGATGTGTGAAAGTGTGCATAACAGAAGTCATTGTGGCATTGTGACTAACCCAAAAGAATGTGCCTGAATCATTTAGGATCCAAACTTCACCTCATTCACGATCATAAGCTCCAATATGGTCCTTTTACATAGAAAAAGAGAAATGTAGTTTTAAATAAAAACATGGTCACTGGCAGTGCCATTTTAGCAATTTCGAAGAAACTCAAGTTTGATTTTCATGATAATGCTTGTTAGCGCTAATGGCCGGGGATGGGACAAGATCAGGTGTATTGTGGAGACACCGATTCACTCCTGTTGAAAATTAAAACAGATAATCTGTTACACGACTTGGAAAACGGAGAGTACATTAGCTCTGGGATGGATTATACACACTGGGATGAGTCCCTCTATCCAGAGCTGGTGGAACGCCAGGCCCTAAATAAATGATTGAAATCTAAAACAGAGACGAGGAGCGACTTCGTATTGCATGGTTTATTTCCCGGTCTGAAGGTTGTACTCTGTGGAAACGCGGAAGGAGACTACCAAAAAAGTCTGCAAGGGTTTTTCCTCGCACTATGCAAAGGAAAATTTCAACATGAGTGTTTATAGGAACAGAACAGAATAGAATATGATTTATTGGCTAAAATAGCACATAATCTATCATAAGCACGTCAGAATTAATAACAAAACAGATGTTAGGTGATAAACATAAAACAAAAATTGAATCAATAATAAAAAAGATGTTAGGGGACAAACATAAAAAAAAGTTATATCAATTATTAAAATGGGAAACAAAATAGAGGACAAAAAGGTTTTTGTACCTCATGGTCAACATTTGGGGATACAGGTCCAGTTGGGTATTTGGAGCTCTACGAGAACTGAGGCTTGTATTAGGAAAGATTGGGGGATTTTCTTTAAAGGGAGGGAGAAAACGTCGATGATCGTCAGAACTAAGGCACTTGTGACCAAAGTTCATGGTGAGGATGTGACTTCGTGATTCCAATGTAATAAGTTCAAGTCTAGCCAAACCTTCATCGTATGTAGTATACGCCGTCCCCAAAATAATTTTAAATGCTCTTTTTTGAATACTTTCAATTTTAGAACATTGGTCTTTGGTCAACCCAGGGTGCCAGACAGGGCAAGCATATTCCAGACAGGGTCTTATATAAGAACAATAAATTATTTTAAGGTTTTGGGTTGATATGGAGAACCGTTTGAGAAGGGAGAAAGATTTAAGCAGTAAACTACAAAACTTAAATAAGTGGAAAATGTGGGAGTTCCATTTAAGGTCGTTGTCCAACTGCACACCAAGCACTTTAACCGTATTTAAATTTGGTAGGCAAAGGTAATTATCAATAGGGGGTATATTTAAAAAAAAATAAAATAGCAAGAAACTGCTTTTGGGTATGCTTAAGTTGAGTTTAATATTGTCAAGATCATTCTTTAAATTTTTATTGAGTGAATTGAGTGTAACATTCAAAGTATTAGATGTTTGACAAAGATTCAGTAATTTCAAATCATCCGCCAAATTTAAAAGAGTTGCTAAAACATGGTAGAACATTATTAAAAACGATTAAAAATTCTAAATTATCTAACTTAGTCCCTTGATGTGCTCCACAGGAAATCGAGGAAAAACCTGATGAATCCCCGTTAGGAAGGACTACACATTGTTCACGGCCTAGCAAAAAACTAGCTGACATACGTAAAACAAAATCTCTTGGGCCTAAATCTCTTGCATTATCTATAACTGTCTGATGATCCAAATTCTCGGAACATCAGTTTTTGGCTGTTTTTGCTAACATCAGCAAAAACAGCCTCAACGTAGGAACTACTCAACTCAAGATGTTTGAAAATAGTGTCAAGTATATAAATTAAGCAGTGCGTGGTGCGATGAATCGGCCTAAAGCCAAACTGGTTTGGGTTGATTTAATCATGAATATCGTCAAAAAGGAAATGGTAAATAAAACTTACAAAGATTTTAGAGAAAATGGAAGATTTTGATATTGGTCTTGAGTCAGAGGGAACTTTTGGGGTCTTGGTTGTTGGTATAGGAGATATAATAGCTCGTTTAAAACACACTGGAAAAATACCATCTACAAAAAATTGGTTAAAAATAGCAGTTAGAGGTAAACTTAAATACAGGACACATACCACAATAAATTTGGTAAGGACATCACCTGGGTATACTGACTTATTTGTGTCAAGAGTTTCAAGTTTAAGTTAAGTCTGATGACTTTTAATCACAGGAATGTCACTCACTGCACTGTTGGCCAGCATATGTTGAAGTGGCGGGTGAATTTTACAAATTGAAGCAAAATGATCATTTATGATATCCGCAACCACTGGGTCACCATTACTGTCTAGTAAGAAAAACTTTGAAGAGTCCTTTCCCATGAGATCTTGGACACTTTTGTGGAGTTTCTTAGGGTCCGAATACAGTAGCTTATTGAGCACGTGAGCAACATGCTTCTTTCTTGCTTTACGGATTTCGCTAAAACTGTATAGAATATAATTTAGTTCCAAGAGCGAGTGTCATGGCCAGTCGCTCTTTAAAATATAAAACTATATAGTTCAGGTCGAAAAAATGCCATGTCCACCATATCAGACAACGTTTATGTACTCAAGGATGCTGTGAAAGTACTACCTCATGGCCACTATCGTACTTCAGATCAAGTTGAGTGTGTAAATTATAGAATGAAATATGGTCTGGAGAAAGCTTTATAGTTGTGGGAAGGGAGGGGGGCCTTCTGTGGGGGAGGAGGGCCGTTTTTTCCGTCACCAGCCCGGCACTGCTTTTTTAGTCATTTCGCCCGGTGTTTTATATATCTGATTTTTTTGTTGCGCAAAGCGGTAATATTCAAGTGTTTATTTTTTATGTATATTATGTACATATTTTATGATGTGATTTTACGAATTAAAAGAATCATATATATTCTATTTCCTTTTGAAATTTATTCAACTGATTGAGGTTAGGTTAGCTGCATTTTGGCATTGAAGGAGTATATATCAATTTAAAACGCCATTCAAATCATTACTTTGCGGACCGCCCATGTCCGGTAAAACGACACTTTTAACGAAAATGATTCAGAATCGTGATAAAATGTTTTTTGAGAAAATGAAAAATATCTATTATTGCTATAGTATATGGCAAGAATCTTGTGACAAAATAAAGAAGATTGGTCCAAGCATAAAATTCATACAAGGACTTGACGTGTTTACTCGTATTGCGCTAAACTCGTGGTTGATTATTGACAATTTAGCTGAATCTATTAAAGAATTATCGCAGGAAATGTTACAATTATTCACGGTCCGGTCCCATCACGAAAAAAATTCTGTAACTATTGTGCTTTATAATTCTTTTTCATCAGAGCAAATGTATGAGATCACTTGCTTTGAATTGTACCTACTATATCATCTATAGAATTGTTCGCAATTCAAGTTCTCTTATACCTCTAAACAAACAAATCTACCCTGGTGAACCCAAATTTTACGTTCCGCGTACAATCAAGCTACTAATAAACCTTATGGTTACATATTGTTGGACCTGAATCAAAACACGCCCAAAGAGTTGCATGTAGTCACTGATATTTTCGATAGTGAAATTACTGTATATCTACCGGGGATTAGTAAAAAAAAGGTCATTAGTCGCAATCATGACATTGAAGAAGCTAAATGAACACCAGCATTCATTTTCCGTACTAGCCAATTCAAAACCGCGACTTAGAAAAACAATACTCAAGCATGGTGTTGACAAGGAATTTATTAATCTCTTGTCGGAACTTTATTTTAACGGAAAGTGATTTTTAACTGTCAGATCCTGTTAAGCAATAGACAAAGCAATATCGGTCCCTTGTACGCGCTCTAGCTTGCAAAAATAAAGTAAATTGTAAAAGAAAACGTCTTGTTCAAGCGGGTGGTAATTTCTTTTCATTGTTACTACCGATAATCTCCAGACTTGTAAACACTATTCTCTAGAAATGGCTAATTCCTATAAATTGACTCCATTTGAACTTGTTCTTTCACCCAGAGAGCACTTGGAAGATAATCTTGATAAATTTATTAAAAATGAAACAATTGTCAATGATGAAAAATTAACTTTACATGAAAATTCCCTTCGTGGCGTCAACAAACATAAACCTTATCGTGAAAAACTGCTCAAAGTCAATGTCATTGCTCAACCTTCTGAAAATAGAGAAACATCGAAAAAAGGAGATCTATTAACAAGTATTGTAGACTTGTTGCCTACATCTTATCGTGAGCAAGGTAAAAGACTTTTGACGTATCTTGCTGAAAATGAAGAAATTGACGAGAAAAAGGACGAAGTTAAAGTCCAGGGCAACAGTTACAATTTAATTGATTTGTTATCGGACATGATTGCAAATCGTAAAAGAGTGGATTCCTTTGACGGGCATTTACATAATTTTTTAAAGTCGTCAAATTTTTCTATAAGTCTTTTCTAAAAGTCTCTAAATTTTCTAAAAAATTTTCTAAAAGTCTCTAAGGCAAATTCTAAAGAAATTAAAGGAACATAGTCCATTAACCACATTAAAGGTAAAAGATGGTGATTTTAAATCTTTCCTTGAAAATACTAGTACACCTAGTAGAAACAACGATTTGATGACAATGGTAGCTAGACAAAAGCGAACACGTATTGACTCACCCGGGAGTATGCAAAAGGGTAGCGGACGGTTCACACTACGTTCAAAATGGATCAAGTTTTGAAAAGTGCTTATGAAAATATTTAAGAGCCAAGAAGTTAAAGTTCTCCCACTACACTTTCTCGGGTTACAGGAATTATGAAGAGCTAGCAAAAGAGTATTTGCCAAAGGAACACAGTTATACTCTTCATCGAAATCATAGGAATGGAGGTAATCACTATCGAAAACTAAAGCGTTTTACTTTCTGCATATATTACAAGCAGATCTTTTGACTCTAGACCCGATTCAAAGATTTCATAATAAACCCTACAAGTATATTTTACTTGCAATAAGTGTTTTAGTCTCTATGCTTATGCAGTTCCGCTGCAGTCAAAGAGAGGCATTGAAGTTGATAAAGCTCTTGAATCCATCTTTGAACAAGACTCATATAAAAATTCAAACAGACTGTGGAAGTAAATTTGTTAATCAACATGTAAACAACATTCTGTTGAAATATAATAAAATACTCTATCATAGTCATAGTCTTAAAAAGGCGGCATTGGTTGAACGTTTAATACAAACCATTCGACTTTTAATTTCAAGGTCTTGTCCATTGAAAAAACACGGCTGCATTTATTCATGATTTTGATAAAATTAGGTTGATTTATAATCATCGCCCTCATCGATTCTTGTTCAATGCTAGCCCTCAGGAAGATCATCATAGTGGCAATTCACATTTCTTTAAACAATATTCTAATGAAAAGGCGGGGAAGAGAAAATTTAAATTTGGTGATACTGTTCGAATCAATCGTATAAGAAATATTTTGGAAAACGGAAATTACTTGTGGTCCACTGAACTTTTTAAAGTTTCAACAATCCTAGATACTAAACCTATAAATTATCTACTTCGTTATATGAGAGATGAAGAGATTCTTGGCGGTTCTTATGACTATGAATTATAAAAAGTTGGAAATATCGAAATCTATCAAATTGAAAAGATATTAAAACTCTTACTCGCAAGGGTAAGCGACAGTTGCTTGTTCGCTGGCTAGGATAAAACTCTGATTTTTATTCCTGGATTGCCGCTGAAGACGTTCATAATAACGTCTGAACGTTTTTATGTGACATTCATGTCCAATGTTCCAATCCTCTTTATGATGATTTGAATAAAACGAGCGATTTTTGGACAAAACTCTCCCCGCCATTAAATTTGATTGTAGATCGTATTCTTCCCCTTGTAGATTGTATTCTTAAAAGTACATATGATATCCTAAGAAACGATTGTACATATGATATAAAATTAGACCACTTGATTGGCCAATCGTTAACGATCAATATGTAATTTAAAATATGAATTCATTTGAATACCCTTTTGCCGCATTACCATATAACGAGTTTGGGTCTACGAACGAATTGTGTCGTGCTATCAACAAAAATTTCATATTGTAAAAATGGAGCCTTTCAATTCAATTATTCAAAAGAAGAAGGTAAAATCTACATTACTTCACCCATTGACAATGAAAAAGTTATTCTCAATGATAATCTAAGAAAAGTTCTTGGCTTTAAACATAATATAATCAAGGGTAAAAGTGCAGGAAGCGCTAATGGCAAGAATCGTGTTATTTTCGCAGAGTATCCACCCGCCTTCTCCTCGGAAAGTTGTATATTTCTTTACGCATCTTTCGTCGAGAGATCAAGAGTTGGTAATACCAATATCCCCCTCCTATATGTTCTTGAATGAAAAACATCTAATGACTATATTCATCAATACAATATAAAGCAGCTTCAGTAAATTCCAGTCAACACTTCGTATTTGGAGCTCTGTAAGTTAACATGAAGAAGTGAATTGGGCGATCGTCTAGCAATAAAAAAAGCTTTGGCCGCAATTACATGTCATTTTCGACCCTTTCAGTGAAATGGCTAATAGAACTCAGTTTGTATGTCCTGATATTGATTGCTATGTGATACTCTTGGACCACGACAGTTGGGACATGGAATGGACTATTAAAGGGGTCGTTCGTCAATTTCCGGGTACGGTCTCGGCAGTTTGTTTGCTAAAGTTTTTCGTTCTGCATTACCCTTGGCTAGAAAATATATTGCACCGGTTGCAGCGGATTTTGCGTCCTCTAAATTACACGATTGGGGTTCTGGGAAAGATATTCAAGAATGTGTTTCGCAAAATGTCAGGTTGAGCGTGCAATCCCTTGGTGATCAATTGAAACAACACGGAAAAGGTTTAAAAAGGGTGCGAAAGACCTCATCACTCATCAGTCTCAAGTCAACCTGGAAGCGTAAAGCATAAAAAAAGAAAGCAAAAAGATCCAAAAAGGATTTCTTTTCCTAGAAAAATGATATATCTACCACATAAAGATTCGTGTCACTCATTCACCTCATCTCTGAATCTTTCCAATGTGGAAAATGTAGATGTCAGTGTAAAACATGGATACTATGAACAATTTTACCCACAACAACCGTTCACTGAAAAGGTCCATTTTCAAATTTATTCCAATGAAGACTACTTTATCGATTTGAATTGGACATTTATAGATTTAAATGTCATTATTGAAAAATTTAACAATAAAAAAACAGATGCAGCTGAGAGGTTATCCTACGAAAATAGTTTGCTACACAATCTATTTCGACAAATAAGTGTCTACATAAATGGAACATTGGTGAGCACGAGCAATAATCTTTCAAATAATGCAAGTTATATACAATCCATGTTGATGAAACCAATGTCTTACAAGTAGTTGAGGGGACAATCACTGGGTTATGAATATAGAACGGATACTGACACTACCAATATTTTTAGAGAGGTGACAACTGAAGATTTACATTTAGTTGGGAAACTGAATTATGATGTATTTAATATGCCTCAATAGCTGCCTCCCAATGTAAAGATTGATTTAAAACTACAACTTGCGCCGTCCAATTACATTATGCGGAAAGTACTGGACGCTACCCCCAATGCAACAGTCTCTCTCACGTCGGCAATGCTTTATGTTCGAAAATAACAGGTTATGAGTTCTGTGGCTTTGGCAATTGAAAAATTAAGAGCTGCTGGAAATAATATCAAATTGCTCGTGCCTCATACAATCATGAATCAACGCCATATTGCTACAGTTACGTCTACCTATACCGATTCTTCATTTATCAATGGCGAGATTCCTTCAAAATTGGCATTAGCTTTTGTAAAATAGTGCTAGCGCTGTTGAATCATGGACAGATTCCCCGCATAAATTTGAACTTTTTGGACTGTCATCGCTTGTGTGTAAAGTGAATGGAATCCCGCTCTACAATTTATCCTTTGATAAATCATACAGGACCTTATATGAATTGACAATGCAATCCCTAGATGAAGATTCTCAATTATTCGAGAATGGTATAAGTGAAGAAATGTCTGCGAAAACTCATGGCATTACTGTATTGGATTGGTACTGGTACTCAAGATTTGAGTATTGTCCGGACGGGGAATGTGCGGTTAAAGTATACCTTTGCCAAACCATTGGAGGAAAGTATTGCATTAATCTCGCTAGACCAATTTGGAACCTATTGAGAAATTACCCCTGACGGCAGTGTTCTACTAGACTTGGCACCATGAACACGAATAATATAATCAGTGTATTTAATATGGACCCCTACATGTCGAAACATAAATCCCATTGCATACCTTCAGATTTCCTGGAGCATATTCAACATGTTGACAATACCAAAAATATTGTTAATAGCAGTCCATCCAGTTTAAGGACAGGGCATTGGTTATGCATATTTCAAACAAGAAGCAATATAGAATTTTTTGATCCAATTGAACTACCATATACATTCTACACACCTCATATTAAATTTTGCTTGAGCAGAGCGGTAAATCTATTATTCAAAATGGGAAGCGGGTACAAGATCTATAAAAAAAGCTGTGGTTTTCAAGCCCATTTATATTTTATTTTTCGAAGTTGTGACATACTTACATGGAATTCCTCAAAATTTATGGTGAAAATCCTCGATTGAACGACTTTCTAGTTGAAAATGCTCTTTCTACCTCTATAATATAAATTTCGGTGCCCTAAAAGTGAAATGCTTTAAAAATGTATGTAAATTTGTTTTATCAGTAAAATTTGTATATATAAAAAACACTATGTCCTTTAGGTGTCTTCTTCTACGTATAGGTAATCATCAGAAACGAAAAGTGGTAATAGCTCGTCAGGATTCATCTTGTATTCATCTTGACGTGCAAAGTCAGGCTCGCATTTCCTACAATATAGTGTAATTTAATTTATATTAAATCTCTTTGTAAAGTCAATAATACTAACCTGATTCATCTTATAAAGTTCACGTGTTTCAGTTGGCTTATTTGAAGTAATGTTACATACAAAATTTTCATATGAAGAATTACTTTCTGTAACAACCAAATAAAAGTCTGTAGGTTTATAATCAAAGTAGCCAGTATCTTCACAGTGATGTCGTTAAAACCAAACTCTTTTATTATTCCAGCAATTGACACGTAGACCAGGTTCTTCTTCCCAAAACAGTTTAAAGCCACGACGATACCAGTCTCTAAAAAATAAGCTGGACTCACGCTTAGGGTTTTCCGCGATCATGCTAGATAGGTATTTCCCCATTAATCACATTTATTATAGTGACAATTGGAGCATAAGAATCCTCTATTATGAGAGTCACAAATTTCTTCAAGATATTAATTACACTCTCTAATTTGCACTGGATATCCTATATGCAATTTACAGGGATTGCATAATTTACGCTTTTCATTATAGTCATCAACAAAAGTACAATTATCACATGATGACCAGCTGCCAATGTATACAATTATAATGGCGTTTAAAAACGTAAAACGTTTTTCGATGCTGACACTCTCACTCCCAAAAAAAAATACTCGGGGACAATAGAAATGTCTCCTAGGAGCATCACAAATGGGCGTCTATGGAGTCGTTAAGAGCGAAACCGCAATATCCTTTTGTTGTCCTGGGAAGGGCATGTCCTGGGTATTAAAACACTTGCCCCCGGACTCTGAGGGTTTGTGTCAAACTCGGAGTTTTTATTATCTTATGTTAGAGCTGTTTTTAACAAAATGGCTATCTCAAAATTTGTATCGGATGGGTTTGGGGATAAAGGGCTTGGGGGGGGGGCGCTAATTGCCCTTAGCCTCTTTTGACTCTTTAAAAGCGAACTAGAACTTCAAATTTTCAAACAAATGAGACCTCTCTGAAGTTCGTACGAGTATGCGTTCTATAAGAACCATATATGCCCCTAGGGTATAACTTATAACGCCTGTCCCCGGACCCTGGGGGGTTGTGTCGGCCGCGGAGTTTTATTATGTGATATTTGAACGATTCTAACAAAATTGCCATTTCAAAATTTTATCGAAGAGGTTCGGGGAAAAAAACATGGGGGAGGGGTTAGTTGCCCTCCAATCTTTTTTCACTCTGAACAAGTGAACTAGAAATTTTAATTGCCAAAAAATGAGCCCTCTCTGAAGTTTATAAGAAGAACCATATTTGCTCCCAGGGCATAGCTTGAAACACCTACCCCCAGACCCTAGGGGTTTTGTCGGCACCTGATTTTTGTTAATTGACCTCTGAACTATTTTTAACAAAATAGTCTTCTCAAAATTCTATCGGATGTGAATTACACTCTTTAATTTGCACTGCATATCCTCTATGCCATTTACACGGATTGCATAATTTACACTTTTCATTATAGTCATCAGCAAAAGTACAATTATCACAGGATCACCAGTTGCCTAAAATATACAAGCATAATTGGTATGTGTAAAACATTTTTCGATGTTGACACTCTCACTTCCAAAAAGAAACTGACTCGGGTACAATAAAAATGTCTCCCAGGAGCATCTTAAAATGGGCGTCTATGTAGTTGCTAAGAGCAAAACCGCAATATCCTTTTGTTTTATCTTAATTGATACATGTCTAAATTGGGTAAAAGCTTGAGGATCACGACGAAAAAGTTTCATAGTCCAAAGATGGGGAATCAGTTCCAATTAGATCGTTAAGCATTTCTCGAGAAGCTTTCTTTTAAGAGATAATTCCAGAAAGTCATCATCTAAAACTAACCATTGTTCCAGTTTTACAAGATTACGTAAGATTTTCTGGTTTTCAAGTCTATCAATTTTAACACTCTCACTACCAGATACAGACTAACCATTTTCTATGAATTTTTCTCTTCAATCTATTTTGCCAGCACATTTAATCCACTTTTTGTCTCTGTATATGCACTATATTCACCTTAGCCGCAAAGCACACTTGTTCTTCCGACTTGAATTTGCTTAATGTTATAACATATTCATTATACATCTCGTCCCATTCTAGGGTTGGGCGTGAACCCTTGTAATTTCCACCGCCACCTTAGGTGCTGTAGGTTTCATTTCATAAACACTTTCAATTCTCAATAATGTATAAACATCCTTTTTGATGTTGACTGCTCCACTTCCAGAAAGAAACTGATTCTGTATCAAGAAAATGGCTTCTAAAACCTGGGAACGCGTCTAGACACGGGGAATTTTGCCTAAAAACAAGACATGCGCTTGAAACAGGGGTGTGTACCGTGACGTCAGAGGGAATGTCCTAAAAATCCCATGCTAATTTTCCTATAGCTGCCGTGACGCCAGAGGGCTCTGCTAGAAACAGCTGCACAGGTGCGAGGGGCAACGAACTTCAATTGTTAATTTCCCTGTTATACCGACCACACTCCAAGTAATTGAAACCTCTGGGAATCATGCCTGGACATGCCGAATCTTGCCAGGGGTGGGAATCTTGCCAGGGGGGGAAATCTTGCCAGGGCGGGAGTCTTGCAAGGGCATGTCCTGGGAATCGTATGTGAATAGGGGAGGGCATGTTTTTGAATGTATTATGGCCCTATTACTATCAAATGAGCCACCTCCGAAGTTTATACGACTTCTTCTTGCATAAAAACCTTATATTCCCCAGGGCATAACTTAAAACACTTGCCCCCGGACTCTGAGGGTTTGTGTCAACCTCCGAGTTTTTATTATCAGATGTTTGAGCTGTTTTTAACAAAATGGGTATCTTAAAATTTTTATCGTATGGGTTTGTGGAAAAAGAGCATGGGAGGGGGGGGGCTAATTGTCCTTGATCTCGTTTGACTCTTTAAAAGTTAACTAAAACTTTCAATTTTCAATCAAATGAGCCCTCCCTGAGGTTTATAAGAGTATCCCTTCTATAAGAACCATATATGCCCCCAGGGTATATCTTACAACGCCTGTCTCCGGGCCCTGGGGTGTTGTGTCGGCCGCAGAGTTTTATTATCTGATGTTTGAACTATTTTTAACAAAATGGCCATTTCAAAATTTTATTGGATGGGTTTGGGGAAAAAAGTCGTGGGGGAGGGACTAGTTGCCCTCCAATCTCTTTTCACTCCGAAAAAGTAAACTAGAACTTTTAATTTCCAGAAATTGAGCTCTCTCTGAAGTTTATGCATGCATCCCATCTATTTAAAACCATATTTCATATTTGCTCACAGGGCATAACTTAAAACACCTATCCCCGGGCCCTGGGGGTGTTTTCTACACCATATTTTTTGTTATCTGACCTCTAAACTATTTTTACAAGATGGTCATCTCAAAATTCTATCGGATGGGGTCGGGGAAAAGGGCAGGGAGGGGGAAGGGCTAGTTGCCCTGTGATCACTTTAGACTTTTAAAAAGTGAACTAGAACTTTCAATTTCTAATCAATTAAGCTCTCTGAAGTTTATATTAGCTTTCATTCCATAAGAGCCATATATGACCCCAGGGCATAACTTACAACGCCTGCCCCTGAACCCTGGGGTGTTGTGTCGACAACGCAGTTTTTGTTATCTGATTTTTGAATTACTTTTAAAAAAATGGCTAGCTAAAAATTTATTCGGATGGGTTTGGGGAGAAAAGAGCATGGGGGGCTAGTTGCCCTTGGATCTCTTTTGACTCTTAAAAACCCAACTAAAACTTTCAATTTCCAATTAATGAGCTCTCTTTGAAGCTTGTATGAGTATCATTTTCATAAGAACCTTATATGCCCCTAGGGCATAACTTACAACCCCTGCTCCGGGTCCTAGTTGGTTGAGTCGACATCGGAGTTTTGTTATCTGACCTTTGAACTATTTTTACCAAAATGGCTATCTAATTTTTTTTATTCGATGCATTTGGGAAAAAGGGCGTAGGGGGGCTAGTTGCTCTCCGGTCTCTTTTTAATCTGAAAAAGTGACCTAGAACTTTGAATTTCCAATCAAATGACCCTCTCTGAATTTATGCAAGAATCATTTCTATAAGAACCATAGTTGCCCCCAGGGCATAACTTACAAAGTCTGACCCCGGGCTTTGGGGTTTGTGTTGACCCCGGAGTTTTTTTATCCGATCTTTGAACTATTTTCAACAAAGTGGCTACCTCAAAATTTTTCTGATATATTTGGGGGAAAATGGCATTATGCTAGCTGCCCTTCGATCATTTTTGACTCTTAAAAAATGAAATAGAACTTTCAATTTCCAATCAAATGAGTCCTCTCTGAAGTTTATGTGAGTATCCTTTCCATAAGAACCTTATATACCCCAGGGCATAACAAACAACACCTGCCCCAGGGCCCTGGGCATTTGTGTTGTCATCGGAGTTTTTTTTATCTGAACTTTG
Organism: Artemia sinica; assembly: GCA_027921565.1. Lineage (NCBI taxonomy): Eukaryota > Metazoa > Arthropoda > Branchiopoda > Anostraca > Artemiidae > Artemia > Artemia sinica. The sequence continues at coordinate 6,439,069 of CM051267.1, read as the reverse complement.
ATCTATTTTTAACAACATGTCTATCTCAAAATTTTTATTTGATGCATTATGGGAAAAGGTAGCATGTGGGGGAGGGGGGTAGTTGCTCTTCGATCTCTTTTGACTCTTAAAAGTGAACTAGAACTTTTAATTTCCAATCAAACGAGCCCTCTCTGAAGTTTATACAAGCATCCCTTCTATAAAAACTATATTTGCTTCCAGGGCATAACTTAGAACGCCTGCCCCTGGACCCTGAGAGATTGTGTCGACCTCGGAGTTTATGTTTTATGATCTTTGAACTATTTTTAACATAATGTCTACTTCCAAATTATATCGGATGTATTTAGGGAAAAAAGGGCATGGGAGGGGGGTTAGTTAATTTCCGATCGCTTTTGGCTCTTAAAAAATGAACTTCAAATTTCAATTTCCAATCAAATGAGTCTTCTTTGAAGTTTATACGAGCATCCCTTCTATAAGAACCAAATATTCCCCTAGGGCATAAATTACAACGACTGCCCATGGGCCCCGGGGGCTGTGTCGACACCTGAGTTTTTGTTTTAGACTTGAACTATTTAAAAAAATGTCTATCTAAAAATTTTTATCTGATGCATTTGGGGATTTCAAACAAAACAAAATGGCTATCTCAAAATTTCTATTTGATGTGTTTGGGAAAAAAGGGCGTAGGGGAGGCTAGTTGCCCTCCAATCTCTTTTGACTCTGAAAAAGTGAACTACAACTTTTAATTTCGAGTCAAATGAGCCCTCTCTGAAGTTTATACGAGCATCCCCTCTTTAAGAACCATATTTATCCCCAGGGGATAACTTACAATGCTTGCCCCTGCACCCTGGGAGGTTGTATCGATTCTGGCGTTTTTCTTATATGATCTTTGAACTATTTTTAACAAAATGTCTACCTCAAAATTTTTATCTGCTGTATTTGGGAAAGAGAGGCCGTGGGGGGGGGGTAGTTGCCCTCTGATCTCTTTCGAATCTGAAGTAGTGAACTAGAACTTTTAATTTCCAATCAAAAGAGCCCTTTCTGAAGTTTATAGGAGCTTCCCTTCTATAGGAACCATAGTTGCCCCCAGAGCATAACTTACAACGGCTGCCCCCGGGCCCTGGGGGGTTGTGTCAACCCTGGACTTTCAGTTTCCAATCAAATGAGCCCTCTCTGAAGTTTATATGAGCATCCTTTCCATAAGAGCCTTATATGCCACGAGGGCATAACTTATAACGCCTGTCCCAGAGCCATGGGCAGTTGTTGTCGTCATCGGAGATTTGTTATCTCACCTTTGAACAATTTTTAGCAAAATGTTTATATCAAATTTTTTATCTGATGCATTTGGGGAAAAGAGGGCGTGTGGGAAGGGGGGGGGAGTTACCCTCCGATCACTTTTGACTCTTAAAAAGTGAGCTAGAACTTTCGATTCCCAATCAAATGAGCCCTCTGTGAAGTTTATACGAGCATCCCTTCCATAAATACCTTATATGCCACCAGGGGATGACTTCCGACGCCTGCCCCTGTGCCCTAGTTGGTTGGGTCGACTCCGGAGTTTTTGTTATATGATCTTTGAGCTATTTTTAATCGAATGGGAATCTCAAAATTTTTATTTGATGTTTTTGGGGAAAACGGGCGTAGGGGAGAAGGGGCTAGTTGCCCTCCAATCTCTTTTGACTCTGAAAAAGTCAATTAGAACTTTTAATTTCCAATCAAATGAGCCCTCTCTGAAGTTTATACGAGCACCCCTTCTATAAGAACCACATTTTCACCCGGGGTATAACTAACAACGCTTGTCCCCGGGCCCTGGGAGGTTGTGTCCATCCTGGAGTTTTTCTTATGTAATCTTTGATCTATTTTTAATAAAATTTCTATCTCAAAATTTTTATATGATACATTTGGGGAAAAGAAGGTGGGGAGGGGGGCTAGCTGCCCTCCGATCTCTTTTGACTCTGAAGAAGCGAACTAGAAATTTTAATTTCCAATAAAAAGAACCCTCTCTGAAGTTTATACGAGCATCCCTTCTATAAGACCTATAGGACCCCAGGGTATAACTTACAACAACTGCCCCCCCGGCCCTGTGGGTTTTGTTGACCCTGGAATTTTTGGCTATATGATCTTTGAACTATTTTAACATAATTTCTACCTTAAAACTTTTATCTGATGTATTTGGGAAGTGGACGTGGGAGGATGTGTGTGTGTGCCAAATGTCCATTGATTACTTTCGACTCTTAAAAAGTGAAATAGAACTTTCAATTTCCAGCCAAACGAGCCCTCTCTGAAGTTTATACGAGCATCCCTTCAATATGAACCTTATATGCCCCCAGGGCATAAATTACAGCGCCTGTCCCAGGGCCTTGGGCTGTTGTGTCGTCATCAGAGTTTTGTTATCATACCTTTGAACTATTTTTAACAAAATGTCTATCTCAAAATTTTTATCTGATGCATTTAGGGAAAAGAGGGCGTCTGGGAGGGGGCGGGGGGGGGGTAGTTACCCTCCGATCTCTTTTAACTCTTAAAAAGTGAACTGGAACCTTTAATTTCCAATCAAATGAGCCCTCTCTGAAGTTTATACAAGCATCCCTTCTATAAGAACCGTATTTGCCCCCATGGCATAACTTATAACGCCTGCCCGCGGGTCCTGGGAGAATGTGTCGACACCGAGGTTTTCGTTGTATGATGTTTCAACTATTTTTAACAAAATGGCTATCTCAACATTTTTATTGGATGTATTTGGGAAAAAAGGGCTTGGGAGGGGGTGCTAGTCTCCCTCAGATCATTTTTGACTCTTAAAAATGATGCTAGAACTCCCGATTCCCGATCGAATGAGCCCCCTTGAAAGTTAATGCGACGAGCCCTTCCATATGAAGTGCCTTTAGGGAAAAAATAAAAAATATACAAATAAATAATAAAACATTGGAGCCGCATGGCCTTTACTATAGGCAACGCTATAGCGTAAAGCCTCATTACCTACCCAAATGTCCTGGCTACCTGAGTTTTTAATTGCTTCTTCATGTCTTGGAGTCCAATAGACATTCGAAAAAAGCAGGCTAAACATCTTTTGGGGCTTTGTCCCCAGAATAACCTGATTTTCTATACCTAAGTCATTATTTATAACGGTTTGCTCCGTGGTGTTGCTTGAAGGTAAAAGGGGGCTCTCCCTATGTACAGATTCTGAGGGTCGCCAAACTGAGTTTTTTTTTTACTATTTTGTTTACTTATATTTTTTTCAATACCGGGGGGGGGGGAAGGGGAGATGCAAAAACAGACATTGTCCGCGGGCGCTGAAAACCACAGCTATGACTCTGATTTTGCCATGAAATTTACAGTTGACAATTTATTTACGTTGTTTATTGTTATCACAGACAAGAAAAGCATTCAGCTTTTTCTTAACTGGCACCTAGTAAAGAGCAAAGAACAGCCATAATGTTTTCCTAAGGTAATGTCTATACAAATGTAAAAACAAAGATTTCAAGATGTTATCAAGGCTGTTTATTCCATTTTTATAAGATTTACCCTTTGTTTGCAGTTATGTTTGTTCCTGTGTTACGTTGCTGTGTTCGTTCCTGTGTTCCATCGTTCATGTGTTTGTTTCAGTGTTCAGTCCTATGTTTTGCCTTTTTTTGAGACTGTATACCTTCAATCTTTTATCTTTTCCTATTTTTGTTCCTGTCTGAGATTCTATGTTCATCTTGTTTCCGTTCCCGAGCTTCTTCTCTCCTGTGTTGCTTTGTTTTCGTACTCCTATGTTTTTCTGGTTTTGCCCCTGTCTTTGATCCTGTGTTCGATCCACTTTTCGCTCCTTTTTTGTTGCCTGTGTTCTTTCACGTGATTAAACAAAAAAATAAGTTTTTTTAACTGAAAGTAAGGAGCGACATTAAAACTTAAAACGAACAGAAATTACCCCATATATGAAAGGTGCTGTCCCCTTCTCAACGCCCCACTCTTTACGCTTAAGATTGACTCTTTGTCGCACCTCTCCTTTTTAAAGTAATAAAAACTTTAGCATAAAGAGTAGAGTTGAGGAGGGGAAAGCCCCTTTAATATACAGAATTAATTTCTGTTCTTTTTCAGTTTTAATGTTGCTCCTTACTTTCGATTAAAAAAACTTGTTTTTTATGTTTTATTTCTGAACGTTTTTCAACTAATACAGGTTCAAATTTAGCTCACCGTACATGAACAATTAAAACTGAATTTGCACATTAATTTTGGCAAAGTTTCCCCCGTGTAAAATTTCCTCTGGAATTTGTTTTTTTCGGGATTTTTACGGCTTTTGGATTTTCTTCTGCTTGCATATTTTTATCTTCTAAAAATTCATGTGTGCTTGAGTGCTTATAACACAAATGAAAAGCTTGTCTGTTTTTTCTGTACCATTGTTCAAGTGATCCAAGAACGGTTCCATGTCCCTGATCATTATGAATAATGACCCTAGTGCCAAGAAGTACATTTTCTTTTGAAAAAACATCTTATTTTAATTCAATGACCTTTGACTCTTAAAAAGATTAAATAAAAAAACAAGTTTTTTTTTTAACTGAAAGTAAGGAGTGACGTTAAAACTTAAAACGAACAGAAATTATTCCGTATACGAAAGGGGCTGTCCACTCCTCAACACCTCGCTCTTTGCGCTAAATTTTGACTTTCTCACAACTCTATTTTTTCAAGGGTTTCGATTACCTTTGAGCCGGTTCGCTCCTTACTTACAGTTCGTTACCACGAACTGTTTGAAAGATAGAACTTCCAATTTCCAAACGAATAAGCCCAAATGAGGGTCAAAATCCTGAAGTGCTGTTAAGCGGGGGCACTTTGAAAGTGCTCTGTATTCGTAAGTAATAAATAAGTCAATATTTTCACTTTTAGCTGTTTCATTGCGACGAACAACTTTCCCCCTTTTTCTGACTTAGACCTGAATACTTATAAAAGCATTTCAAGAAATTTTTACATTTGAAGCACATGTGTTAATAGAAGTACTTTATCCTATGAAAAACAGAAGAAATGAGGCCATAAGCACCCGAATGGGCATTCGCTCCTCCCCCTTAGATAGAAATGTAGAACTTTTATAAATCCTGGAATGTATGATAACACTCTGCAAAAAGAAGTGTTTACACCCCTCCCCCCTCAAAAGTTTCTTATCAAAATTGTCTAAGATACCTCTCGGAAAATATCTCTAGGAACCGATGAGCAAAAACTTAATTATCTTTATAGGTTATGGATCCCCTAAAGGCATAACTTTTCACCAGTTTTTTCACCAGTTTGGGTCGAGGCTTGACAGGTAACAAGAACAAGGAACTAGGTAACAACAAGAACCACCCCTCCTATCCCAAAAATAGGACAAATTGGGGTTCGATTGGTAAATAGCAAAATTAGGACAGCTGCTAATATTTTCCCCAAATTTGGTCGAGATCTGACAACCTTCTATCGTATCTTTACGATTACACCCTCCTTTCGTATTATTATTTGGATGTTTTTTATAACAAAATAATCCGATATGATTTGGCCTGTTGTTTTTGGGCACCGATAAGACACAAGTAGGATACTACCTCTCATTTCCAAATAAGTTTGAAGTAATTTTGGCAACCTCTTCTGGTAGATTTGCAAGTGAAAATATTTTAGAAAGGCTCCTTCCTTCTCACACTTACAACCCAAACCACAGCTAAGTTTATCTGTTTTGGGGCTAAGCTTTAGGAGCTCATGAAATTTCGTAAAATTCAATGCAATCAAAAATATCCTGTGGCATTAAGTTAGATCGGGATGGCGGATCTCTACTTTGATTCTTCCAGAGCTATTCCCTAGAAATCTGGAAGGGTTACCAAATTTCGATCTCAGGAATCTCAATTTTAGCTCCACATACTACAATTGGTTCAATATTCAATGATTCCTTATAAGTTTGATTTCGGAGCCGAACAATTTCATTTAGTTTTTTGCTATTGAATGCCATAGGAAAAAAAATTGTAAACTGCACACATTTTAGGCGAGTTTTTCTTTTCAGTTCCTGGATTTTCATGCGGGAGACAAATTCCAAATTCTATCTCACCGCTTCCGTCTACAGACCACTGAATACATGAATAAAATATCTACAAACAAATTTGTGCTGCTGCGCAACATAACCAACAAGTACAGTGACATCAAAGATCATTTAATTTTAAGCTGATGCCCCTTTGTTTGCTACTTAAGCAATCCCTTACACACATAACGTCAGCGTCTTGTTTTACCCAATAAATTTTTAGCCGAGCGCATAAAATGTGGACCTTTGCGTCTGAGTCGAGCAGTCAGAAAAAGTTTTCTGCCCAAAAAGTTGGAGCCGTCAAAAATCAAGGGTCTTGGGTCAGAAATTAGTGTGCTTAGAAGATAGACACGGAAAAATTAACCAGCTTCGGCTGTGACTGATGTTAAAGAACTCTAGATAAGCATTCATGATATTACAAACTAATATAAATGCAGATAGTACGAGTATTAATCATAATAAGAAATGCAGTTAAAACAGTTGATATTAATGTTGTTGAATAAAAAAAAAAACTTTTTTTCAACTGAAAGCAAGGAGAAACGTTAAAACTAAATACAAACAGAAATTATTATATATATATATGAGAAGGGTTGCCTTCTCCTCAATACCTCATTCTTTACGCTAGAGTTTGGCTTTTTGTTCCAAGTATTTAAAAATGCGTAATGAAACACAAGGGCCGTTTATTTAGAATAATAAGCTTTTTTAAAAGTTCTGTGTTCTTTGAAATATTTTAAATAGTGCCGGAAAGGTTCCCCCTACTGGGAAAAATCCCTCTTTCCACGAAAAACTACTCTATGGAGAGATCCTTCTACGTAAACCCTCCCGCAAGAAGCCCCCCTGAGAATACTATAGGTAAAAAATGGGCAAAGTTGTTAGCTTTTAGCTCTCCCCCCAGGAACTCTGGGGGGTCATGCCATCCTCAAATGCATATTTATTAGACGTTTCGACTATTCAGAACATAATAGCTTTCTAAAAATTTTGATCGGACAATTTTGGGGAAAGAAAGGGCGTGGGACGTGGGATAGCTGCCCCCCTATATTTTGGTCACCTAATTGAACACTGGAACTCCTGATTTAGAATCAAAAGACCCCTTTCGACCTTTTAGGATCACTACTTCGATACCATCACCCCTGGGGGATACGAACAAACAGACAAACAAATAAACACGCATCTTCTGGACACAAAATGTAAAATTCCACATATTTTTATATAGGAGCTTGAACCCTCTACAGTAGGGGGATCTGATATGCCGAATCTGATGGTTCGATTTTCATTAAGACCAATTATTGTTTTGGGGGTGTTTTCCCCCTTTTTCAAAAATTGGGCACATTTTCTCAGGCTACTAACTTTTGATGGGTAACATTAAACTCGATGAATTTTATATATTGTGGGATAAGCATCAAAATTAGATTCTTTTGATGTGTCTATTATTAGCAAGACTTGGTTTCTTAGAGTTTTGAATACTATTAAGCCACATCGCTCCATACTTACTTTTCGTTACCATGAACTCCTTGATACAGTTTATACAAGTATTTATATATAAAAAAAACGTAATTACAGTGAATACTAATATGAGTACAGGTATTCTTTTTTTATTATTTGAAGACACTAATACACATAGGAGCAGTACACGTAGCTGGAATTGAACCCCAGACCCAGTAATGCCAAACGGAGGTCAATCCACTGTGCCACCAGAGGGCTATAAATACAGTTACTACGGTGATAGCAGTGTTTTCACGGAGGATTAATATATGTTTGGCAATATTCCAAACGGATATTGCTTTGCACTTTTGTTTGATTCGTGCAACCACAATGTTGGGGGACAGGCTTGCTCAGGGTTCCCACACGATGGGAAAGAACACTAGACTTTACTGGTTTTTGGTCGATTTTTTGCTTAGGCAACATAAAAAAAAATCTAGAAATAGTAATAAATTATTAGAGGGTGGTAACCCTGGGCTTTCTACTTATCCTTTAAAAACAACCCGGCAACTGCAACGTTGGTTCTACGGCCTATACGCAATCACTGGCTCTGGTGGATCTAGATCATATTTAAGTACGACCATATAAAACTAAGGAGTGGGAGTTGGCTTCATGACTCAAAGTTAAACAAGTCAAATTGGATATTGGCATTTCTAGGATATTATGAGTTAGAAAGACGATAAATGGGCCGCTTTCAGTATTTTATTGTACTTTTTACACTGTATGTGTAAGGTAGCAAAATTGGGTAATTTGTCAGACTTCCAGCTTACTTTCCCAGCTTTTGAAAGAAAGTCGTTTTAGAAAATCCACTGGGGACACTAATTTAAAGTTAGGCCATAGAAGAGACGGTGTAGAGACTGTAGAAAGCTCAGTGGTGCTAATTGTCTCAATTTGCACCGTCAAAATTGAGCCCAAGAGAACGTTTTTATAGATCATAAAAAAACATCTTATCATTAAGAGGCATGACAGAAAAAATAGCGAGTTCTAAATCATTTCAGATATGTATCTAATGATATATCTCTAAAAGGACTTGGAGCGCACGAGGGAGCCCCAGAACTAATTTGTCATTGTGGACTGAACCGTCGTTAGCTTCAAGTTAATAGGAAGGAAAGTGCTTGGCAATTGTAAATCAAAGCTCATACAATGAGAACAAAAAATAAGGAGTTGTGAACAAAAAAAAGGGAAAATTTGGTACCTTCGCTTAAGTACCTGATGAACATGTGAAGTTTTGAAGGGGTATTTTGACGCAACACGTTAATTTAGATAACAAAAATGCAACAAACTCTAGCTTATTGTTTTGTGCTTTTTTAAGTATGATTCTTGAGAATTAACAACAAATTTCTCGCTTCTATGATATCCAGTAAATCGGTTCTAATCGACTAATTTGTTGCAAGCCTAGAACCAGGGAGAGGGCCCCAGTTTTCAAACCCCTCCCCCGAAAGTTATACGAAAATGCACACCGTTCAGTTCGGGTATAGCTGTGGAAAATCCTCTGCCAAAGTCTGGCCCAAAAAAGGCTTAATGCCCCTCTTATTCAAATGCCTAGGTACGACCCTGACGGGTTGGTATAGCATAAATACACAGGCTTGGTATAGCTAAAAACACTTTTGATTTTTAAGATATTCCTAGACCTCAAATATTTACTTTTAAGGCGGACATGGATAATTATATTTAAAGTCAAACCTAAACAATTCAGAGACTCTATACGAATAAATCAGTGCTTTAAAGGGCTGTGTTCAAAAACTACAACAAAACTCGTGTAAGCTCTGCGATTTAACGCTGACATAATTTTGTAGAACTTAGTTATGGAATAGAACTTTATCACTGAAACTTAGCAGCCCAACTATAAGCGAAGTATAATAAGAACGCAAAGAAAGAGGTCTGAAACAGTCTCCAGAAATCTAGGTTTACAAAAGAAGAAAAAGAATTATTGAAACTAAGCATATTAAAGTAAAGTAAGCTATACAGTTGTTTTAGGGCTTCATCAGAGGGAACGCTCTATCGTTGCCTATAGTAAAGAGCAATAGGACTTCAGTGTATTATTTATTTATTGTTTTTTTTTTCCAGGGCTACTTCATATGGAAGAGTAGTCGTAGAAACTTCTGAGTT
>CM051267.1:6329504-6427004 GCA_027921565.1 Artemia sinica | reverse complement strand
AACCGAGATCTACACTTGGACTTAGAAGATTAGCCCTTGGGCCGTTCTTTTTCTTCAATTAAGTAAAAAAAATAACAAGTTTCTTAAATCGAAAATAAGGAGCAACATCAAAACTTAAAATCAACAGAAATTATTATGTATATGAGGGGGGGGGGGGTTCCCATCCTCAATACCTCACTCTTTACGCTAAAGTTTGATTTTTTGTACCAATCTCTTAAGAAAGACTCCTGAAATACAGTTTATTTAGAATAATGCGTTTTTTTTAAACAAAAAATTAGCGTCAAGAGCGAAGTATTGAGGATAGGGCAACACCCCTCGTATACATTTTAGTTTCTGTTAGTTTTGATGTTACGCCTTCCTTTCCATTGAAAAACAGTTTTTTTTTAATTTAATTTCTGATCGTTTTTAAATAATGCTAGGAAATCTGGCTCCCCCTCCATGAAAAACTCCTTCCTCTCACAGGAAATTCCTCCATGTAAAGTACTTTCCACGTAAAATACCTCAAGGCAGGAAAACTCCTCCGGACAATTTCGTTCCAGCTGAAAAATTCCCCCCGAAAATTTCATGCGGACGATTCCAGCTGAAAATTTGTTCTTAGATCCGCACTTTTCTAACCCTTCTGAAATAGAGTTTGGTGTTCCATAAGAATCTGTCATTGGGCCGATACTCTTTTTAATTTACGTCAATGACCTTATCAATGCGGTTAAAAATTTAAAACGTACCATTTGCTGTCGTCTTTGTCAACCAACGTCCTTCACTAATTCTGACAGGAGTTTGTCCTTACCCGATGCACTTATTGCTTTTGCTGATGACAGTACTCTTGGCATAGCTGGTAGAACTGAGTCTGATCTTCGTTCAAAGATGAAAGCCCTTTTTGGAAGAAATGTCGGAAAGTCATGTTTTCTCATTTTCTCCAGAGTTTCAAAGGCTTGACCTGATTTGAATAAAATACACGTATTAAGAGGTTCTCTAAGTAGACCTAAGGATCGTTATGTTCGATTCCTAGGCATCTTGCTTGCCGAAAATCTTTCATTCGAGCATCATTTTGACTTGACTAAAAGAAAGTCTCCAGGAGTCCTGGAATCCTTAGGAAGTTCAAACACATACTTCCAGAGTCGATTCTTAGAATCCTGTTCTGCAGTCCAGTTCAGTCTTATGTTTCATATTCTTCTGTTATTTGGATGTCAACTTTTTCCTCGTCTCTGAAGCCACTTTCAAAACTGTATGATAAATTAAGGACTGTCATTCAGGAAACAAGCAGATCTTCATTTAAACCCTTGCTTGATTTGAAATCTCTTTATTTTCTTTCTTGTTCTTCTTTCATTTTTTTACAGTTGCACGGACATCTTCCTGCTGCCCTGCGTAACAATATATCTTTTGTTTTTGATCAATGGAGTTATCATCTCCGCACTTCCAATAATTTAAAGATTCTTCATACTCCATCAGTGAGGTCTGACTTCAACCCTCTGACAGCTTGCAACAGGATCTAGAACACGCTTCCAGACTCTGTACGAAGCTGCCACTCGTTTGGTATGTTCAAAAATTATGTTAGAGAATTTCTAGATAGTAAATAAGTTTTTTCCGGTTTCCCTTGAAGTTGATGTCTCTGGATTGAGTTGGATATTTTATTGAGTTGGTGAAATTTTGTGCTACCCCCCTGCCTAGGTCATTTTTGGGGATTAGTAAAGTGGGAGACTGGATTTTTTTTTATTCTGTTTATATTTTTTTGTGTTGGTATTTTTTTCTCCCCTGTTCTTTCCCGACCATAAAGCCTTATGGGGGATATTGTATTGGAGTAGTTTTTTGTTTATGCAATTTATTGTTAAATTAATAACTCAGAACTCAAAACTCGGAAGATGAAAAATTTCTACCGCTTCAAATTCCCCGAGGAAAATTCTCCCAGGACAATTCCCTCCTCTCTGACCCCCCCTCCAAATTTCGCTAAACAATTCCACCTGGGAGATACTTTTTACTTCCATCTGAAAAAAACTTATTTTCGTCTAATATCTGATCGTTTTCAATTTCACACCGAAGATCCCTCCCCTCCCCCCTCTGTGTAAAAATTTTCCTCTTTAATTCGCCCTTAATGGAAATTTTTTCCCGTTGAACGTTCATCATGAAATATTCTGCCCATGGAAAATCCCCCCGACCAAAAATTCCCCCAGACAATTCATTCTCCGCTGGAAATCCTGCATAATTCCCCCGGAACATTCTCTCCACACGTAAAATTGAGTCGCCAAAGAGACAGTAAGACATATAAAATGAGATTCTGCACTTGAATTCTGGCAAATACTCCCCATGTAAAATTTTCCCTTTAAATTCTCCCTTTCTTTGGAAACCTCCCTCCCAACGGAAAATTTGCCCTGTGATAAACCCCCCCCCCCACAGAAAATTTCACAAGAAAAATATCCGTATATATATCTATAGCAAACACATTGTAAACAATGGGAAAACTTAATAACTTACAGCCCATTTTCCGGGGGGCTGTGGGGGTTATGTCATACCCAAAGGCATGGTTATTAGATCTTTCAACTATGCTGAACAAGGAGGCTATCTCAAAGTTTTATCAGATGTTTTTGAGAATAAAAGGGACGTGTGAGGAGTCTTCTTCCAATGCTTTTTGTCACTTAAAAAGGGCACTATAACTTAAAATTTCAGTTTGAGTGAGACTTCTCCTGATTTTCTAGGACCATTGGTTCGATAAGATCGTCCAAGGGGGAAAAGCAATTAAACATGCACCCGTTATCTTTCTTCTGGTAAAAAAAAATACGAAATGTCACATTTTTATAGAAAGGGGCTTACAAACTTATGCTCAATCTGGTTTACATTGAAATGAATTTTCTTTTTGGGGCTGTTTTCCCCGATTTTCCAAAATCAAATATTTTTTTCTCAGGCTCGTAGCGTGTGGTGTCTAATATTAAACTTAATGAATTTTAAACTTCATAAACATTAAACGTAAAAAGCCAATTCTTCTGATGTATTAACTGTTATCAAAATTCCTTTTTTGAGTTTGATTACTATTGGCCAATTGATAAATTTGATAAATTTAATTTAATTTAGAACTATTTGATAAATTTAATTTAATTTAGAACTATTTGATAAATTTAATTTAATTTAGAACTATTTGATAAATTTAATTTAATTTAGAACTATTTGATAAATTAAATTTAATTTAGAACTATTTGATAAATTTAATTACTACTGGTCAAAACAAAACCGGGGGCAGAATATTTCATGATGAACGTTCAACGGGAAAAAATTTCCATTGAGGGTGAATTAAAGAGGAAAATTTTTACACAGAGGGGGGAGGGGAGGGATCTTCGGTGTGAAATTGAAAACGATCAGATATTAGACGAAAATAAGTTTTTTTTTAGATGGAAGTAAAAAGTATCTCCCAGGTGGAATTGTCTAGCGAAATTTGGAGGGGGGGCCAGAGAGGAGGGAATTGTCCTGGGAGAATTTTCCTCGGGGAATTTGAAGCGGTAGGAATTTTTCACGAGGGATTTTTCCACGAGATGAATTTATCGTAGGAACGATTCTTCCACGGAGAGGGGAGGTAAATTTCAAAGCATCCTTTGAAAAAAAGATAAAATAATAAACAAAAAAATAGCTTTTTTAGATTTAGAGCAAGGAGCAACATTACAGCTTAAAGCAATGAAAAATTATTCCATATATGAGGGAGGCTATCCCCTTTTCAATCACTCGCTCTTTATGCTAAATTTTGACTTTATCCCACCTCTTTACGAGCGGCTCCTGAAACACAAGGGTCATTTAACTAGAATTAGAAGCTGGCTTAAGGAAGGATTGACGGATTGAAGGGGTAGTCCCCCTTATATACGGAATAATTGCTGAAAGTTCTTTGTTTTAATGTTGCTCCTTACTTTCAGTAAAAATTACTTTTTTTTTATGTAATTAGCTAAAAAGCAAAGTATAAACTTAGAAAAGATTTTTAGAGCCAATTTTGAGAGCCGTGAATAAAATTATTTTAAAAACATAGTTTCACTATTACAAAAAAAATTAAAAATATAAGCAAATTTTAGGAAACATCATTGAAAGTGGTACTTCAAGAAAAGGAAGACACTGCACGAATCAGAGGGAAGATCACAGGTTTGAGAAAATGTAGAAAGTTGGCGAATTTTATGGTAATACAAATATAAGCAACATAGAAAATGTGTCAATATTTCGGCGGTTATCAGGGACCACAAGGTCTTTCACTTCGTTTGTGCGTGGCTCAAATTTACTTTATTTTGCTTCTCAGTTTCACGTGCTTTTGGGGAAATTACAGAAGGTTTAAACCCGTATGACTCTTGTTGAATTGAAAAAAGGTTTTTATTTTTTTAAACTTAATTAAAAAAACTTTTTCACAAAATAAGTTTTTCAAAGAAAAATATAGAACTCCATTAAACAAAAAATGAGCAAAAATAAAACAAAATAATCTACCAAGCGTGAAACAACCACAAATCAGCATCGATAAATAAATGAAACCCAAAACGAACAGAAATTACAATAAATAACCGAGTCAAACTCAAAACGAGCGGAAATTAACATAAGATGGGCTCAAAATCCTATGCTTTCCCAAGGCCAGAACATAATTTGCACTTCACTGAAAAAAATATAAATGTTTTTACTTTTGTAACATTAATAAATCAAATAATATTAACATTTTGATTACTAAATATCAGTACATGTATATGAAACTGACAATGCAAAATCATTTGTATTTTTTTCAGTAAAGTGCAAATTATTTTCTGGTTTTGGGAAGGCATAGGGGTTTTTGAGCCCAACTTATGTTAATTTCTGCTCGTTTTGAGTTTGACTCGGATATTTATTGTAATTTCTGTTCATTTTGGGTTTCATTTATTTATCGATGCTGATTTGTGGTAGTTTCACGCTTGGTAGATTATTTTGTTTTATTTTATTTTATTATAAAAAGGGCATTAACCCTCTCAATTTCCAATTGAATGAGCCCCTTTTGAAGTTTTTACGACAACTCTATATATAAGAACCTTATATGCCCCCAGGGCATAACTTACAACCTTTGCCATGGGGGCTCTGGGGGGTTTGTCATCCTTAAATAGATAATTTCAAGAACTTTCAACTACGTTGAACAAAATGGCTATCTCTAAACTGTGATTGAATGTGTTTGGGGAAATGGTGGGCGTGAGAGGGGGGTTAATTACTCTCCACTCACTTTTGACTATTAAATAGGGCAATTTCAATTTCCAATCAAATGAGTTAGTTGCCCTTCAGTCACTTTCGACTATGAACAGGGCACTAGCCATTTCAGTTTCCAATTGAATGAACCCTTTTTAAAGTTTCTTCGACAACGTGTTCTTTAAAAACCTTATATGCCCCCAGGGCATAACTTACAACCCTTGACCTGAGGGCTGTGGGGGAGTGTCCTCCTCAAAAACATAATTTCTATCTGGAAATCAACAACGCTGAACAAAATGGTTATCTAAAAATTTTGATTGGATGTGTTTGGGGAAAAGGTGGGCAAGAGAGGGGGATTAGTTGCCCTCAAATTACTTTCGACTATTAAAAAGGGCACTAGACCTTTGAATTTCCAATCGAATGAGCCCTTTTTCAAGGTTCTACGACAAAGATTTCAATAAAAACTTATATGCCCCCAGGGTATACCTGATAACCCTTGCCCTGAAGACTGTGGGGGAATGTCCTTCTCAAAGTTATATTTTCCTGAACTTTAAACTGCGTGGAACAAAATGGCTATCTCAAAATTTTGATTGGATGTGTTTGGGGAAATGGTGGGCGTGGAAGGGGGGTTAGTTGCCTTCCAATTACTTTCGACTATTAAAAAGGGCACTAGCCATTTCAATTTCTAATGGAATGATCCCTTTTTGAAGTTTCTACGACAACGTGTTCTATAAAACGTTATATGCCCCCAGGGCATAACTTACAACCCTTGCCCTGATGGCTGTGAGGGGGTTGTCTTCCTCAAAGATCATATTTGCAGAACTTAAAACTACGTTGAATAAAATGGCTATTTCAAAAGTTTGATTGGATGTGTTTGGGGAAAGGTGGGCCTGGAAGGGGTGTTAGTTGCCTTCCAATCACTTTCGACTTTTAAAAAGGGCACAAGCCACTCCAATTTCCAATTGAATGATTCCTTTTCGCAGTTTCTACGACAATTTCTTCGATACGAAGTGCCCTGCTCTAAAGGAAAAAAAATAATAAATAATATATTGTGCCAACATCGTTCTTATATGCCCAAAGGGCATAACTTAAAACCCTTGCCCCGAGGGTTTTGGGAGAGTTTCCTCCTCAAAACATATTATCTATCTGGAAATCAACTATGCTGAACAAAATGGATATCTCATAATTTTGATTGGATGTGTTTGGGGGAATGATGGACTTGGGGGGGGGGGCTAGTTGCACTGCAATCACTTTCGAATTTTAAAAAGGGCACTAGCCACTCCAATTTCCAATCGAATGAGCCCTTTTTGAAGTTTCTACGACAACTCCTTCGATACGAAGTGTCCGGGTATGGAGAAAAAAAAAATACATTGTGGCAACATCGTTCTTTACTTAAGCAGCGCTATTGCGCTGCCTATGACTGGTGACTAAACAATCATAAGAAAATGGTAAAAAAAATCCTAATGGGGGGGGAATCGAATTAGAATGAAAGAAGTAAAGGATCCTACAAATACGTCTGTGTACTCTATGACAAACATTGGTGCGTTCGATTAAGTTTGAAACCTGACGAATTCAGGTAAGTTTTTATAGCATTTGTTTCAGGAGGAAGGGTCTTGTAACAAATACCGAAGAATTGTTTGACTATGTTAAATATAAAGAAATTGGTACTTGTTAATTTAACGAAAGACACTAAAGAACTAGGCTTAATTTAGATCTAGGAAAACCGGCTTCATAGTAACAAAGACAAGTGACGGGTGATAGAATGCATTGGATTTGTGTAATTTGGGCTATATATTTGCACATTAGGGGACACGGAGTCAATTTAGGTTAAATTATGCTAGGTTAGGAGCACTGTCCCAATACTTTACCACCACCTCCCCCTCCTAATGGGCAAAAATATAGTCCAAGTTATATTATTATATAAACTAAAGGTTATCTCAAGGTTATATTTCTGAAGGAAGATCCTACAGATATGTCTGTGTACTCTATGAAAATTTTTGGCGCGTTTGGTTAAATTTGTAACCTGACGAAGTCAGGTAAGTTTTTACAGCAATTTTATTTCAGGAGGAAGGGTCTTTTAATAAACACCGAAGAATTTTTTGACTGTGTTAAATACAAGGAAATCGATACTTGTTAATTTAACGAAAGACGCTAAAGAATTACGCTTAATTTATATCTCAGAAAACCGGTTTCATAGCAACAAAGACAAGTGACGGGTGATAGAATGCATTGGATTTGTATAATTTGGGCTATATATTTGCACATTAGGGGGTGGGGGGTTAATTTAGGTTAGGTTATGCTAGGTTAGCGGCACTGTCCAAATACTTTACCTCCACCTCCCCCTCCTAATGGGCAAAAATATAGTCCAAGTTATTGCCGAAGATTGTTCTTTTCGGCCAACCATCTAGGGCTAAACGGAAAGCAGGTCGTCCCCGTCTGGGGTGGGAGGACGTCATAAAGAAAGATTTCAAGGAAATGGGAACTTCGTGGGCGGGTGTAAAAAGGGAAGTTTTGAATAGATTGGGGTAAAGGAGGAGCGTGCGTAGTTGTGTTGGCCTCAGGCGGCTTGGTGCTGCGGTGAGTTGTTATTAGTAGTAGTAGTAGTATATTTCTGAAGGAAAATCCTACAAATATGTCTGTGTACTCTATGACAAACATTGGTGCGTTTGGTTAAATTTGAAACCTGACGAATTCAGGTAAGTTTTTACAGCATTTGTTTCAGGAGGAAGGGTCTTTTAATAAATACCGAAGGATTGTTTGACTATGTTAAATATAAGGAAATTGGTACTTGTTAATTTAACGAAAGACACTAAAGAACTAGGCTTAATTTAGATCTAGGAAAACCGGCTTCATAGTAACAAAGACAAGTGAAGGGTGATAGAATGCATTGGATTTGTGTAATTTGGGCTATATATTTGCACATTAGGGGACATGGGGTTAATTTAGGTTAGGTTATGCTAGGTTAGCGGCACTGTCCAAATACTTTACCTCCACCTCCCCTCCTAATGGGCAAAAATATAGTCCAAATTATATTATTATATAAACTGAAGATTATCTGAAGGTTATATTTCACTAGGATTAACCTAACTTCACTTCTTGGGTGTGTTTCGTTTAATTAACAAACATCCAGAAATTTAGTAGAAAGTGTAAAATTCTGGAAGGGGCTTTCCAGAATTTCCAAAGGTCTTTCCAAAGGTCCAATTCGAGTTTACGTAGTTTTTAAAACTCACCTGACTTAAAAGATATTAGAAAGTTTTGTGTGCTATGTGGCTTATTTTGAATAAAGAAAACTTTTTTTTTGTGACACCGAAAACTAAAAACTAAAAAAAAACAACAAAAAAACAAGTCATTAGAGAACGTAGTGAATATTGCAGATTAAAAAGAAATCTGAGGAAAGCTTAACTTTCCCACTAAAATCCCACTCACAATGGGAATTTACAAATAGTGAGATTCAGATAGCACTAACTCGAGCTACTCAGATTGTTCACACGATTTTCTGATTGGCCCAAAAATTTTATAAAGAATTCTGATTGCCGCAAATTTGTCTGGTATTTTTAGAATCGTGTCAATTTTACAGTTTTTAATCTCTGATGGCACCGACTTAATATCTTGGTTTCATATGCAGCGCAACAGCGCTCCTAAGCAAAGAGCGATGTTTTCAATATAAGGACATTGGAACGCTTCAAGTTCCTTTGCTTTGTCCTAGAATTATCCTTAAATTTTGCGGAAAAGGTATGTGGAACTGACATATTCTAATCTGGGAAGAGCAGGTTTCTGTCAGTCAAAGATTACAAGTTTCATGAATATTGCAGTAGTTCCAATGTTTACATTCTTAAGAAGAGCAATCAATTTGCAAAGGCCTTAGACCAAATATTTACAAAAGCATAGAAGGTTTCATTTCGGTTTGGTTCATTCAATGAAGATTGAAGCTTTTCTATATGAATGACACAGCAGTGCTAACAAATAAGGAAGCTGGCCTTGGAGACGGATTTCGCAATAGCAGCATGAAAAACAACAGTCAAAACTACTTGTTTTTGAAAAAAAGCTGAAAAAGTGAAATTGCCGCTTAAGCAATGGTAACAAGAACGTACGCTAGAACTGTTTGAGGTGGGGGAGGGGGAATAATACAAAATAAATACGTTCGGTGAACAGTTTGAATGACATAAGCCCAGAAGGAAGTTAAGGGAATTTCTGGGGAGTGCAGATCCCTAGGCCCTGCCCTGAGTATGTCCCAAAATGCGGATCTCTATTTTGATTTTCATAATTTTTTTTTTTATTTCAGAAAAATTGTCCTACATACAAGAATCCCAAGAATAACCGAAATCCCAAATAAAAAGCTCTTTTTTTCGGAACCAAGGCAAATATGGTAAGTTTACTCTCTTAGGATATGTTTTCAATCTCCAATAGCATACAGTCAAACAGTTCGTGGTAACGAATTATATGTAAGGAGTGACATGGGCTATTAGTAACTGGAATTCTAAAACGCGGAATTTCGATAGAAATGTGCATAATAAAATCTGTTTTTTCCTATGATTCTGAATATTTAGAAATATTAAGTTTAAATTTATCCATCATAGGTTACGAGCCTGAGAGGATTTGCTCTATATTTAAAAAGGGGGCAAAAAAACCTCAAAACAAAAATTACACCATCAGATTCAGCATATCAGAGAATTTTTTTTTGCTGAGTTCCCCCTCCCCCTCTAATAAGATGAGTTTCTTTGTCTACTGATTATGCAGCCGTACTACTTACTAACATGCTAAGAATGTAGATACCAAATTATTGTACATTAATTTATTTACACAAACAAAAACGTCGGGATTTCAGCATGGGAGGCCTGAAGGGTTCCCCTGCTTATATTTCACTGCTTGTATTTACAAACAACCACGGTATTGATGACTCTGTGATTAATTTTTGATATTTCAGAGTACCCTCCCCCACCCTACAATCTCCGAGTAATATTTGAAGGGCTGAATTTTTTCAGGAATGATTATGAATCTCCAAGCATTGTTATACGAACATTCAACTTGAATTTAAAGGCGGGAGTTGATGGAGGGATTCGTAGTTCCTCTCACATTTAGCATAGCCAAGGATTAACCATCTCCTAGTAAAAAGCTGCTAATAAAGAGCAACCCTTGTAAATAGAAACCCATACTCTAAAATATAGAGCTTTGATTATAATACTTGCAGCAACAAAATATTTTATTCGTTGTAATTCTAAATATGTGTTAATTTTAAGTGGGTTAATTTTTAGTTTAGAATTTAAAGTTTAATCAATGAGATTAACATACGAAAAATTAATAGAATCTTAGAAACAGGAAAAAGCTCCCCAAAAAAGGCCCGATATTGATGGAAACTGTGGAAAGAAATTCAACGGAGATTAAATGAAAACCAGTTTTTTTTTTTTCAAACGAAAATAAATAGCAGCATTAAACTTGAAATAATTTTCTGAACATAACGGTAGTAGCCCCTCCTCAACCCCTTGCTCTTTACACTAATGTTGGACTTTATGTTCCAATTCCTTAAGAACATCCTCTCTAACACAAATTATAATAAGAACTATTCTTGAAGCAGTATAATGCTTTAGCGTAAAGAGAGGGCGTGAGGATCGGGCAGCCACCCTCATTGGGCATAGCCATTAATAGGGATTTCAACCTACTCGAGTTTTGTACGACTGAAAAGAGGGAACAGTATTTCTTTAAAAGAAAGATAAGTAAGTTAACTTATCTTAAAAAAAGATAAGTCAACAAACTCTACTTGGTCTAACTTAACAAAGACCCCTAGGGTAAGATTCAATGACAATAATAAACGAGGTATATAAGCTATTTACAACGAGTTTTAAAGCATTTTGAAAGTTTTTATCTCCAGTACATTGCAGGTTGGAAGATAGCAAGTCAAACATAGTGAGCATACAGAGCATGCCTCAAAAGCCTAGTGCTACCTGAATTGTAATGTTAAAAAAAAACAAGTTTTTTCAACTGAAAGTAAGGAAAAATATTAAAACTTAAAAAGAACAGATATTATTACGTATATGAGGGGGGTTACTCCACCTCAGCAAATTGCTCTTTACGCTAAAATTTTTAGTACTGTTAAAAAAACTTCTTATTGTTCCATTTAAACGGACATAGTGGTTCAGAAGTTGTTCTTAAAGAATTGGGACAAAATTCAAAACTTAAGCAGAAAGAGCGAGATGTTGAGGAGAAACAACCCCCTAATATAGGTAATAATTTCTGTTCGTTTTAAATTTTAATGTTGCTCCTTACTTTCAGTTGAACAATTTTTTTTTTTTTCATTTAATTTATGATCGTTTTTCAAATAATGTCTGGAAATCTGACTACACCTCCACGGAAAAATCCCTCTTCCTAACGGTTTTATCATAGACAGCGCAATCGCGCTGCCTAAGTATAGAGCGATGTTGGAACAATGTATTATTTATTATTTTTTCCTTTAGACCAGGATACTTCATATCGAAGGAGTTGTCGTAGAAACTTTGAAAAGGGCTCATTCGATTGGAAATTGGAGTGGCTTGCGCCCTTTTTAATAGTCGAAAGTGATTGGAAGGCAACTAACACCCCTACCACGCCCACCATTTCTCCAAGCACGTCCAATCAAAATTTTTAGATATTCATTTTGTTCAGCGTAGTTATTTTCCAGATAGAAATTATGTTTTTGAGGAGGACACTCCCTCACAGCCCTCAAGGCCAGGGTAGTAAGTTATGCCCTGGGGGCATATAAGGTTTTTATAGAAAGCGTTGTCGTAGAAACTTCAAAAAAGGTTCATTCGATTGGAAATTCAAAGGGCTAGTGCCCTTTTTAATAGTCGAAAGTGATTGGAGGGCAACCAATCCCCTTCTTACGCCCACCCTTTCCCCGAACACATCCAATCAAAATTTTGAGATAACAATTTTGTTTAACGTAGTTGCAAGTTCTGGAAACTAGGTCTTTGAGAATGACAACCCCCACAGTCCTCAGGGCAAGGGTTGTAAGTTATGCCCTGGGGGCATATAAGGTTCATCTAGAAAGTGTTGTCGTAGAAACTTTAAAAAGGGCACATTCGATTAGAAATTGAAATGGCTAATGTCCTTTTTAATGGTTGAAAGTGAGTGGAAGGCAACTAATACCCCTTCCGTGCCCACCATTTCCCCAAACACATCCAATCAAAATTTTGAGATAGCCATTTTGTTAAATACAGTTGAAAGTTCTGGAAATTATACTTTTGAGCAGGACACTCCCCCCCCCACAGTCTTCAGGGCAAGGGTTATAAGTTATGCCCTGGGGGAATATAAGTTTTATCTTGAAATCTTTGGCGTAGAAACTTGAAAAAGGGCTTATTCGATTGGAAATTCAAAGGGCTAATGCCCTTTTAATAGTCAAAATTAATTTGAGGGCAACTAACCCCCCTCTCACTCCCACCTTTCCCCCAAACACATTCAATCAAAATTTTTAAATATACATTTTATTCAACGTAGTTGAAAGTTTTGGGAATTAGATCTTTAAGGATGAAAATCTCCCCTCCCCTCCACAACCCTCAGGGAAAGGCTTGTAAGTTATGCCCTGGAGGCATATGGGGTTTATATAGAAAGCGATGTTGTAAAAACTTCAAAAAGGGCTCATTTAATTGGAAATTGAAAGGGCTAGTGCCCTCTTTAATAGTAGAAAATGATTGAACGGCATCTAACCCCCCCCCCTCATGCCCACCATTTCCCCAAACACATCCAATCAAAATTTTGAGATATCCGTTTTGTTCGACGTAGTTAAAAAGTCTGGAAATTAGGTTTTTTAGGATGATAACCCCCTCAGTGCCCTCAGTGCAAGGGTTGTATGATATTCTCTGAGGGCATATAAGGTTTTTATAGAAACTTTTGTGGTAGAAACTTAAAAAAGGGCTCATTTGATTGGAAATTGAAAGGGCTAGCGCCCTTTTTAACAGTCTTTTTAGGTCTTTGCCAGCGTGGTCGTTGAAACTTCAAAAAGGACTCGTTGAATTGGGAATTGAGAGGCTAGTGCCCTTATTAATATTCAACAGAGTCGCCCCCCACGCCCATCATTTCAACAAATATTTCCGATCAACATTTTGATATGATCGTTTTGTTCAACGTAGTTGAAAGGTCTGGAAATAATGTCTTTGAGCATGACAACCCTTCCCCCAAGGCCGTATTCAGGGGGGGTTACCCGGTTTGAACCCCCCCCCCGAAATTTTTGACCGACTCGAAAATAAGTCGAAAATTAGTAAAACCTAGGTAAAAATCAGTAAAATTAGTCGAAAACTGAGTAAAAAATTAGTAACCCCCCCCAAAAAAAGTCAAAAGTTAGTAAAACCCCCCTGAACAAAAATCCTGGATACGGCCCTGCCTTCCCCCATAGCCCACATGACAAGAGTCGTAAGTTATGCCCTTGGGGCATATAAAATTTTTATAGAAAGTTTTGTTGTAGAAACTTCAAAAAGATTCATTCGATTGGAAATTGAGAGGACTAGTGCCTTTTTTGTTAGTCGAACGTGATCAGAGGGCAAATGTCATCCTCCACGCCTATCATTTCCAAAGAACACTTCCAATCAAAATTTTGATATAGCCATTTTGTTAATCCTATCAGTAAGGTCTGGAAATTATGTCTTTGAGGATAACAAATCCTCCCAACCCTGAGGGCAGGGGATGTAAGTTATGCCCCGGGGGCATATAGGGTTTTTATAGAAATTCAAAGAAAGTTAAAGAAAGTAAAAGAAAGTCAAAGAAGAGTCAAAGTGATCAGAGGGCAGCTACCCTCCCCACTTACACAAACGTCATATTGTCCCGAAATGCGTCTAACTGAAATTTTGAGATAGCCATTTTATTCAAAATACCCTAAACAAGCATACTGCTGAACTAATATCATAAACCATATCTTGTCTACGTGCTGGAACTGTTACCTGTGTAAAAACAATGTGATAATAGACAGTGAAATCACTGGCAAAATAAAAAGGGCATTGGCAGACAATATCACTAATGAATATAAAGATGAATTGATGGAAAACAAAAGTCTCAAAGTGAAAAAAACGTTTTAAAAATTAAAACACAAACGTCACAAATAAAGAAAAACATCTCAAAGTTAAAATAAAAACGTCACGAAGAAACAAAACGTCTAAGTTAAAACAAAAGCTTCACGAAAAATAAAAACGTCTCGAAGAAAAAAATATCTCGAATAAATAAAAACGCCTCAAGGTTAAAAAAACGTCTCGAAGTAAAAACGTCTCAGTGTTAAAACAAAACCGTCACGAAAAAACAAAACGTCTCGAAGTTAAAAAGAAACGTCATGAAGAAACAAAAACGTCTCGAAGTTAAGACAAATCATCATGAAGAAAAAAATGTATCGAAGTTAATAAAAACGTTTCGTAGAAAAAAGTCTCATAGTAAAAAAAAGTCTCAAAGTTAAAACAAAACTGTCACGAATATTATGAGTATCCTCTTTGGTTTTACCTAAATCTTGCAAGTTATTAACAAAATCATGCATACTATTATCAAAGTCTTGCCAATTGTTTCTAAAGTCTGTGTGGTATAATAAAAATCTGGTCTGAAATTATCAAACACCTTACATTGTAGTATTGATGTCTAACATGATATAACCAAATCATACTATATATTATGAAATCTGGTCTTGCATTATCAAAGTCTTGCAAGACATAATGAGCATCCTCTGGTATTACCTCAATTTTGGGAGGTATTAACAAAATCATGCGTGGTATTATCAAAATCGTGCAAGGTATTTCCATATCTTTTGTGATAGAATCAAAATCTAGTCTGAAATTGTCAAACACCTTACATTGTAGCATTAATGTCATACATGATATTACCAAATCTTTTTAAGCATTACTAAACCTTGTGTTGCGTTATCAAAGTCTTGCAAGATATTATGAATATCCTCGCTGGTCATCACTAAGTCTCTTAAGTTATTAACAGAATCACGCATGGTATTATCAAAATCTTGTCAAATGTTTCCAAATCTTATTCGGTATAATCAAGGTCTTGTCTGAAATTATCAAACAGCTTACATTGCGGGATTAACGCATTGTATGATACTACCAAATCTTGATATGTATTATAAAATCTTGTCTTGCATTATCAAAGTCTTGCAAGATGTTATGAGTACCCTGTCTGGTATTACCTAAGTCTTGTAAGTTATTAACATAATCATGCATGGTATTACCAAAATCTTGCCAAGTGTTTCCAAATCTTGTATGGTATAACCAAAATCCTGTCAGAAATTACTAAACAATTTACATTGCAGTATTAATGTTTTACATAATAATAGCAAATCTTACTAGGTATTATAAAATCTTGTATTGCACTATCAAAGTCTATAAAGATATTATGATTATCCTCACTGGTCTTACCTTTTATTAATAAGGTCTTACAATTTATTAATAAAATAATGCATGGTATTATCACAATCTTGCGAAGTGTTTCCAAATCTTGCTTGATGTAATCAAATCTTGTCTAGTATTATCAAGCATCTTAAATTACAGTATTAATGTATTTCACGATATTACCAAATCTTGCTAGGTATCAAAAAGTCTTGTCTTGCATTATCAAAGTCTTGCAAGGTATTATGAGCCCCTGTCTGGTATTACCTAAGTCTTGTAAGTTATTAACATAATCATGCATGGTATTATCAAAATCTTGTCAAGTTTTTTTCAAATCTTGTGTAATATAATCAAAATTCTGTATAGAATTATCAAACATCTTACAATGCAATATTAATTTCTTATATGGTATTACCAAATCTTCCTAGGCATTTAAAAATATTATCTTTCTTTGTCAAATCTGGCAGGATATTATGATTATCCTCTCTGGTATTACCTCAGTCTTGCAAGGTATTGACAAAATCATACATGGTATTATCAAAATCTTACCAAGCGTTTCCAAATATTATGTGTTATAATCAAAACCTTGTATGAAATTAGCAAACACCTTACTTTGCAGTAATAATGTCTTACATGATTTTAAAAAGGTTCAAATTGTACGGAATAAAATAGTTCGTATTTTAGGTAATTATATTCAGTTTGAAATTAACGCGTTGAATTGCTTTACAAGTTTGAAAATTTTATACATTTATCAGTTATGGAATAACCAGTTAGCCATTTTTATTTATCAGTGTTTGAATAAGTGATCACCGGAGGTATTTTGGGAAATTTTTAAATCTAATTCCTCTTATCACTGTTATGAGACTAGAAATGCAAATGACCTTGCATCTGAGCTCCGGAATACTCAACATGCTGCGTTTCTGCCTCGTTTTGCGGGACCGGGGTGTGGAATTCCCCCGGATGGTATTAGACAAGCTGATAATGCAAGCAAGCTCAAGAGTAGATTGAAGCGTTACCTTTTGGGTAATAATTTGAACAATTAGAAAGTTGGATGTGAAAAATATTTGGTGGAAAAATGCTTGGACAGACAAAGGTCGCATTTTCGCAAAATTACCCAGCCAAAGTACACCGCATTGGCTCAATAGCCTAGCTGATACTTATTGAATTTGTCGGTTCTAGGCGAATAGCCCTCCGGCAAATATCCCCCCCGGAAAATATCAATTTTTCAAGTTTTGGGTCAATTGCCTGGGACTCTGGGCAGGTGGGCGCCCCAAAAATTGTCCCAAATTTCTCTCTCCTTCTAGCACTTGTTAACGGATGTCTAATGCCGTGAATGGTTAGACCGTTGCTCAGGTGGTAATCATGCGGTAAACATATACCAGCTATATTTTTTCATTTTCACTTGGAATCCCAATCTAGCCCATGTCCATCGCTTAGCATTCAAGCTTCTCTCTTCAGGATTGGCGGGGAGGAGTGGCCCGTCATTTCCAATCACTATCTAAATAGTATCTATTCATTACCTCAGCTCATTCCAGCATTCTGAGCAAATTTCATTTTCACTATTTTCAATGCATAGTGACCCCCTCATATAAGGTCTGTAGATTATCATCAGGGGGTTGAGGGTGCAAATCTTTAATTAATTATTAGACAAAATTTGGACATTTTTTAGTGTTAAGTGTTCAGATTGGAGCGTTGGGGTCTGACTATCTGGGCTTTATTTTTTAAGGCCTGAATGCTAAGCGATGGACATGGGCTAAATTGGGACCCCGTGTGAAAATGAAAAAAATATTGTTGGTATGTGTGTAGCGCATGCATGATTACCGCTAGGGAAAAAGTCTAACCGTTGACGGCTTTTGGCATCTGTGAATAAGTTCTAAGCCAAGACAGGAATTTAGGACAACTTTTGGAGGCGCCCACCTGCCCAGAGTCTCAGGCAAGTGACCCAAAACTTGAAAAATTTGAAATTTGCTCAAATGGTTGAACTGAGCTGAGGCAATGAATAGATACTATTGCGAAAGTGACTGGAGACGCTGGGCATCCGTGAACAAGTGCTAAATTGAGAAAGGATTTGGGACAAAATTTGGAGGCGCCCACCCGCCCAGAGTCTCGGGCAAGTGAACCAAAAATTTGAAAATTTTTAAATTGAAATTGTCTCAGAATGTGGGGCTGAGCTTAAGCAACGAATAGGTACTATTTGAAAAATAAAGATGGCTTTAAACGATTGTTTGCCTGTTATTTCAAGTAAATTAATGGTCCTATGTCAATTCTAAATTCTTGGTCAACCTTATTAAGAACATAGGCGGGTGTGCCTTGTTTGCCTCTCATTACAGGCAATCTAACGGTCTAATGTCAATTTTAAATTCTTGTTCAACATGCCTGAGACTCTAGGCAGGCATGCCTTTCCAAAAACTAACAAACAAGTATGTTTCCAATAAGAGAGTCATGCTTACTCCCGCTATTTACCCGTTCCCCAGCCATTTAAACACTTTGCCTCTCAATTACTTGGACTATCCGTCTCGGCTTTTCTCTTTCTACAATTAGCCATGTCTCCGCGGGGGGGGGGGGGTATTTTCCGGAGTGGGGGTGGGTATTTTCCATGGGTATATTTTCCGCGGGGCGGGGGGTATTTTCTGCGGGGGGGGGGGGGGTATTTTACAGGGGGTATTTTCCGCGGGTTTCTTTTTCCGCGGGGGGGGGATTTTCTGGGGGAGGGTCTTTTCCAGGCGGTATTTTCCGCGGGGGTATTTTCCAAGGGGTATTTTCCGGGTAAGTATTCGCCGGGGGGGGGGGGATAAACGCCGGCCACCGAATTTGTCATAGTTGATTTAGTTAGAAGCATCTAATTTTTTTTTACTGCCTCTGTTGTTGCTTTTTTTTCGAGTGGATGTTGTAAGGATGATGGGTGATATTTCTTACTTGCGAATTTCTAGTGAGTAATCCTTTTAGAGTAGGAGATGTTCTTTATGATGATTTAATTCAAATGCTGATTTTTTCCCGCAAAGAGATAATTGTTCTGTGGATATGTTTTTTTAAGTAGTAGTTGTAGAGCTTTATAATAATGGACTTTCAGCCATTGTAAAGAAACCTTCGGGTTTTTGTAGGTGATTGCTGTAAATTTGTTTGTATCTTTTATGTTAAATAAATTAGTTTGATTTCATTTGATATTACCAAATCTTGCTAGGTACTACAAAATTTTGTCATGCATCATCAAAGTCTTGCAAGACATTATGAGTATCTTCTCTTCTATTACCTAAGTCGTTCAAGTTATTAACAGAATCATGCATGGTATTATCAAAACTTTGCCAAGTGTTTCCAAATCCTGTGTGGCATAATCAAAATCTTGACTGAAATTATCAAACGCAATACATTGCAGAATTAATGTCTTAGACGAAATTACCAAATCTTGCTAGGTATTACAAAATCTTGTCTTGCATCATCAAAGTCTTGCAAGGTATTGTGAGTATCCTCTCTTATGTTACCTAAGTCTTGCAAGCTATTAACAAAATCCTACCTGGTATTATCAAATTCTTGTCAGATGCTTCCAAATCTTGTATGGTAAAATCAAAATCTTGTCTGAAATTATCGAACACCTTACATTGCAGTATTAATGTCTTGCATAATATTACCAAATCTTGCTAAGTATTACAGAACCTGATATTGCATTATCGAAGTCTTGCAAGATATTATGAGTATCCTCTATGGTATTACCTCAGTCTTGCAAGCTATTAACAAAATCATGCATGATTTTAACCTAATCTTGCCAAATGTTTCCAAATTTGAATGTTGTCTTAAACTATCAAACACCTTACATTGCAGTATTAATGTCTTACATGATATTACCAAATCTTGCTAGGTATTATAAAATCTTGTCTTGCATTATCAAAGTCTTGCAAGGTATTATGAGTATCCTCTCATGTATTACCTAAGTCATGCAAGCTATTAACAAAATTATAAATGGTATTACCAAAATCTTGCCAACTGTTTCCAAATCTTATGTGGTATAATCAAAATCTTTTCTGAAATTATCAAACACCTTACATTGCCGTATTAATGTCTTACATAATATTACCAAATCTTACTATGAATTATAAAATCTGGTCCTGCATTATCAAAGTCTTGCAAGACATTACGAGTATTTTCTAATATTACCTTAGTATTACAAGTTATATCAAAATCATGCATAGTATTATCAAAATCGTGCCAAGTGTTTATAGGTATAGATGGAAACATAGCTGAATTTCAAGCAAGGTTACATTGAGTTAACTGCTTTCAACTTAGGATCGTTTAACTTCACTTAGCGTGGCGGGCCACACTAAATAAAGTTAAACGAACCTAAGTGGAAAGTAGTTAACTCAATGTAACCTAGCTTGAAGTTCAGTTATGTTGCCATCTATTACTATTAGTGAAAAAGATGGGAGCACTTGAGGTGGTGAAAACTAATCGCCATATAGGTTTTTGAATGTAAAACTCACTTAAAGTACTTTTGGATTTTTTCTACCTGCGGCCGCCCCACTGGTAGTCCCAGAAATTGATTTGAAAATCAATTTCTGGGAGTGCAGGTCCCCAGAAATTGATTTCAGCCCTGAGTATGTCCCAAAATGCGGATCTCTATTTTGATTTTCATATTTTTTTTTTATTTCAAAAAAATTGTCCTACATACAAGAATCCCAAGAATAACCGAAATCCCAAATAAAAAGCTCTTTTTTTCGGAACCAAGGCAAATATGGTAAGTTTGCTCTCTTAGGATATATTTTCAATCTCCAATAGCATACAGTCAAACAGTTCGTGGTAACGAATTATATGTAAGGAGTGACATGGGCTACTAGTAACTGGAATTCTAAAACGCGGAATTTCGATAGAAATGTACATAATAAAATCTGTTTTTTCCTATGATTCTGAATATTTAGAAATATTAAGTTTAAATTTATCCATCATAGGTTACGAGCCTGAGAGGATTTACTCTATATTTAAAAAGGGGGCAAAGAAACCTCAAAACGAAAATTACACCATCAGATTCAGCATATCAGAGAATTTTTTTTTGCTGAGTTCCCCCTTCCCCTCTAATAAGATGAGTTTATTTGTCTACTGATTATGCAGCCGTACTACATACTAACATACTAAGAATGTAGATACCAAATTATTGTACATTAATTTATTTACACAAACAAAAACGTCGGGATTTCAGCATGGGAGGCCTGAAGGGTTCCCCTGCTTATATTTCACTGCTTGTATTTACAAACAACCACGGTATTGATGACTCTGTGATTAATTTTTGATATTTCAGAGTACCCTCCCCCACCCTACAATCTCTGAGTAATATTTGAAGGGCTGAATTTTTTCAGGAATGATTATGAATCTCCAAGCATTGTTATACGAACATTCAACTTGAATTTAAAGGCGGGAGTTGATGGAGGGATTCGTAGTTCCTCTCACATTTAGCATAGCCAAGGATTAACCATCTCCTAGTAAAAAGCTGCTAATAAAGAGCAACCCTTGTAAATAGAAACTCATACTCTAAAATATAGAGCTTTGATTATAATACTTGCAGCAACAAAATATTTTATTCGTGGTAATTCTAAATATGTGTTAATTTTAAGTGGGTTAATTTTTAGTTTAGAATTTAAATTTTAATTAATGAGATTAACATACGAAAAATTAATAGAATCTTAGAAACAGGAAAAAGCTCCCCAAAAAAGGCCCGATATTGATGGAAACTGTGGAAAGAAATTCAACGGAGATTAAATGAAAACCAGTTTTTTTTCAAACGAAACTAAATAGCAGCATTAAACTTGAAAAAAATTTCTGAACATAACGGTAGTAGCCCCTCCTCAACCCCTTGCTCTTTACACTAATGTTGGACTTTATGTTCCAATTCCTTAAGAACATCCTCTCTAACACAAATTATAATAAGAACTATTCTTGAAGCAGTATAATGCTTTAGCGTAAAGAGAGGGCGTGAGGATCGGGCAGCCACCCTCATCGGGCATAGCCATTAATAGGGATTTCAACCTACTCGAGTTTTGTACGACTGAAAAGAGGGAACAGCATTTCTTTAAAAGAAAGATAAATAAGTTAACTTATCTTAAAAAAAGATAAGTCAACAAACTCTACTTGGTCTAACTTAACAAAGACCCCTAGGGTAAGATTTAATGACAATAATTAACGAGGTATATAAGCTATTTACAACGAGTTTTAAAGCATTTTGAAAGTTTTTATCTCCAGTACATTGCAGGTTGGAAGATAGCAAGTCAAACATAGTGAGCATACAGAGCATGCCTCAAAAGCCTAGTGCTATCTGAATTGTAATGTAAAAAAAAAACAAGTTTTTTCAACTGAAAGTAAGGAAAAATATTAAAACTTAAAAATGAACAGATATTATTACGTATATGAGGGGGGTTACTCCACCTCAACAAATTGCTCTTTACGCTAAAATTTTTAGTACTGTTAAAAAATACTTCTTATTGTTCCATTTTATCGGACATAGTGTTTCAGAAGTTGTTCTTAAAGAATTGGGACAAAATTCAAAACTTAAGCAGAAAGAGCGAGATGTTGAGGAGAAACAACCCCCTAGTATAGATAATAATTACCGTTCGTTTTAAATTTTAATGTTGCTCCTTTCTTTCAGTTGAAAAAACTTTTTTTTTATTTAATTTATGATCGTTTTTCAAATAATGTCTAGAAATCTGACTACACCTCCACGGAAAAATCCCTCCTCCTAACGGTTTTATCATAGACAGCGCAATCGCGCTGCCTAAGTATAGAGCGATGTTGGAACAATGTATTATTTATTATTTCTTCCTTTAGACCAGGACACTTCATATCGAAGGAGTTGTCGTAGAAACTTTGAAAAGGGCTCATTCGATTGGAAATTGGAGTGGCGTGCGCCCTTTTTAATAGTCGAAAGTAATTGCAAGGCAACTAACACCCCTACCACGCCCACTATTTCTCCAAGCACGTCCAATCAAAATTTTTAGATATCCATTTTGTTCAGCGTAGTTATTTTCCAGATAGAAATTATGTTTTTGAGGAGGACACTCCCTCACAGCCCTCAAGGCCAGGGTTGTAAGTTATGCCCTGGGGGCATATAAGGTTTTTATAGAAAGCGTTGTCGTAAAAACTTCAAAAAAGGCTCATTCGATTGGAAATTCAAAGGGCTAGTGCCCTTTTTAATAGTCGAAAGTGATTGGAGGGCAACCAATCCCCAGTAGTAAGGGTGTATAAGATTTGAACCGTGCTTTTGAACCGTGCTTTTGAACCATGCTTTTCAAGCCTACATTCACGCCTACATGAATATACAGTGTAGTCTAACCGGTACATTGGCCTGCCAGGGTCAATCACCTATTACTATGAAGAGTACTTGCCTGAGCAGACGGGTTTTTCTGAGGTAAAAGCCTTTTTTTTTTTTTTTTTTTTTTTTTTTTTTTTTTTTTTTTTTTTTTTTTGGTGTCAAACAGAGAGAGAGAGAGAGCGGTGGTTAGTCTATATACAGTAACTTGGTTAGTAGTTGGATTCAGATATAAGGAGTAATTTTCATTGTAGTTCATATTAGTAAGAGAATTGTATTCAGAGAGAGAATAGTTTATTTGAGAGGATATTAGTGGAGAAAAAATGAGTGGTGCATTTACATTATTGGAGATTAATGATGGAACCGACAGCAGCAGCAGCAACGATATACGAGTACCCAATGTAGCTGTGGAAATAACCGCTGGCTGTAGACTATGCCTTGAATGGGATAGTATGTATGCTATATACGTGATATCATTAAGCAAGTTTAAGCAGCAGGAGCAACTATGTTTTGCTTGAAAAGTGAATATTCTCCATATAAATAAACTTCGGTCAGCATTAGATGTCC
Source organism: Artemia sinica (assembly GCA_027921565.1). Lineage (NCBI taxonomy): Eukaryota > Metazoa > Arthropoda > Branchiopoda > Anostraca > Artemiidae > Artemia > Artemia sinica. The sequence continues at coordinate 6,403,664 of CM051267.1, read as the reverse complement.
TATCGAAATATATTGATGAGAACAAAATGCATCAGTGAATATTATTATTGTAATTATGTTCAATAAAAATGTTTCTAAATCAATGGTATTTTTTTTCTTTCTATAGTAGACTAGCGTATATTTTCTAGAGTACAAAAAGAAATTCTGATTAGTCTGAAGTTGGTTGTGAGAGAGTTAGAACTCTAAAAAATGGATAGATTCGAGAAAGAGCGAATCATGAGGAATCTAGTTCTTATGGAAAAACATTTGATTCTAGATGATGATTTTCTAGAGTTGTCTATTCAAAGGAAGATATTTTCTCGGGGAATGCTTGTTGATATAATGAAAACTGATTCTCCATCATTAGACTATTGTATGAAGCTTCTACATCGTGGTTCAAATGCATTTACCCAATTTATTGATATATTGATCACGACACGGCAAAATGATATTGTGGATATGCTTTTAAACATTAGTTTTGAAATTTAGGACTTTTTTCATGAGAAAGATGGTGCTCAAGCATGATTTACTCCTCTTTCTCTCTCTATCTCAGACAATTTTTGTTGTTGCTAGCTCAGTTTCATTGTGGTAGTGAGAGTGTCAACACATAACAAAATGTTCCATACATGTCCGTTATGTATGTACTCACTGGGCAGCTGGTCATCATCATGTGAGAATTGCACAATGGTTGAGGAGTATGATGAAAAGTGTAGATTATGCATCCCGTGTAAATTGCATAGAGGATATGCTGTACAAATTAAAGGTTGTAATTCCTGTCTTGAAGAGGTGTGTGACTCTCATCCTAGAGGCCACCTATGCTCCAATTGTCATTATGATAAATGTAATCAGTGGGAGAATACATATCCCGGTATGATTGGAAAGAATCCTAACCGGGATTTTAGTTTATTGCTACGAGATTGGTATCGTCGTGGTTTTAGATTGTTCTGGGAGGAGGAACCGGGTCAACGATTCAACTGTTGGAACAACAAAAGAATATGGTTTCTACGTCATCGTTGTGAAGACACTGGATGTTATGATTATAAGCCCACTGATTTTTATTTGGCTGTGAAGGAATGTGATTCGACACTGTGTTCACTTGAGGACACTGTTTGTGAAATTGCTTCAAATAAGCAAATTGAAACATGTGATTTCTATAGAATGAATGAGAATAGTATCATTGACTATACAAAGGGATATGACAAGAGTGAAGTCACACTCTACTGTAGAAAATGTGACCCTGACATTGCAGTACATCAGGATCAGTACACTGTGAATTCAGATAATCTACCTGCACTAGTTGTTGTCGACAAATACCTAGTAGTAGATGAAATCTAAAGAGTAGAAAAGTCGTTTTATCATGTATATAAATTTTTTTTTATTAATAAACAATTTCACATACATCTTTAGAACATTTTATTCTTAGGACACTAAAATCAATATTAAATACACTTGTAAGTATATTCTCCACTAGAAAGTCGTTCAATTGAGGTAAGTCAACGTAGATGTTGAGAAACTGCTTGTAGATGTAGCCACGACATCTGAACATGAAAAAGAGTAGTGCATGAAAGCCACATGTCTTAGTCGTTAAATCCTGTACTCTTCGTTGATTTTGAATAATGGTTTTCCCCCTGCTTTCAATAAAGTTGCTGATGTATGGAGCGTAGAATTTATACGATAGGCCAAGAGGATCAAAAAATTCAATATTCTTCGCTGTTTGAAAGATGCATAGCCAATGACCGGTCTTCAAAGTCGATGGACTGCTATTAACAATGATAAGGGTATTGTTAACACTTGGAATTTTTTCAATGAAGTCCGAAGGTATGCAATAGGACATGTACTGGGACATGTATGGATCCATACTAAATACGTTGATTATTTGGTTTGTGTTCATGGTGCTAGGTCTAGTAGAACACTGCCGTCGGGTGTGGTTTCCTAATAGGTTTCAAATTGACTCAGTGATATTAGCTTGATACTCTCAGTCAGAGCATTGGCAAATGTACACTCTAAACTTACATTCCCTGTTCGTACTATGCTCATATCCTGTGTGTCAGACAAGTCCAAAACAATAACCCCATGATTTTTTGAAAACATTGAATCGGTTATTCCATTTTCAAATAGTTGAGAGTCATGATCTAGGGATTGCATGGTCAACTCGTACAGAGTTCTATAGGATTTTTTGTCAAATGATAGAGTGTACAGTGGAATACCATTCACTTTGCACACAAGGCTAGATAGACCGAAAATACTAAAATCATGGGGGATTCAGTCCAGGATCCAACGGCACTGCCACTCTTCACAAAGGCCAAAGCCAATTTTGATGGGATTTCTCCATTGATAAATGATGAATCGCTATAGCTACGAGAGCCGGTGGCAATGTGACGTTGATTGGTGATCGTATGGGGAACAAGAAGTTTAATGTTGTTACCATTGGCTCTTAGCTTTTCCACTGCCAATGCAACAGAGCTCATAACTTGTTGTTTTCGGACGTGGAGAATTGCCGATGTGATAATGACATTTGCATCGGGTGCTGCAGGAAGTGTTTTTCTCAAAATGAGATTCGGTGGGGCCATCTGTAACTTTATGTCAATCTTGACATTGGGGGGTAGCCATTGGGATATATTGAATATCTCATGACTTAATTTTCCAACCAGATGATACTCTTGGGTCACTGCAGTAGTCAACTCACCGTCAGTATCGACACCTGATCGATATTCATAGCCCAATGATTGCCCTCTCAACTCCTTGTATGCCTTTGGCGTCATCATCATAAATTGTATGTAGCTTGCATAGTTTGATAAATTATTGCTAGTGCTCACCAATGTTCCATTAATGAATACATTAATTTGTTTGAATAGGTTGTGTAGAATACAGTTCTCGTAGGAGAGACCATCGCCGGCATTTGGAGTTGTATTATCTGACTTTTTCTTCACCACAACATTTAAATCATAAATGTTGATGACAATCAATGAAATAGTCTTCATTGGAAAATATTTGAAAGTGTATATTTTCCGAGAGGGGTTGTTGGGGGTGAAATTGTTCATAGTAGCCATACTTGACACTGACATCAACATTTTCAGCATTGAATAGATTCAATGAGGAACTAATTGATGGATATGATTCCTTGTGGGGGAGATAAGTCATCTTAAGAGAAGAAATCCTTCTTTGATCTAACAATCTTTTTCTTTTTCTTCTTCTTATTGACACTCGTTGTTTTATTCCTCAAAGTCCTTGTTGATGTCCTTTGCTTCCTGCCTGGGTGGAGACTGATGAGTGAATGACGTGAACGCATCCTTTTCAATCCCTCCCCATTTTGTCGAGATTTTAATTGCTCACCAACGGCTCTTGCTGAAGATCTAATATTTTCCTTAACACTCTCCTTGAAATTCTTGCCCGACCCCCAGTCCTGTAGTGTGGAGGCAGCAAAATTTGATGCAGCAGGTACAAGATATTTTCTGGCAAGGGGTAGTGCAGAACGAAATAGCCTAGCAAACCAGCTACCAAGACCGTAGCCAGACATTGTAGTACGACCCTTTTAGTAGTCCAATCCATTGCCTATTTGACGGGGACTCAAAGCACCAACATAGCAATCGATACCGGGACAGACAAATGAAATTCTCCCATTGTTCATTTTAGGTGATTGTGCTGTCGTTGACAATGGGTCGAAAATGACATGTAATCACTGCTAAGCCTTTTGAAATTGCTAGAGGATCACCTAATTCAGTTCTTAGTGTTAACTGACAGAGTTCCAAATAGGAAGTGTTTACGGGAATATACTGAAGATGCTTTATATTGTAGTGATGAATATGCTCTTGATTGGTTTTTCGTTCAAGAACTCATAGGAGGGGAACATTTGAATTACCGACTCTCGATGTTTCCACAAATGAAGCGTAGAGAAATATACAAGTGTCTGTGGAGAAGGCAGGTGGGTAGTCAGCAAAAATGAAATTAGTGTTTCCGTCACTTTTACCATTGATTATATTGAGCTTAAAGCCAAGAACATCCTTTAGGTTATCATTGAGAATAACCGTTTCGCTGGCAATAGGTGAACTAATTCAGATCTTGCCCTCCTCCTTTGAATAGTTGAAATGAAAAGCTCCCTTTTTACGAGTGGAAATTCTTTTATTAATAAAACGACATAAATCATTCATACAGGTGAGTTCCTCGTAGGGTAATTCAACATTTGGATAATCCATCCAATTGATTTTTCGAATTTGTTCTTGATCACCTGAAGGTGGTGGTGGTGGCGGCCAATTATAGGGTCTAATTTTTATATCATATTTACGATCCTTTGTCAGGATGTCATAGGTATTTTTGAGAATACAGTCGGCAAGAGCCACTTCATACGCACCGTCAAATTTGATGGCGGGGGAGAGTTTTGTCCAAAAATCACTTGTTCTATTCAAGTCGTTGTAGAGAGGATCGGAAACGTTGGACATGAATGTTACATAGAAATCATGGGGCATTGTCAATATCTTCAAAACCGATCCAAGAATCAAAATCAGAGTTGTATCCTAGCCACCGAACAAGTAACTGTTTCTTACCCCTGCGAGTACGTGTCTGAAATATCTTTTCAATTTGATAGATTTCACTAGCATTTTTAACTTTTTGCAATTCCTAGTCATAAGAGCCGCCGAGAATCTCTTCATCCTTGGTATCACGCAGGCGATAAGTTATGGGTTTACTGTCTAGGATTTTTGCCACTTTAAAAAGTTCGGTGGACCACAAGTAATTCCCCTTTTCAAAAACATTAGTTGTTCTACTAATTCGAACGGTATCACCAACATTGAATTTATTTTTCTTCTTCTTGATAACCGATTCATTGGAATACTGTTTAAGAAAGGTGTCAATTGTATCATGATCAGAATGATGAACTTCCGTTGTCGTAGAGTTGGACAATGATCGATGAGGTCGTTGTTTATAAATCAACATGATTTTATCAAGATCATGAATAAAAGCCGATGTATTTTTCAATGTACAATATCTTGAAATTAAAAGTCGAATAGTTCTTATCAATCGTTCGGCCATTGCAGCCTTTATAGGACTGTGACTATGATAGAGCAGTGTACTATATTTTACTAGTATTTTTGTAACATGGGGATTAACAAATTCACTACCGCGATCCGTTTGAATTTTTTTATATGAATCCTTTTCGAGAATACTTTCAATGGCCTGAGCAACTTCAACACCTCTCTTTGATCGCAATGGAATTGCATATGCATAGTGACTATAAACACTGATTGCAAGTAGGACGTACTTGTACGGTGTATTGTGACGTCGTTGAAGCTCATCTAGAGTCAGGAGATCTGCTTGCATTATATGCAATGGGTAAAAGGCTTTAGTTTTTCGATATTGATTGGCACGAAGTCTACGATTTCTATGCAGAGTGTAACTTGATTCATTTTGTAGATAGTCTTGTACACTTTTAGTGTGAACACCAGTGACATTGGAAAGAGTGGTGGGGGAACTTAAACTCCCCGCCTCACCAATATTTTCATAAACACCTTTCAGAACTTCAACCATTTTGAACGTAAACACGTTGTGTAACGTCCACTACCCTTTTGTATACTGGCTGTTGATTATGGTAGTGGTGATGGTGGTGGTGACGTTGACTTGATACGTCTTCGCTTTTGTCTAGCTATCAGTGGTGTGCTAGTATTTTCCAAAATTGATTTAAAATCTTCTTCTTCAAGTTCATATTTTAATGGTGTCAATGTTGTTGATGATGATGCATGTTCATTTAACTTTTTTAGAATTTGTCTATTGCCAATAAGACTTTTGGGGAAGTTTAATGTATTTAGAAAGTTGTATAGATGAGTGTCAAATGATAATAGTCCTTTACGATTTGTAACCATATCATAGAGTAAATCAAGTAGATTATAGCTCTTGCCCTGAATTATAATCCCTTCCCCATTGCTCTCAACTTGAATATGATCTTGACCACTTCCCAAGAGATAGGCTAGGAGTCGTTTACTTTGTTCACGAAATGAGTGGGGCATTAGATTTCCAATTTTCAATACAATTGAATCCAATTCCTCCTTCTTTAATTGTGTTCCAGCAGCAGACTCTTGAGGAGATGATTCTTTTTTGAGGTCAGCAGCAGCAGTGGGCTTCGACCGATAGGACTTGTGTTTGTCCACTCGGCGAAGTGCATCTTGAAGTAAAAGCAGTTTTTTATCATCCTCAATATTCTCATTGTCAAGGAATTTACTCAGATTGTTCTCAAAGTGTTCGACGGGTGAGAGAGCGAGTTCTATTGGAGCCAATTTATAGGGTTTTACCATTCTCTCTTTTTAGAGAAAACTGTTTACAAGTCCTGCAATTATTGGCAGTAAAAGTGTGAAAAAGCTACCGCCCTTCTGAAGAAGTCGTTTCCTTTTAAAATTCTTTCCTTTCTTTTTAGAGGCCAATGTACGTACAATGGAACGATGTTGCTTTGCCTGTTGCTTAACTACTTCTGGCAGTTGAACATTACCTTCGATCAAATTTAAACAAAGTTCGGATATTAGATTAATGAAATCATTGTCAATACCGTGTTTGAGTATTGCTTTCCTAAGCGGAGGTTTTGAAGTGCTTAGAACTGAAAACAAATGTCTATTTTCATGTAGTTTCTTCAGTGTCATGATAGCAACTAATAGGTCTTTTTAGTGTTCACGGGGAGATATACTGTAATTTCATTGTCAAAAATATCTGTGACTACACGCAGATCCTCGGGTGTATTTTGATTAAGATCCAATAGGATGTAGCCGTAGGGTTTATTAGTTGCCTGATTGTATGCTGAGAGCAGAAATTTGGGGGCTCCTGGATAGATTTGTTTATTGAGAGTTATTAGCGAGCTAGAATCACGAACAACTCTGTAGATGATATAGTAGGTACAGTTCAATGCAAGTGTTCGCATACATTTGCTCTGATGAAAGAGATTGTGTAGAACCAGAGTAACGGAAATCTGTTCATGATGAGAGCGAACAGTGAACAGTTGTAGCATTTCCTGGGACCATTGTTCAATAGATTCAGCCAGATCGTCAATGATCAACCAAGAGTTTGATTCAATAATGCTGAAAACATCAAGTCTCTGTATGAATTGTATCTGCACCAACCCCGTCGTGACAATTGCTTTTATTTTATCGTATGACTCCTGCCAAATACTGTAACAATAGTAGATTTTTTTCGGCTTTTCCACAAACATAGTATCGCAATTTTTAATTATTTTAGTTAAGAGTGTTGTTTTGCCTGACATTGACGGTCCACACAGAAACGATCTGAATGGTGTTTTAAATTGATACATGTTCCCTTCAACAGTTCACCTAGACAACTAACTGTAGACTATGCCTGTCTAATGACTAAATAATTTCCCTATTACTACTACTACTCCGTTCAAGAATAATAATAATAATAATAATAATGAGAAGAAGACGAATAAAGAATAATATTTTCTTTTATTAAACATAAAAAGGTAACAATACTTTTAAAAAATACTACATTGAAAAAGGCACATTAAACATGAAAAAAAATACACCTTTTTAAATTTATTTATAATAAAAATACAACATTTACATAACCACTAGAAAAAAAAACACTTAAATAAATACACTTTTTTTTTTTTTATTTATTTATAAAAAAATACAACATTTATTGGAATAAAGCACTTGAAATATCACTATTATTTACAGCATTTTAAATTTTGGGATCCCCCGGGGGGCGGCCGCTGCGGCGGCCAGGGGCGGGCCAGGAAGCGCCGGGCGCTGGGGGCCCGCTGCGGCGGGCCCGGGCCGGGGCTGGCATTAAATACTGGAAATTCATCTGCCTTGCACACACACACACACACATTGTAAATTGTTTGTGATAAAGAATTAAAAAAAACTTTAAAAACACCCAATTACCCAAAAAACCCTCCCACCCAATTTATACTCTTTTTTTTAATGAATTTAAGTTAATTTTTCTAGACCGAGTTGTTTTCTGTACTCTATACATTCAACTCGGTCTGAAATTAAATAATGACCGTGTGGTAGTACCTTCACACCATCCTCAAGTACATAGACTTTGTCCGATATGTCCGACATGCCATTTTTCTCAACTCTAACTGTGTAGTTTTTAAATTGTAAAGAGCGAATCGCCATGACTTTCGCCCTTGGCACTAAACTACGTTCCACACAGTTTCTATACACACTCATGTCGAAATTATGTTTTACAAAGTGTGTAGGTACCCCCTTGCAAACTTGTTTGATATCCTTGCCGTGCGTTTCCACACAGTATACCTTCGGACCAGGAAACACACCACTGGATATCAGATCGCTACCCGTTTCAGATTTTAACATTAACAATTGATTTGGGGCCTGGCGTTTCACTAGCTCTGGGTAGAGGGATTCGTCCCAGTTAGTGTAGTCCATTCGTGAGCTAATGTACTCGCCATTTTCCAAATCATTCAATAGATTTTCAGTTTTAAATTTTAACAGGAGCGAATCAGTGTCCCCGTAATACACTTGAACTTGTCCCTCAATCGGCCACTGTACCTTGCATACATTATAATAAAATGACAACATGAGTTTCTTGGATATTTTAGTTATTGCACTTCCGCCTGCAATATTTTTATTTAATACAATGTTTCTTTTCTTGCGATGTAGGAGCACCATGTTAGAGTCTATGATTGTGAACGATGTGAAGTTTGGATCCGGAATGATTCGAGCACAATCTTTGGGGTTGGTTACAATGTCATATCGACTTCTGTGTCGTACGCTCTCGCACATTTTACCGAAATCTGAGTTCAAAATGAGTTTATAGACTTCTTTTTCAACTTTTGTTTTCGCTTGTGAACGCTTACTGACAAAGGTGTCAATAAACGTTTTCATGTAAGGCTTTTGATCAAATTGGAGGGCTCTATGAATCTTTGTGACCTTGAAACCATTGGACACCATCCATTTCAATAGCACGTAATGAACAACGATATTCTGTTTCGGGTTGAGATCGGCAATTAGTTTTTGTTTTGAAGGTACCCAGTGCATACTCCCGTCCTCTACTAAAGATAAATTGTAGGGACTCAGAGAGTCCCTACCCACCGGTCTATTTATGCACGGAAAAACAAAGTCTTTTACCGAGTCATGGATTTCCATGGGTATTTCACCGTCAATATCAAAAAACCATCCCTGTGCCCAATTTTCCTCAACACTGGCAATGTCGGGGAAATTCGAAGCACACGGATTGTCAAGCCATTTATAATTGCCACACGACAAACAGTAGTGAGACATTGCCAATGGGTAAAGAGAATTCATATCCAAAAAAGCTGCGTCCGACTTTTCATCGGTGTGCTGTCCACTCGGATCAGTTTTCATGATACGATCCCCATGAAAAACATACCCACCCCTCATTGATCTCTCTACAAACAGATGCTGATCCACATCGGCGATCAGACCTATTTCTTCTTTGCTGATTTTAAGTATCAAGTCCATCACCAAATGGGGAGTGGAAAAATAATAACCTAAATCCAACCCAAATTCCCCACAGATTTTATCCGTATTTTTGCACACAATGTCCAGAAGAGTGAGTACGTCACTTGCCAAGTAAAATTTACAATAATCCCACCCATTTTTACATCCGCCCTTTGCCCAAACCCTCTTAGCAAATTCGTAGTCGCTAGTGGTGCACTCACTCTCAGTAAGAGAATTTTAAAAAGCTTCAATGGGCGGTAGTGACACCTCATCTAGCCTCGAGCCAGAGTTGTAATAATCATATGGATATATACCCTTACACGTTAATAAATCATACATTTCATTATCGGGGAAACGCTGTTTGAGGAGGGGGAAGCTATCAAAATTGTCACTTTTCTGCACCTGAATCAATTGACTTAAAGATTTGGGGAAGAAGCTGAAAGAGTCTAAAAACGGATTTTATTCAGGCACGTGTTACCCTTGTCAACTGTTTTCCACATGAATTCTAGCAGCAGTAGCTTCTCCGATGATTTGGGTATGATATTATATGAAAAAGAACCATCTATCCATGCGTCACCTACAACTCCTCCCTTGGCAATGCGGGCCAACGCCGGAAGAGCAAACTTTAAGTCGTAATTGGAATTGTGTATAAAAACAGGTACGAAATATTGTTGTCTAACGTTTAAATTGCATGACTGGTGTGCTACCCCTCTAAAGTTACTCCCTCCCGATGTAATTTCCTGCCACAAATGATCATGGTCGATCACCTTCCTCCTCCCCCCATTCCCAGCACCATCATCAAATTCTCCCTTGCAAACCCAACACATTTTACGATTTGTAATGGCCACTATGTCATCTGGTGATAGGCGCATAGGATAGTTTGTATAACGAAGGCGCGAAATTGCACCGTTCGCTGTTTTGATTAGACTGACCAATGCCGAGTGCATGCAGTCTTCACCGTCACTCAACATCTCAACCACATCCAGCACTTGCATGGTATTATTGGAATCTCGTTGCGCGTGAGCGTAAGAGACCCCTATGGCTTCATGTATTTTAACACGATTTGAATTTGACGGATCGCACACGTCTGTCAGTTTAGCTTCGCAGTCTAAAGCGATCTTATTGCTCTGCAGAAGCGTGTTTTGAACATTTTTAAAACGTAAGATCGCTCTGTCTCCGCTTACCGTCTCCACAGCTTGGTATCCATGACGTTTACAGTGTTTCATGTGATGCTTTAACTTTAAATCAAAGCGAAATCTTGAGAGACATGTTGGACAGTAATAACATACATTCCCCTTTTTACCCTCCCCCAAAACCCTACTAATATCCGTAATTGGATTGAAATGACCAATTGAATCGGAGTCTGTGGGTGGGGTGTATAGAAGCCACACCCAGTGTTCTACTGATTCAATTGAAGGAGCCCGCAGTGGAAATAATACACCCTTCTTATCGGAACGCTGACCCTCTTCAAATTCTGTTTCATACTGTAACACCGTAACACCAATCTTTAAATGTGCATTAGCCCGTTCAAAAATATCTATTCCTTTTAGTGTCACGGGAAATTGACCATTTAAACAATTAAAATCTACTTTTGGGAACTTTGAATCCTCCCTACCATTATCTGCCATTTTATCCAACTTTTTCTTAGATGCATCTTTTTGAAGTGGTCAGTATGCTGCAATTAAAAATGCATACTTGAAACACTGCAGCCTCGTATGGAAACAGATTCGTTGTACCCCCTGGCACCCCTCTAAATCTGAATGATATTTTAATTCAATATTCCTCGCTCCCCCTCTTACAATAAAATCCTTTTTAAACCTACATATATTAACATTTAAACTTTCAATAAATAAAGCCACAGATCCACTACCCCCCTCGTTATAATTTTCCCACTTACTTTGAATACTATTAGCCCAATTTAGAAAAACCTCCCCATAATTTGATAAATGCGGGTGAATTGCCAACATCTCTGTGTGCAAGTATTTCGAATACATCTCACCCGCACTTTCATTAAAAAAAATATTTTTAGTGCTATTGATGCTTTTAAACTGACCCCCACTCCCCACACCCCCATTTGTTGTTCAAGAATGGCTCGAATCTTATCAGTATATGAATGTGTAATGGCCAAGGGATCTGTTATTATATCCCCCGACATTAAAGAGTTGAATGGGTCACCGAATTTGGCGCTGTAGACCAATGTGTGGTGCAAGGCAGAGTTGGACAGAACAAAATCTGGAAGAGGGGATACTGTTGCTGTTGTTGTTGTTGTATTAATACTACTACTATCTATATCATTAAGTGGAATGGTGGAGGGTGACAGGGAATTGTCAATAACACCCCCACCACCACTCCCAGTCTGCTGAATAACATTGGTTGGATATGGCATGAGGCAGTCCCCTAGTACATATTCCAAGGTGTTTGGGGACAATTGGTCGAGCCAGCCTGTATTGTCTTGTGCTGGAATTTCGTTATGACGACCCGGTTCAGATGCACTAGTAACATCTCCTAAATGTTCACGCATAAAACTATCTGCCCACCTCGGATCCTCAAGCATGTCAATATCACAGGTTAAGTCGTCTAAGCTAGCCATTTCCCCAAAAAAATCATTGAGGAAACCCCTATGCCACTCCTAATTCTCTAGAACTAGTGTAGGTTCATCACTGAACTCCGTTGGCGGTGAAAGAATTGGTCCTGTAAATTCACCTGTTTCATCACCCAATGCTGGCGGTGGTGCTATATCATTAATCTGTAGAAAAAAAAGTTTTATTTTTTATGTAAAATAACCATTATTTTTATAAAGTTAATAAACTATGTCAATTTTTCGTAGTCATTGTCCCACCACCTGAATAATTAAAAGAAGAAGAAAAAAAAGTTACATTGGCATATGTCTTTCATAATGACAACTGAACATGTTAATAATATATATTGATTATTATAGAATAGTTTAGAAACAAATTTAACTTTTACTCATCAAAAGTTATGTGCTTGAGAAAATTTGCCTTATTTTTGAAAATACGGAGAAAAAAAATGTATATTTACAAATTCAGACTGCACTTGTACTTACTTACAGTTCATTACCACGAACTGTTTGACGTCGTTGAAGTTTTAATGCTTAGGGTTGTTTTAAAAGCTAAAAAATAGTCTTAAATTCTGCATTTTAGTATAATTTTGCTTTCATATTTTTGGTTGTTACGTTGAGTGCAGCCCTTGGGCCGTACTCAGGCATAGGGGAGAAATATTCATTTAAAGTTTTGAATTCCATTGTCTTCAGAAAAATTTTTCCTATTGTTTTGATTGTAATCAGTTGTTTATGATGGAAAGGCAGCGTGGTCTTCTTCATTATTTACGTGTAGTTTTTATCGAGGATGTGTTCCCCTCTCCTCACGAAATAAAATCTTACGTAAGTCTTTATTGGGAGCAATGTCATGTTAAAAAAAACTTTTATCGTGACAATCTTTTCACTTTTGCTACTTTCATGTCAGTTCTCAGGGACAAGGACAGAGAGAAAGAGAGAGAGAAAGAGAGATAGTAAGGCCATAGGGAATTATAGATATACATTGAAGTTTTCCCCTCCCCTCACGAAATAAAATCTTACGTAAGTCTTTATTAGGAGCAATGTCATGTTTGAAAAACTTTTATCGTGACAATCTTTTTCACTTTTGCTACTTTCATGTCAGTTCTCAGGGACAAGGACAGAAAGAGAGAGAGAGAAAGAGAGAGAGAGAGAGAGAGAGAGAGAGAGAGAGAAGAGAGAGAGAGAGAGAGAGAGAGAGAGAGAGAGAGAGAGAGAGAGAGAGGAGAGAGAGAGGAGAGAGAGAGAGAGAGAGAGAGAGAGAGGAGAGAGAGAGAGAGAGAGAGAGAGAGAGAGAGAGAAAGGAGAGAGAGAGAGAGAGAGAGACAGAAAGGGGAGAGAATGAGAGAGATGGGGGAGGAATAGCATTATTTATTGCAAGCATATAAGAAGTCGATTTACTAAATTATTAAAATATTTTTAGAATATCAGTTTAAAACTTACGTCGATAATCACAGCTAGCTCGACAGATTCCTTCTCTCCTTTGGAATGGGGCGCGAGACGAATTACAGTTGATCTGATTGCAGTCAATGATTCAATTAATCCCGTCTAAGTGCTATCCTGAGTTTCATCCATTTTTGGGCGTTTTTGCTGCGATGATTGATCAACAACATTCTAAAAAATAAAAATCATTTTCAGTTTTCAAACTATTTAGCTTATGAGAGGGTACTGCCCCCTCTTATGAGAGGGACTTCACAACACTGTTCAAATAGAAAAGCCTCAAATTCTTTCTCGAAAACAACTTTAAAATGTCCATAAGTGTTTCATCGAAATAATTGCTTGAAAAGACCAATAACGGGTTCACCCAAATAATGCTTTTGACGTCACTGTGATGATATATTTGGAAATTATTAAAAATCCTTTTTTCCTGTGTTAATTGCTTATCGAAGATAGATATCCTTTTATAAGAAACCACAATTTGCAAGACCCACTTAAAATTCGAATTATACCTGTCGGGCGGTGTACTGATGGGACATTTTGATAAGCGCCGGATACGAGCGAAAGCTTAGCGCAAAAACATATACCAGTTTAAGAATGATTGTCAACTGTGAAATAGCGAATTGTTTTTTTTATATAGTTAGTTTGTTTAAAGGAATATTGGATTATTGCATTTGAAAACATCTTGCTTAGAAGAGAAGTTACAGGTAAGGTTCTATAGAAATGTATGATAAGCTATATGCTAGTAGAGTGTTATAATCATTCTTTTATATACTGCTAATTTGGTTAATGAAAGAAAATGAAATAGGATTATTATAGTTTAGAAACAGTTTAGAAACAAATTTTTTTTTTTTCAAAAATCAGGAAAATTTTCTCAGCCTCGTAACCTCTGATAGGTAAGACTAAACCTAATGAAATATATGTGTTTGAAATCAGCATAAAAAATCGACTCTTTTTTATATATCTGTAGGTATCAAAAATTCTGTTTTTTAGAATTTCGGTTACTTTTGAGGACGGGGGCTCCTTACTTACAGTTCATTATCACGAACTGTTTGACGTCATTGAAGTTTTAATGCTTAGGGTTGTTGAAAAGCTGAAAATACACTTAAATTCTGCATTTTAGTATAATTTTTCTTTTATATTTTTGGTTATTACGTTGAGTGCGGCCCTTGGACCATACTCATGCATAGTTCGTAAGTTAATTCATAACTCAATTTTGAGACATCCATTTAACCAACAAATTTGTAAACATGCTAAACTTAATCAGATAGTGAGAAAACTGATTGGCCCTGTTTTTGAATATTTACCGAAATTTGAAGAAAAAAAAACAGGGACTTTTTAATTAGAATAGGAAGCTTTTTGAAAGTGCTAACAGCTTTAGCGTAAAGAGCATAATATCGAGGAGGGGGTGACCCTTCATATCCGGATTAAATCGACCGAAACTAATATGTAAATTCTATTTTAATCTTTCATGTACGATATAAGAAAATTTTACTCACCAGAAGTCGCTTACAAGATTCCATATCTCTATCAATGTAAATGTTTGTAAACTATAGGTATTGTTAGAACAAATGAACTATTCAAACTGTAGAAAATTATAATCTGAAACCTGAATATATACAAAAAATAATTGATATATATTGGCAGCTAAAAAAGACGTACCGGTTTTCTGATACGGGATTTACCACTGGTTTAGAAAAAAAACCCTGTTTGCTTTAAATTATATTATTACGAGCAAAACATGCTTGACTACATTATACTTTGTCAAGTTTATAAAAAAAAACCTCGACTTTAGTGGGCCAACCTTTAAAATGTTCGCGCGTAAATACTGTGTCCCACGCATGGGTTTTTCTTGCGCAATTCAATGTATTTTTTTCATGTATTTTTGAAACCTTATGCGCAATTCAATGTATTTTTTCATGTATTTTTGAAACCTTATGCGCAATTCAATGTATTTTTGAATGTATTTTTGAAACCTTATGCGCAATTCAATGTATTTTTGAAACCTTATGCGCAATTCAATGTATTTTTGAATGTATTTTTGAAACCTTATGCGCAATTCAATGTATTTTTTCATGTATTTTTGAAACCTTATGCGCAATTCAATGTATTTTTGAATGTATTTTTGAAACCTTATGCGCAATTCAATGTATTTTTGAATGTATTTTTGAAACCTTATGCGCAATTCAATGTATTTTTGAATGTGTTTTTGAAACCTTATGCGCAATTCAATGTATTTTTGAATGTATTTTTGAAACCTTATGCGCAATTCAATGTATTTTTGAATGTATTTTTGAAACCTTATGCGCAATCAGCACGGTTGAAAAGCACGGTTCAAAAGCACGGTTCAAAAGCACGGTTCAAAAGCACGGTTCAAATATTATACACCCTTACTACTATCCCCTTCTTACGCCCACCCTTTCCCCGAACACATCCAATCAAAATTTTGAGATAGCAATTTTGTTCAACGTAGTTGAAAGTTCTGGAAACTAGGTCTTTGAGGATGACAACCCCCACAGTCCTCATGGCAAGGGTTGTAAGTTATGCCATGGGGGCATATAAGGTTCGTCTAGAAAGTGTTGTCGTAGAAACTTTAAAAAGGGCACATTCGATTAGAAATTGAAATGGCTAATGCCCTTTTTAATGGTTGAAAGTGAGTGGAAGGCAACTAATATCCCTTCCGTGCCCATCATTTCCCCAAACACATCCAATCAAAATTTTGAGATAGCCATTTTGTTAAACACAGTTGAAAGTTCTGGAAGTTATACCTTTGAGCAGGAAACTCCCCCCCCCCACAGTCTTCAGGGCAAGGGTTATAAGTTATCCCCTGGGGGAATATAAGTTTTTTCTTGAAATCTTTGGCGTAGAAACTTGAAAAAGGGCTTATTCGATTGGAAATTTAAAGGGCTAATGCCCTTTTAATAGTCAAAACTAATTTGAGGGCAACTAACCCCCCTCCCACGCCCACCTTTCCCCCAAACACATTCAATCGAAATTTTTAAATATACATTTTATTGAACGTAGTTGAAAGTTTTGGGAATTAGATCTTTAAGGATGAAAATCTCCCCTCCCCTCCACAACCCTCAGGGAAAGGCTTGTAAGTTATGCCCTGGAGGCATATAAGGTTTATATAGAAAGCGATGTTGTAAAAACTTCAAAAAGGGCTCATTTAATTGGAAATTGAAAGGGCTAGTGCACTCTTTAATGGTAGAAAATGATTGAAGGGCATCTACCCCCCCCCCCCTCATGCCCACCATTACCCCAAACACATCCAATCAAAATTTTGAGATATCCATTTTGTTCGACGTAGTTAAAAAGTCTGGAAATTAGGTTTTTTAGGATGATAACCCCCTCAGTGCCCTCAGTGCAAGGGTTGTATGATATTCCCTGGGGGCATATAAGGTTTTTATAGAAAATTTTGTGGTAGAAAATTAAAAAAGGGCTCATTTGATTGGAAATTGAAAGGGCTAGCGCCCTTTTTAACAGTCTTTTTAGGTCTTTGCCAGCGTGGTCGTTGAAACTTCAAAAAGGACTCATTGAATTGGGAATTTAGAGGCTAGTGCCCTTATTAATATTCAATAGAGTCGCCCCCCCACGCCCATCATTTCAACAAATATTTCCGATCAACATTTTGATATGATCGTTTTGTTCAACGTAGTTGAAAGGTCTGGAAATAATGTCTTTGAGGATGACAACCCTTCCCCCATAGCCCTCATGACAAGAGTCGTAAGTTATGCCCTTGGGGCATATAAATTTTTATAGAAAGTTTTGTTGTAGAAACTTCAAAAAGATTCATTCGATTGGAAATTGAGAAGACTAGTGCCTTTTTTGTTAGTCGAACGTGATCAGAAGGCAAATGTCATCCTCCACGACTATCATTTCCAAAGAACACTTCCAATCAAAATTTTGATATAGCCATTTTGTTAATCCTATCAGTAAGGTCTGGAAATTATGTCTTTGAGGATAACAAATCCTCCCAACCCTGAGGGCAGGGGATGTAAGTTATGCCCCGGGGGCATATATGGTTTTTATAGAAATTCAAAGAAAGTTAAAGAAAGTAAAAGAAAGTCAAAGAAGAGTCAAAGTGATCAGAGGGCAGCTACCCTCCCCACTTACACAAACGTCATATTGTCCCGAAATGCGTCTAACTGAAATTTTGAGATAGCCATTTTATTCAAAATAGCCTAAACAAGCATACTGCTGAACTAATATCATAAACCATATCTTGTCTAAGTGCTGGAACTGTTACCTGTGTAAAAACAATGTGATAATAGACAGTGAAATCACTGGCAAAATAAGAAGGGCATTGGCAGACAATATCACTAATGAATATAAAGATGAATTGATGGAAAACAAAAGTCTCAAAGTGAAAAAAACGTTATAAAAATTAAAACACAAACGTCACAAATAAACAAAAACATCTCAAAGTTAAAATAAAAACGTCACGAAGAAACAAAACGTCTAAGTTAAAACAAAAGCTTCACGAAAAATAAAAACGTCTCGAAGAAAAAAAACATCTCGAATTAAAAAAAAACGCCTCAAGGTTAAAAAAACGTCTCGAAGTAAAAACGTCTCAGTGTTAAAACAAAACCGTCACGAAAAAACAAAACGTCTCGAAGTTAAAAAGAAGCGTCATGAAGAAACAAATCGTCTCGAAGTTAAGACAAATCATCATGAAGAAAAAAATGTATCGAAGTTAATAAAAACGTTTCGTAGAAAAAAGTCTCATAGTAAAAAAAAAGTCTCAAAGTTAAAACAAAATTGTCACGAATATTATGAGTATCCTCTTTGGTTTTACCTAAATCTTGCAAGTTATTAACAAAATCATGCATACTATTATCAAAGTCTTGCCAATTGTTTCTAAAGTCTGTGTGGTATAATAAAAATCTGGTCTGAAATTATCAAACACCTTACATTGTAGTATTGATGTCTAACATGATATAACCAAATCATACTATATATTATGAAATCTGGTCTTGCATTATCAAAGTCTTGCAAGACATAATGAGCATCCTCTGGTATTACCTCAATTTTAGGAGTTATTAACAAAATCATGCGTGGTAGTATCAAAATCGTGCAAGGTATTTCCATATCTTTTGTGATAGAATCAAAATCTAGTCTGAAATTGTCAAACACCTTACATTCTAGCATTAATGTCATACATGATATTACCAAATCTTTTTAAGCATTACTAAACCTTGTGTTGCGTTATCAAAGTCTTGCAAGATATTATGAATATCCTCGCTGGTCATCGCTAAGTCTCTTAAGTTATTAACAGAATCACACATGGTATTATCAAAATCTTGCCAAATGTTTCCAAATCTTATTCGGTATAATCAAGGTCTTGTCTGAAATTATCAAACACCTTACATTGTGGTATTAACGCATTGCATGATATTACCAAATCTTGATATGTATTATAAAATCTTGTCTTGCATTATCAAAGTCTTGCAAGATGTTATGAGTACCCTGTCTGGTATTACCTAAGTCTTGTAAGTTATTAACATAATCATGCATGGTATTACCAAAATCTTGCCAAGTGTTTCCAAATGTGGTATAACCAAAATCCTGTCAGAAATTATTAAACAATTTACATTGCAGTATTAATGTTTTACATAATAATAGCAAATCTTACTAGGTATTATAAAATCTTGTATTGCACTATCAAAGTCTATAAAGATATTATGATTATCCTCACTGGTATTACCTAAGTCTTACAATTTATTAATAAAATAATTCATGGTATTATCACAATCTTGCGAAGCGTTTCCAAATCTTGCTTGATGTAATCAAATCTTGTCTAGTATTATCAAGCATCTTAAATTACAGTATTAATGTATTTCACGATATTACCAAATCTTGCTAGGTATCACAAAGTCTTGTCTTGCATTATCAAAGTCTTGCAAGATATAATGATATTACCTAGGTCTTGCAAGCTATTAACAAAATCATGTATGGTATTATCAAAATCTTGTCAAGTTTTTTTCAAATATTGTGTAATATAATCAAAATTCTGTATAGAATTATCAAACACCTTACAATGCAATATTAATTTCTTATATGGTATTACCAAATCTTCCTAGGCATTTAAAAATACTATCTTTCTTTGTCAAATCTGGCAGGATATTATAAGTATCCTCTCTGGTATTACCTCAGTCTTGCAAGGTATTGACAAAATCATACATGGTATTATCAAAATCTTACCAAGTGTTTCCAAATTTATGTGTTATAATCAAAACCTTGTATGAAATTATCAAACACCTTACTTTGCAGTAATAATATCTTACATGATTTTAAAAAGGTTCAAATTGTACGGAATAAAATAGTTCGTATTTCAGGTAATTATATTCAGTTTGAAAATAGCGCGTTGAATTGCTTTACAAGTTTGAAAATTTTATACATTTATCAGTTATGGAATAACCAGTTAGCAATTTTTATTTATCAGTGTTTGAATAAGTGTTCACCGGAGGTATTTTGGGAAATTTTTAAAGCTAATTCCTCTTATACCTGTTTTGAGACTAGAAATGCAAATGACCTTGCATCTGAGCTCCGGAATACTCAACATGCTGCGTTTCTGCCTCGTTTTGCGGGACCGGGGTGTGGAATTCCCCCCTCCCCCGGATGGTATTAGACAAGCTGATAATGCAAGCAAGCTCAAGAGTAGATTGAAGCGTTACCTTTTGGGTAATAATTTGAACAATTAGAAAGTTGGATGTGAAAAATATTTGGTGGAAAAATGCTTGGACAGACAAAAGCCGCATTTTCGCAAAATTACCCAGCCAAAGTACACCGCATCGGCTCTATAGCCTAGATGATACTTATTGAATTTGTCGGTTCTAGGCGAATAGCCCTCCGGCGAATATCCCCCCCGGAAAATATCAATTTTTCAAGTTTTGGGTCATTTGCCTGGGACTCTGGGCAGGTGGGCGTCCCAAAAATTGTCCCAAATTTCTCTCTCGTTTTAGCACTTGTTCACGGATGTCTAATGCCGTGAATGGTTAGACCGTTACTCAGGCGGTAATCATGCGGTAAACATATACCAGCTATATTTTTTCATTTTCACTTGGAATCCCAATCTAGCCCATGTCCATCGCTTAGCATTCAAGCTTCTCTCTTCAGGATTGGCGGGGAGGGGTGGCCCGTCATTTCCAATCACTTTCTAAATAGTATCTATTCATTACCTCAGCTCATTCCAGCATTCTGAGCAAATTTCATTTTCACTATTTTCAATGCATAGTGACCCCCTCTTATAAGGTCTGTAGATTATCATCAGGGGGTTCAGGGTGCAAATTTATAATTAATTATTAGACAAAATTTGGACATTTTTTAGTGTTAAGTGTTCAGATTGGAGCGTTGGGGTCTGACTATCTGGGCTTTATTTTTTAAGGACTGAATGCTAAGCGATGGACATGGGCTAAATTGGGACCCCGTGCGAAAGTGAAAAAAATATTGTTGGTATGTGTGTAGCGCATGCATGATTACCGCTAGGGAAACAGTCTAACCGTTGACGGCTTTTGGCATCTGTGAATAAGTTCTAAGCCAAGAGAGGAATTTAGGACAACTTTTGGAGGCGCCCACCTGCCCAGAGTCTCAGGCAAGTGACCCAAAAGTTGAAAAATTTGAAATTTGCTCAAATGGTTGAACTGAGCTGAGGCAATGAATAGATACTATTGTGAAAGTGATTGGAGACGGTGGGCATCCGTGAACAAGTGCTAAATTGAGAAAGGAATTTGGGACAAAATTTGGGGGTGCCCACCCGCCCAGAGTCTCGGGCAAGTGAACCAAAAATTTGAAAATTTTGTAAAAAATTGAAATTGTCTCAGAATGTGGGGCTGAGCTTAAGCAACGAATAGGTACTATTTGAAAAATAGAGATGGCTTTAAACGATTGTTTGCCTGCTATTTCAAGTAAATTAATGGTCCTATGTCAATTCTAAATTCTTAGTCAACCTTCTTAAGAACATAGGCGGGTGTGCCTTGTTTGCCTCTCATTACAGGCAATCTAACGGTCTAATGTCAATTTTAAATTCTTGGTCAACATGCCTGAGACTCTAGGCAGGCATGCCTTTCCAAAGACTAACAAACAAGTATGTTTCCAATAAGAGAGTCATGCTTACTCCCGCCATTTACCCGTGCCCCAGCCATTTAAACACTTTGCCTCTCAATTACTTGGACTATCCGTCTCGGCTTTTCTCTTTCTACAATTAGCCATGTCTCCGCGGGGGGGGGGGGTATTTTCCGGAGTGGGGGTGGTTGTTTTCCACGGGTATATTTTCCGCGGAGGGGGGGGGGGTATTTTCTGCGGGGGGGGGGGTGTTTTACAGGGGGTATTTTCCGCGGTTTTTTTTCCGCGGGGGGGTATTTTCTGGGGGAGGGTCTTTTCCAGGCGGTATTTTCCGCGGGGGGTATTTTTCATGGGGTATTTTCCGGGGAGGTATTCGCCGGGGGGGGGGGGGGTAAACGCCGGCCACCGAATTTGTCATAGTTGATTTAGTTAGAAGCATCTAATTTTTTTTTACTACCTCTGTTGTTGCTTTTTTTTTCGAGTGGATGTTGTAAGGATGATGGGGGATATTTCTTACTTGCGAATTTCTAGGGAGTAATCCTTTTAGAGTAGGAGATGTTCTTTATGATGATTTAATTCAAATTCTGATTTTTTCCCGAAAAGAGATAATTGTTCTGTGGATATGTTTTTTTAAGTAGTAGTTGTAGAGCTTTATAATAATGGACTTTCAGCCATTGTAAACAAACCTTCGGGTTTTTGTAGGTGGTTGCTGTAAATTTGTTTGTATCTTTTATGTTAAATAAATTAATTTGATTTGATTTGATATTACCAAATCTTGCTAGGTACTACAAAATTTTGTCATGCATCATCAAAGTCTTGCAAGACATTATGAGTATCTTCTCTTCTATTACCTAAGTCGTTCAAGTTATTAACAGAATCATGCATGGTATTATCAAAACCTTGCCAATTGTTTCCAAATCCTGTGTGGCATAATCAAAATCTTGACTGAAATTATCAAACGCAATACATTGCAGAATTAATGTCTTAGACGAAATTACCAAATCTTGCTAGGTATTACAAAATCTTGTCTTGCATCATCAAAGTCTTGCAAGGTATTATGAGTATCCTCTCTTATATTACCTAAGTCTTGCAAGCTATTAACATAATCTTACCTTGTATTATCAAAATCTTGTCAGATGATTCCAAATCTTGTATGGTAAAATCAAAATCTTGTCTGAAATTATCGAACACCCTACATTGCAGTATTAATGTCTTGCATAATATTACCAAATCTTGCTAAGTATTACAGAACCTGATCTTGCATTATCGAAGTCTTGCAAGATATTATGAGTATCCTCTATGGTATTACCTCAGTCTTGCAAGCTATTAACAAAATCATGCATGATTTTAACATAATCTTGCCAAATGTTTCCAAATTTTGGGGGATATAATCAAAATGTTGTCTTAAACTATCAAACACCTTACATTGCAGCATTAATTTCTTACATGATATTACCAAATCTTGCTAGGTATTACAAAATCTTGTATTGTATTATCAAAGTCTTTCAAGACATTTTGAGTATCCTCTCATGCATTACCTAAGTCATGCAAGCTATTAACAAAATTATAAATGGTATTACCAAAATCTTGCCAACTGTTTCCAAATCTTATGTGGTATAATCAAAATATTGTCTGAAATTATCAAACACCTTACATTGCCGTATTAATGTCTTACATAATATTACCAAATCTTACTATGAATTATAAAATCTGGTCCTGCATTATCAAAGTCTTGCAAGACATTACGAGTATTTTCTAATATTACCTCAGTATTACAAGTTATATCAAAATCATGCATAGTATTATCAAAATCGTGCCAAGTGTTTATAGTTATAGATGGAAACATAGCTGAATTTCAAGCAAGGTTACATTGAGTTAACTGCTTTCAACTTAGGATCGTTTAACTTCACTTAGCGTGGCGGGCCATGCTAAATAAAGTTAAACGAACCTAAGTGGAAAGTAGTTAACTCAATGTAACCTAGCTTGAAGTTCAGTTATGTTGCCATCTATTACTATTAGTGAAAAAGATGGGAGCGCTTGAGGTGGTGAAAACTAATTGCCATATAGGTTTTTGAATGTAAAACTCACTTAAAGTACTTTTGGATTTTTTCTCCTGCGGCCGCCCCACTGGTAGTCTATGGTTGGTCATCACACATGATTTGGAAACAGAGGATACTCATAATATTTTGCAAGACTTTGATAACGCAAAACAAGATTTTGTAATATCATGAAAGACATTAATACTGCAATGTAAGGTGTTTGGGAATTTCAGACAAGATTTTTATTATGTCACAAAAAATTTGGAAACACTTGGCAAGATTTTGATAATATTATGCATGATTTTTCTAATAACTTGTAATAATTAGGTAAAATCAGAGGGATACTTATAATATGCCTGAAATTTTTGTTTCAACTTTTTGACGTTTTTTCTTCATGACGTTTATGTTTTAACTTCGAAACGTTTTTGTTTCTTCAGGATGGTTTAGTTTAACTTCGAGAAGTTTTTGTTTCTTCGTGAAGATTTTGTTTTACTATTGAGATGTTTTTTTTGCTTTGAGACGTTTTACTAACTTTGGGCCTTTTTTTACTTCGAAACGTTATTTTCTTCGAGACGTTTTATCTTCGTGAAGTTTTTGTTTTAACTTGGAGCCTTTTTTTCTTCGTGACGTTTTTGTTTCTTCGTGACCTTTTTTGTTTTAACTTTGAGGTTTTTTTTACTTCGAGACGTTTTTTTCTTCGAGAATTTTTTTTCTTTGAACCTTTCTTTTCTTCGTGACGTTTTTTTTTAACTTCAAGACGTTTTTGTTTCTTCATAACGTTTTTGTTCTAATTCTGAGGCGTTTTATTTTCTTCGGGACGTTTTTGTTTTAACTTCGAGAGGTTTTTTTCTTTGAGATGTTTTTTTTACTTCTGAACAATATGTTTCTTCGTGACGTTTTTTTAACTTTGAGACATTTTTTTAACATCGAGACAGGTCTCTATGCCTGTGTGTTTTTTTTTTCGTGACTTTTTTGTTTTAACTTGGAGACTTTTTTGTTTCTTCGTGACGTTTTTGTTTTAACTTCAAGAAGTTTTTGTTTCTTCATGCCGTTTTTGTTTTAACTTTAAGACGTTGTTTTACTTCGAGATGATTTTTTCTTCGTGACGTTTTTGTTTTAACTTCGAGACTTTTTTGTTTCTTCCTGACGTTTTTGTTTTAAGTTCAAGAACAACGACTTTTTAATAAATATTCTAGACGTCCAATTTGGTAGCGTACCCTATCTTAAGCAAAGATACCTAATGGGAGAGTTTGGAAGCTCATCTTGCGAGAAGGCTAGATACCCAAACCATTAAAATGTATACTTATGGCCAAGAGCGGAATGCCGGTACGACACTGTTTTCACACTAGCACCGGCCATCCACATGACACCAGCCTTCGCCTCCTAGGAAATTTTCAACCTATTTCACCCCGAAAATAAACAAAATATCCCATTAAACACTTTATTTTTGAAAACAGATAATCCCCTCCAAGTGTTTGATACTCTAAGCATTTCACCTCACAATGTTACACTATTACTGCCCCTGTGACATACCTCTGTCATCGCTCCATCTTCCCCAAAACACTTTTCACCCATTTCTTGTTAAAAGTTTTACTTCAAGTCATTTATTTGGGTTTTAAGAGGCAATTCACGCCACACTATCACACACAAACTACTCTCTGATAGTCCTCTGTCATCGTCCCATCTCCCCCAAAACACTTTTCAGACATTTCTTGTTAAAAGTTTTACATCAAATCATTCATTCAGGTTTTCGCAAGCAATTCACGCCACAGTACCACACTACAACTACTCTCTAACCCCCCTCTGTCATCGCACCATCTCCCCCAAAACACTTTTCAGTCCTTTCTTGTTAAAACTTTTACTTCAACTCATTCATTCGGGTTTTCGTAAGCAATTTACGCCACAGTACCACACTATAAACACTTTCTAGATCCCTACGACACCTTCCATCGTCAATGCAAGCGTCAACACGCACACACACACACACAAACACACACACACACACACACACACACACACACACACACACACACACACACACACACACACACACACACCACACACACACACACACACACACACACACACACACACACACACACACACAAACACACACACACACACACACACACACACACACACACACACACACACACACAAACACACACACACACACACACACACTCACATATACACACGCACACACAAACACACGAAAATTTTAACAAGAAATGTCTGAAAAGTGTTTTGGGGGAGATGGGACGATGAAAGAGGACTGTTAGAGAATAGTTTTCGTGTGGTAGTGTGGCGTGAATTGCCTGCGAAAAACCAAATGAATGACTTGAAGTAAAACTTTTAAAAAGAAATGTCTGAAAAGTGTTATGGGGGAGATGGGACGATGACAGAGTTATATCACAGGGTCAGTAATAGTGTAACACTGTGAGGTAAAATACTTAGAGTATCAAACACTAGTAAAGAAAGGGGGGCTTCTCTGTTTTAAAAAATACAGTGTTTAATGGGATATTTTAGTTTATTTTCGGGGCTAAATAGGTTGAAAATGTCCTAGGGGGTGAGGGCTGGTGTCATGTGGAGGGCCGGTGCTAGTGTGAAAACAGTCTCGTAGCTGTATTGTCATTCATATTAGACTTAGTCACGTAAATCCTGGGAATATTCCAGAAAAACAATGCACCAAAATTGCTAGGAATCATGCCAATAAAGAAGAAATATTAGAACGTCTGGAATCTTTGGCAGGTTGCCAGGGCTTTGAATCTTGCTAGCTGAGCGCTAGAAACAGGGATAATGTGATGTTAGAGGTGGTCATATCCTAGAAATTCTTTGATAATTTCCCTATTATTACTACATTTTAAGGTATCTCGAGCAATACCGTTTTTTAACCTTCTTTATCGCCTTGCTGAAGGCTGGATTTCGTCCCCGAAATGAGTAGTTACTGACAAAACTCCCCCGCAGTGCGCTGCATGGGTGGGAACAAGATTTTCTCCTCTTTTGCGTGTTTTGATATTTTTGCTGAAAAAAAGTGCCCTTGATTGTGTAAGGGCTGAGAAAAACTACTCGGGGGACTGGAAACACCCTCGGAGGCTGCCAGCGAGCGGGCCGGCATCCTACTGGACGGAGGCCCACTGCGTGCTAACAATAAATAAGAAAACATTAAAAAAAACACTTGAAAATTACTAGTTTGCCCAACGAAACGAAATAAATATAACAGTGTTGAGCTGGCGATCGAAAAACGGTGCTCCTCCCTCCAGAGACGGCTGCCCTCCCCTGGATTCTTCTCCCCTCGTCTTTCTTTAAACTACGCATATTATTGCTTATATTTTATCCTTTTATAAGTCACAATAATGCCTAAAAATTACATCTATTGTCAAGGCGCCCTCTGAAAATGAATGCTAGGTGGAGGATGGACTCTATTGTTAGGATAATGCGAAATATCCATAAATTTATCTCAATGAAAAAAAAGAATATTTCCTTAAAAGTCTTTCAATAATACCTCTTAATATGGTTTAAATATACCACTAATATTAGGTCACCCGGGGGGGGGGGGGGGGGGGGGGCTGGTTTCATATGGTGATGGATGGGGGTATTGTCATTGCGGTGTGGAATGTTTTGTGCGGCATTATGATAGGACTGTGTTGCAAAAACTTGTTTCACGGATTTAAAAGCATAATTTTTATTAGGAAATGCCTGAAAGATGTCTTGGGGGAGATGTAGCGATGTCATGGGGGTGTTTAATATCATCAGTAATTTACCAAGGTGGTATGCATTGTCATTGACTAGTATACTCTAAAGCTTAAAGATAAGGTGGGTGGTGTTAAATGAATTTGTCACTAGAGGGGGAGTGAAATCTAACAATACTCAATGAAACGGTGCATTTCGTTTAAAGTCCTTCAAAGAAATCTCTTAATATGGTTTAATATTAAATGCTTGAAAAATGTCTTGGTGGAGATGAATGTTGTCAGGGTTGGGGGTGGGGTAATGTAAAATCCTTGTGGGGTGAACTACAAGTAAAAAGTTAACTTGAAGACATTAAGGAATTTTTCCAATGGAAGAGGTGAAAATCTAACAGGTACTAAAAGAAATGGATATATTCCTTAAAAGCTCTTAATATGTCTTAAATTTGCATCTAATATCATCCTTATTCCTCCGGTATTGCATGCTATAGGGGGGGGGGGCGTATTGTCGCTTTAGTGTGAAATCTAATAACCCAATTAAAAAACGATACATTTTCGTTTTATCTTTATTAATATCTTGAGAGCAAATGTCCCCTGGAGTTTATCAAATTGGGAGAGTAACGCATCATTCTAACTAGTGCCAAAAAATGCGGAATCTTAGCTGTCATGCAATACGTTATTTTTAGAATATGGTTCCAGATACAAAATACTGGAAATGATTTCATCGACGACTTGCTTGGGGAACTGTACCATTGGAAGGGAATGACCTTTTGAGTCCAGGCGGGGTCAGGAACTCTAAAAAAAGAAAAAATATGAAAGATGTTTCGAGCGACAAAATGAAATGAAAAAGATGCGCTGACATTACATAAAGTGTGTACCGCAATTAAGTTAATGAAAAAACTCTTTGGGGTTTTTGGGGAAAAAAAAGTATTACGTGACAGTGTTGCACAATAATTACGCAAGGTGTGAGCTGTCATTACGTTACAAGCGGGGATTCCCTCATGGGCTCCTATCGCAAAGTACATATCTGTCCGTTTAAAACGGGATAAGTCGTGTGACGTCATTGGAGTTCAGAGGGATGTGTCACGGAGTCTTGACAACTGTTTTCCCTTTAATAGAACCGGTTTTTCCCTTTAATAGACCCGATAACCACATTGCGTAGGTGTGACAGCTTGAGGGGTTGGTAGCTCCACTTATCTAACCTTTTAAAGGCGAGGGTGTGTCGCGTGGTGTAACATGCGCTTGAAACGGGGGTGTGTACCGTGATGTCAGAGGACTGTCACAGAAATTCAAAGGGGTGTTCGAAAAAGGATGGCATGGGGTAGTAACATCATGTATTTCAAATATATTTTGCAAGCATAACCAGCAAACTTAACCATCATAACATAACCATAAAACCACATAACCAACAAATCATATAACCAACAAACAACATAACCATCAAACAACAACCAACATAACCTTCAAATCACATAACCAACAAACATAACCATCAAATCACATAACCAACAAACAACATCAACAAGATACAACATAACCATCAAACATCAAACAACATAACCATCAAACATAATCAGCAAAAAACATCAACATAACCAACAAGCATAACCAACAAAACCATCAAACATAACCAAGAAACATCAAACAACATAACATAACCAAGAAACATAACCATCAAACATAACATAACCAACATAACCAACAAATCACATAAACAACACTCATAACCAACAACCAACAAACATCAAACAACATCAAACAATATAACCATCAAACATCATCAACATAACATAACCAACAAACAACATAACCATCAAACATATGTTAATTTCCCTATCTGTGCCGTTGAAATCCTATGGAAAAAGGGAGGGCATGTCTTTGAAGTGCCTATGGGGGTACTACTCTGAACAATGGTCTATATTCATTTATTTAGACATTTATTGTTGTAATTAATGTATGATATTGATACATAGAAACGCCAGAAATCTCCTTTTGCAGTTTATTCAAGGTCATATCCAGGGGGTAGTTAGGGAGTTCGAAATTCCCTTAAAAATGTTTGTCCAAATCGTAAAAACGTTTACAAAAATGCATATAAACAAATTTTAATAGTTTTTGTTTTAAAGTTTTTTTGTAGCCCACCTAGGGCTGGATACTCGAATGGAAAAACAAAACCCAGGATGTGAAACAATGTTAGGATTGTAAAAGGGAGATCCGTAAGTATAATCAAACCTAACGAGCTCTGCACCTACTATGGAGCAGAATGTGACCCCATTACCCAATATTACTCATTCGTTCCTCCGCCAACTAAAGAAGACAATTTGCACCCCATGGATGAATGAGTTAACGATTTGTTCATTCTTTTCTTTGTCGTCGACTGCAGGAAAAGCCCATAAATGCCTGTTACTGTAATTATAAGGGGTCGTACATTGGGTAACAGCGTGTCCACGATATACCTGGAGGTGTGGAGGTTAAGGCCAGATATTAGATGTAAAACCAATTCCAGGTATTGTCCAGTTTGAAAGAGGGAGGCCTACACGTATAATCGAACATAAAAAGTTAGGCAGAATATGACCCCTTGAGCCAATATTATCCAATGTCTCCTTCGCCAACTGTAGGTGACAATTTGTACCCCATGAATGATGGCAAGAAAAAAAAAACTGTCGCTGTTCTTGATGGCAAGAAAAGCCAAGAAATGGTCGTTACTTTCAATATAAGGGTCGTACATTGGGTGTTCTTGCGTCCACAATATACCTGGAGATGTGGCGATAGGGCTATATATTCGAATATAAAAGTAATTTTAGGCGGTGAGACAATGTCCAGTTTGCAAGAGGAAGGCCTACAAGTACTGTCAAACCTAAAGAGCCGTGCACTTACGATGAAGTAGAATGTTACCCATTGAACCAATATTATTCACTTTTGCATTCGCCAGCTAAAGTTGGCAATTTGTACACTGTGGATGAGCATAATTAAACGTTCGACATTCTTTTTGTTGTTGCTGATAGCAGGAAAGCACTAGATAAAAAGCAATAAAATTTGAATATGAATAGACAAAATTCTGAGACGAAGTTTGCTGTCGGATATAAAAAAGATTCGGCAAAATGCTAATGACAGCAATGACGGAAACGATGTAAAAGACTAGTTAGCAATAAAATAGAATATGCTATCAGAAAAGAAACAAAACATAAAAAGGACGAAGACGACATTCATTGGCATTGGCAATTTATCTACTTAGTAAATTAGTTTCTTACTACATTTTTTCTCAAATCCGGTGCATTCCATATTGATACTTTCAGGAGTCCGCTATTAGTATTGGATAATGTCACGATAATACTATTTTATGTGTCATGCTTAAATCGTCACCTTACAAGTTCTATCTTTGAAAGTCAATTTGAAGAATACATGATTTTTTTTTCAAGTGAAATTGAAGACCACTATTTTCCGCTAAGACAAGCCAAAATTGTCTTCAATCCATCGGTTTTTAAACTAAAGTTTGACTATGGTATTACTGAACAGATTTGACAGTGATTAAACAAATCAGCTAGTTATTACAAGTGCTGTATTTTCTGTTCATTAAAAAAAATCTCAAATATTTTTTTTAGTTTTTAAAGGATATTCGAATGGATATCCCCTTTATTACTGAAGTATTTTGATAAAGAACATACTTTTTCTCCCATTGCTCTTGCTTTACTAGAGCATTCGTTCTACATCATAACTTGTTTATCTGTTTAATTTATGTTCGTTTCTAATATCATGTTAAGGATTTAACCTAAATATGCAAGGCTGCCATATATGCCCCTCACTCATCCGGTCTTTAGACTGAAGTCTAAGATTTGTAATAGCTCATTTTGGCATACTTAATTTTAAAAAGGAAATTAATTGTCCTAAATAAAAGGCAGACTTGCCAATGGTTTGGTAAAAAAAAGAGACAAAACTGGAAAAAAGAAAAGAAACACAGCTGTGACCACTTTTCTGATTAAAAATGGGAGGTATTTCTGTAGATAGTGGTATGAATTGTCTCATCTAGACGTCTCACACCTCTTTTCGGCTAATTTCTGGGTATGTAAAAAAAAAACAGGGCCTCAAAATGTTCTGTTTTTACCTCCATTCTCTCGTGCACAATGATTAAACGAGCTTCCTCCTCCTTAATTAAGGAAGTCTTAAATTTATCAGCTCACGTTAGTGTAGTTTACAATATTGTTTAATTCTGTATATGTTGACAAATTTTAGGGGCGCAGTTGCCATACGCGGTTATGCGTCTTTTGTAACCGAGGGAACGTAAAAGCCGAATTTTTGTAGTTTTGATTTGACAGAGGAGATTTTTATTCTTAATTAAACAAAACATTCACCATCAAACATAAAATACCCCTCCCTCCTTTTATAAGGCTTTATGGCCAGGAATACTGGGAGAAAGAACTGCAGTCTTTCTCCCTGGTTGATTTACTGTAATTGATTTAATTTCTCTGTTAGATTTACTGTATCTCCTCAGAGCTTTGAGCTCGACTCTAATATTCAACTTTTGAACTTATTTGGGCAAATAACAGTTGTTTTTCGGTCTCCTCAGAGGTTTGTGCTCGACTCTTGTGCTCAACTTTGGAACTTAATTGGAAAAATAACAGTTGTTTTTCAGTCTCCTCAGTGGTTTGTGCTCGACTCTAGTGCTCAAACTTGGAACTTATTTGGGCAAATAACAGTTGCTTTTCGGTCTCCTTAGAGGTTTGTGCTCGACTCTAATATTCAACTTTTGAACTTATTTGGGCAAATAACAGTTGTTTTTCGGTCTCCTCAGACGTTTGTGCTCGACTCTAGTTCTCAACTTTGGAACTTATTTGAGCAAATAATAGTTTTTTTCAGTCTCCTCAGTGGTTTGTGCTACAAACTAGTGCTGAACTTTGGAACTTATTTGGGCAAATGACAGTTGTTTTTCGGTCCCCTCAGTGGTTTGTGCTACACTCTAGTGCTAAACTTAGGAACTTATTTGGGCAAATAATAGTTGTTTTTCGGTCTCCTCAGTTATCTGTGCTACACTCTAGAGCTCTGCTTAGGAACTTGTTTGGGTAAGTAACAGTTGTTTTTCGGTCTCCTCAGAGGTTTGTTCTCGACTCTAGTGCTCAACTTTGGAACTTATTTGAGCAAAGAATAGTTTTTTTTGGTCCCCTCAGTGGTTTGTGCTACATCCTAGTGCTGAACTTCGGAACTTATTTGGGCAAATAATAGTTCGTTTTTTTCAGTCTCCTCATAGGTTTGTGCTCGACTCAAATGCTCAAGTTTGGAACTTATTTGGGCAAATAACAGTTGTTTTTCGGTCTCCTCAGAGGTTTGTGCTCGACTCTAGGGCTCAACTTTGGAACTTATTTGAGCAAATAATAGTTTTTTTTGTCCCCTCAGTGGTTTGTGCTACATCCTAGTGCTGAACTTCGGAATTTATTTGGGCAAATAATGTTTTTTTTTCGGTCTCCTCAGAGGTTTGTGCTCGACTCTAATGCTCAAGTTTGGAACTTATTTGGGCAAAAACCAGTTGTTTTTCGGTCTCCTCAGAGGCGTGTGCTTGACTCTAGTGCTCAACTTTGGAACTTATTTGGGCAAATAATAGTTTTTTTTCGGTCTCCTCAGTGGTTTGTGCTACACTGTAGTGCTCAACTTAGGAACTTATTTGGGTAATAATAGTTGTTTTTCGGTCTCCTCAGAGGTTTATGCTCGACTCTAGGCTCAACTTTGCAACTTGTTTGGGCAAATAATAGTTGTCTTTTGGTCTCCTCAGTGGTTTGTGCTCGACTCTAGTGCTCAAATTTGAACTTATTTGGGCAAATAACAGTTGTTTTCCAGTCTCCTCAGTGGTTCGTGCTCGACTCGAGTGCTCAACTATGGAACTTATTTGGGCAAATAACAGTTGTTTTTCGGCCTCCTCAGAGGTTTGTGCTCGATTATAGTGCTCAACTTTGGAACTTATTTGGTCAAATAATAGTTGTTTTTTGGTCTCCTCAGTGGTTTGTACTCGACTCTAGTGTTGAACTTTGGAACTTATTAAGGCAAATAACAGTTGTTTTTTGGTCTCCTCCGATTTTTGTTCTCAACTTTAGTGCTCAACGTCGGAACTTATTTGGGCAGATACCACTTGTTTTTCGGTCTCCTCAGAGGTTTGTGCTCGACTCTAGTGCCGAACTTTGGAACTTATTTGGGCAAATAACAGTTGCTTTTCGGTCTCCTCAGTGGCTTGTGCTAGACTCTAGTTCTCAACTATGGAAATTATTTGCGCAAATAACAGTTGCTTTCTGGTGTCCTCAGAGGCGTGTGCTTGACTCTAGTGCTCAACTTTGGAACTTATTTGGGCAAATAATAGTTTTTTTTTCGGTCTCCTCAGTGGTTTGTACTCGACTCTAGTGTTGAACTTAGGAACTTATTTGGGTAAGTAACAGTTGTTTTTCGGTCTCCTCAGAGGTTTATGCTCGACTCTAGGCTCAACTTTGCAACTTGTTTGGGCAAATAATAGTTGTCTTTTGGTCTCCTCAGTGGTTTGTGCTCGACTCTAGTGCTCAAATTTGAACTTATTTGGGCAAATAACAGTTGTTTTCCAGTCTCCTCAGTGGTTCGTGCTCGACTCGAGTGCTCAACTATGGAACTTATTTGGGCAAATAACAGTTGTTTTTCGGCCTCCTCAGAGGTTTGTGCTCGATTATAGTGCTCAACTTTGGAACTTATTTGGTCAAATAATAGTTGTCTTTTGGTCTCCTCAGTGGTTTGTGCTCGACTCTAGTGCTCAAATTTGGAACTTATTAAGGCAAATAACAGTTGTTTTTTGGTCTCCTCCGATTTTTGTTCTCAACTTTAGTGCTCAACGTCGGGACTTATTTGGGCAGATACCACTTGTTTTTCGGTCTCCTCAGAGGTTTGTGCTCGACTCTAGTGCTCAACTTTGGAACTTATTTGGGCAAATAACAGTTGCTTTTCGGTCTCCTCAGTGGCTTGTGCTAGACTCTAGTTCTCAACTATGGAAATTATTTGCGCAAATAACAGTTGCTTTCTGGTGTCCTCAGAGGTTTGTGCTTGACTCTAGCGCTCAACTTTGGAACTTATTTGATCAAATAATTTTTTTTGGGGTCCCCTCAGTGGTTTGTGCTGCATCCTAGAGCTGAACTTCGAAACTTATTTGGGGAAAAAATTGTTTTTTTTTTCGGTCTCCTCAGAGGTTTTATGCTCGACTCTAATGCTCAAGTTTGGAACTTATCAAACAGTTCGTGGTGACGAACTGTAAGTAAGCAGCGACCCGGCTCAATGGTGACCGAAACTCTAAAAAACGGAATTTTGACACCAATAGATACATAAAAACCATCAGATTTTAATTCTGATTTCAAATATATAAGTTTCATCGAGGTTAATCTTACCTATCAAAAGTTAAGCGCCTGAGAAAATTTGGCGGATTTTCCAAAAAAGGGGGAAAGACCCCCTAAAAGTTATAGAACCTTAATGAAAATCACACCATCATTTTCAGCGTATCAGAGAACCCTACTGTAGAGGTTTCAAGCTCCTATCTACAAAAATGTGGAATTTTCCATTTTTTGCCAGAAGAAAGATCACGGATGCGTGTTTATTTGTTTTTTTTTCCCAGGGGTGATCGTATCGACCCAGTGGTCCTAGAATATCGTGGGAGGGCTCATTGGAACTGAAATTAAAAGTCCTAGTGCCCTTTTTAAGTGACCAAAAAAATGGAGGGCAACTAGGCCCCCTCCCATGCTCATTTTTTTCCCAAAGTCACCCGATAAAAATTTTGAGATAGCCATGTTGTTCAGCATGGTCGAAAATATTATAACTATGTCTTTTAGTATGACTTAATCCCATGAAGCCCCCAGGGGGAGGGCTGAAAGTTATGAACTTACCCAATGTTAACATATAGAATTGGTTACTGGGACCCGGCTCAATGGTAATCGAAACTCTAGAAAACGGTATTTTGATACAAATAGATACATCAAAAGAATCGGATTTTATCCTGATTTCAAATATATAAGTTTCATCAAGCTTAATCCTACCCATCGAAAGTTAAGCGCCTGAGAAAATTTGGCTGATTTTCAAAAAAAGGGGGGAAGACCGCCTAAAAATTATAGAACCTTAATGAAAATCACACCATCATATTCCACGTATCAGAGAACCCTACTGTAGAGGTTTCAAGCTCCTATCTACAAAATGTGGAATTTTGCATTTTTTGCCAGAAGAAAGATCACGGGTGCGTGTTTATTTGTTTTTTTTTCAGGGGTGATCGTATCGACCCAGTGGTCCTAGAATATCGTGGGAGGGCTCATTGGAATGGAAATTAAAAGTTCTAGTGTCCTTTTTAAGTGACCAAAAAAATGGAGGGCAACTAGGCCCCCTCCCACGCTCATTTTTTTCCCAAAGTCACCTGATCAAAATTTTGAGATAGCCATTTTGTTCAGCATGTTCGAAAATATTATAAGTATGTCTTTTAGGATGACTTAATCCCTGAAGTTCCCGGGAGGAGGGCTGAAAGTTACGAACTTCACCCAATGTTAACATATAGTATTGGTTATTGGGAAGTATACTGTACAGACGTTTTCAGGGGAGATTTTTCCTGGTAGTGGGGGGGGGGGGTCGGGGGTTATGTAGGAGGATCGTTCCATGAAGGAAGTTTTCATGGGGGAAGGGACATTGCTATGAAGGGGACGCCGGACTTCCCAGCATTATTTAAAAAAAAGATCAGAAATTGAATATAAAAAAACAAGTTTTTCAACTGCAACAGCAGCAACATCAAAACTTTAAACGCACAGAAAACATTACATATATGATTGGGTTCACCCCCTAGTCAATACCTCATTCTTTAAGCCAGAGATTTCTTAGTACTTTCATAAGAGCTATTTATTTGAATTAACGGCCTTTGTGATTAAGCGGTCATTTTTAAAGAATTGGAACAAAATTCAAACTTTCGCTTAAAAAGCAAGGTATTGACTAGGGGGCGAACCCCCTAATATACGTATTAAAAATATATGAATATAGAAGTTCGTTACGTAAGTTAATTCGTAAGTTACGTATATTTATTACTAATAAAAATGTTCGTAAATAAAATGAAACAAGTTTCGAGAAAGCCATTAACCAAATAAAAGTAAATTAATATGAAAATTTTGTTTTAATGATTCATGTACTGTGAGCCAAGACCAAAACCTGCATTTATTCAAAAACGTTCAAAAATTAAATAAAAAAAGTTTTTTTTAACTGAAAGTAAGGAGCGACATTAAAACTTAAAACGAACAGAAATTATTCCGTATATGAAAGGGGCTGTCCCTTCCTCAACGCCTTGCTCTTTACGCTAAAGTTTGACTTTCTCACAACTCTATTTTTTTTAAAAAGTGAGAAACTTTAGCGTAAAGAGCAAGGCGTTGAGGAGGGGACAGCCCCTTTCATATACGGAATAATTTCTGTTCGTTTTAAGTATTAATGTCGCTCCTTACTTTCAGTTAAAAAAAACTGTTTTTTTTTTATTTAATTTGGGCAAAAACCAGTTGTTTTTTGGTCTCCTCAGTGGCTTGTGCTTGGCTCTAGTGCTCAACTTTGGAACTTATTTGGGCAAATAATAGTTTTTTTTCGGTCTCCTCGGTGGTTTGTGCTACGCTCTAGTGCTCAACTTAGGAACTCATTTGGGTAAATAATAGTTGTTTTTCCGTCTCCTCAGAGGTTTGTGCTCGACTCTAGGCTCAAGTTTGCAACTTGTTTGGGCAAATAACAGTTGGTTTTTGGTCTTCTCAGTGGTTTGTGCTCGACTCTAATGCTCAACTTTTGAACTTATTTGGGCAAATAACAGTTATTTTCCAGTCTCCTCAGTGGTTTGTGCTCGACTCTAGTGCTCAGCTATGGAACTTATTTGGGCAAATAACAGTTGTTTTTCGGTCTCCTCAGAGGTTTGTGCTCGATTATAGTGCTCTACTTTGGAACTTATTTGGTCAAATAATATTTGTTTTTCGGTCTCCTCAGTGGTTTGTACTCGACTCTAGTGCTGAACTTTGGAACTTATTAGGGAAAATAACAGTTGATTTTTTGGTCTCCTCCGAGGTTTGTTCTCAACTCTAGTGCTCGAAGCCGGAACTTATTTGGGCAAATAACAGATGTTTTTCGGTCTCCTCAGAGGTTTGTGCTCGACTCTAGTGCTGAATTTTGGAACTTATTTGGGCAAAAAACAGTTTTTTTTCAGTCTCCTCAGAGGTTTGTTCTCGACTCTAGTGCTCAACCTTGGAACTTATTTGGGAAAAAAAGTTGTTTTTCGGTCACCTCGGTGATTTGTGCTTGACTCTAGTGCTGAACTTTGGAACTTGTTTTGGCAAATAACAGTTGTTTTCAGTCTCCTCAGAGGTTTGTGCTCGACTGTAGTGCTCAACTTTGGAATTTATTTGAGAAGAAAAACAGTTGTTTTTCGGTCTCCTCAGAGGTTTGTGCTTGACTCTAGTGCTGAACTTTTGAAGTTATTTGGGCAAATAACAGTTGCTTTTCGGTCTCCTCAGTGGCTTGTGCTAGACTCTAGTTCTCAACTATAGAAATCATTTGGGCAAATATCAGGTGCTTTTTGGTCTCCTCAGAGGTTTGTTCTTGACTCTAGTACTCAACTTAGGAATTTATTTGGACAAAGAACAGTTGCTTTTTGGTCTCCTCAGAGGGTTATGCTCGACTCTAGTGCTCAACTTTGGAACTTCTTTCGGCAAATAACAGTAGTTTTTCGATCTCCTTAGAGGTTTGTGCTCGACACTAGAGCTCAAATTTGGAAATTATTTAGGCAAAAAAACAGTTGTTTTTGGTCTCTTCAGAGGTTTGTGCTAGACTCTAGTGCTACACTTTGGTACTTATTTGGGCAAATAACAATTGTTTTTTGGCACAAAATTACCAAAATGAACACTTTGTCTGGTAGGATGTTTATTATTTTGAGCTTTGACTACGCTTAGACTTACGATGGCTGAAAGTGAAAAAACTATTTTGATTCCGTTATTAAATTGTGAGTAGTGTGTTTGTATAAGATTTGACTATTACATTGACAATTACAAGAATATACACTACAGTTTCAATTGCACAAGGAAAACCCATGCTTGATACACTGTATTTACGCGTGAACATTTTAAAGGTTGGCCCACTAAACTCGAGTTTTTTTTTTTAAACTTGGCAAAGTATAATGTAGTCAAGCATGTTTTGCTCGTAATAATATAATTTAAAGCAAACAGGTTTTTTTTCTGTTTTTGTTGTCAATTGCACAATGAATGTATCGTTTGACGTGGGCATTTTTAATGAGCCAATCAGAGCAGCGATGGTGTTCAATATACGATAACTTGGTTTGTGGTTGGGGTTTGAATAAAAGGAATGGTTTTCACTACAATTCATATTAGTAAGAGAATTGAATTCAGAGAGAATATTTTATTTGAGAGGATATTAGTGGAGAAAAAATGAGTGGTGCATTTACATTGTTGGAGATTAATGATGGAACCGACAGCAGCAGCAGCAACGATATACGAGTACCCAATGTGGCTGTGGAAATAACCGCTGGCTGTAGAGTATGCCTTGAATGGGACACTATGTATGCAAGATACGTGATATCATTAAGCAAGTTTAAGCAGGAGGAGCAACTATGTTTTGCTGGAAAAGTGAATATTCTCCATATAAATAAACTTCGGTCAGCATTAGATGTCCTATCGAAATATATTGATGAGAACAAAATGCATCAGTGAATATTATTATTGTAATTATGTTCAATTAAATTGTTTCTAAATCAAAGGTATTTTTCTTTCTATAGTAGATTAGCGTATATTTTCTAGAGTACAAAAAGAAATTCTGGTTAGTCTGAAGTTGGTTGTGAGAGTGTTAGGACTCTAAAAAAAAAAATGGATAGATTTGAGAAAGAGCGAATCTTGGGGAATCTAGTGTTTATGGAATAACATTTGATTCTAGATGACGGTTTTCTAGAGCTGTCTATTCAAAGGAAGATATTTTCTCGGGGAATGCTTGTTGATATAATGACAACTGATTCTCCATCATTAGACTATTGTATGAAGCTTCTACATCGTGGTCCAAATGCATTTACACAATTTACTGATATATTGATCACGACACGGCAAAATGATATTGTGGATATGCTTTTAAACATTAGTTTAGAAATTTAGGACTTTTTTTTCATGAGAAAGATGGTGCTCAAGGATGATTTACTCCTCTCTATATCTCAGACAATTTTTATTGTTGCTAGCTCAGTTTCATTGTGGCAGTGAGAGTGTCAACACATGAAAAAATGTTCCATACATGTCCCCTATGTATGTATACACTGGGCAGCTGGTCATCATGTGAGAATTGCACAATGATTGATGAGTATGATGAAAAGTGTAGATTATACAACCCGTGTAAATTGCATAAAGGATATGCTGTACAGATTAAAGGTTGTAATACCTGTCTTGAAGAGGTGTGTGACTCTCATCCTAGAGGCCACCTATGCTCCAATTGCCATTATGATAAATGTAATCAGTGGGAGAATACATATCCGGGTATGATTGGAAAGAATCCTAACCGTGATTTTAGTTTATTGCTACAAGATTAGTATCGTTGTGGTTTTAGATTGTTCTGGGAGGAGGAGCCGGGTCAACGATTCAACTGTTGGAACAGCAAAAGAATATGGTTTCTACGTCATCGTTGTGAAGACAATGGGTGTTATGATTATAAGCCCACTGATTTTTATTTGGCTGTGACGGAATGTGATTCGACACTTGAGGACACTGTTTGTGAAATTGCTCCAAATAAGCAAATTGAAACATGTGAATTCTATAGAATGAATGAGAATAGTATCATTGACTATACAAAGAGATATGACAAGAGTGAAGTCACACTCTATTGTAGAAAATGTGACTCTGACATTGTAGTACATCAGGATCAGTACACTGTGAATTCAGATAATCTACCTGCACTAGTTGTTGTCGACAAATACCTATACCTACTAGAAGATGAAATCTAAAGAGTAGAAAAGTCGTTTTATCATGTATATAAATTTTTATTAATAAACAATTTCACATACATTTTTAGAACATTTTATTCGTAGGGCACTAAAATCAATATTAAATACGCTTGTAAGTATATTTTCCACTAGAAAGTCGTTCAATCGAGGTAAGTCAACGTAGATGTTGAGAAACTGCTTGTAGGTGTAGCCACGACATCTGAACATGAAAAAGAGTAGTGCATGAAAGCCACATGTCTTAGTCGTTAAATCCTGTACTCTTCGTTGATTTTGAATAATGGTTTTCCTACTGATTTCAATAAAGTTGCTGATGTTTGGCGTGTAGAATTTATACGATAGGCCAAGAGGATCAAAAAATTCAATATTCTTCGTTGTTTGAAAGATGCATAGCCAATGGCCGGTCTTCAAAGTCGATGGACTGCTATTAACAATGATTAAGGTATTGTTAACACTTGGAATTTTTTCAATGAAGTCCGAAGGTATGCAATAGGACTTGTACTGGGACATGTATGGATCCATACTAAATACGTTGATTATTTGGTTTGTGTTCATGGTGCTAGGTCTAGTAGAACACTGCCGTCGGGTGTGATTTCCCAATAGGTTTCAAATTGACTCAGTGATATCAGTGTGATACTCTCAGTCAGAGCATCGGCAAATGTACACTCTAAACGTACATTCCCTGTTCGTACTATGCTCATATCCTGAGTCCCCGACAAGTCCAAAACAATTACCCCATGATTTTTTGAAAACATTGAATTGGTTATTCCATTTTCAAATAGTTGAGAGTCATGATCTAGGGATTGCATGGTCAACTCGTACAGAGTTCTATAGGATTTTTTGTCAAAAGATAGAGTGTACAGTGGAATACCATTCACTTTGCACACAAGGCTAGATAGACCGAAAAAATTAAAATCATGGGGGGATTCAGTCCATGATCCAACGGCACTGCCACTCTTTACAAAGGCCAAAGCCAATTTTGATGGGATTTCTCCATTGATAAATGATGAATCGCTATAGCTACGAGAGCCGGTGGCAATGTGACGTTGATTGGTGATCGTATGGGGGACAAGAAGTTTAATGTTGTTACCATTGGCTCTTAGCTTTTCCACTGCCAATGCAACAGAGCTCATAACCTGTTGTTTTCGGGCGTGGAGAATAGCCGATGTGATAATGACATTTGCATCGGGTGCTGCAGGAAGTGTGTTTCTCAAAATGAAATTCGATGGGGCCATCTGTAACTTTATGTCAATCTTGACATTGGGGGGTAACCATTGGGATATATTGAATATCTCATGATTTAATTTTCCAACCAGATGATACTCTTGGGTCACTGCAGTAGTCAACTCGCCGTCAGTATCAACACCTGATCGATATTCATAGCCCAATGATTGTCCTCTCAACTCCTTGTATGCCTTTGGTGTCATCATCATAAATTGTATGTAGCTTGCATAGTTGGATAAATTATTGCTAGTGCTCACCAGTGTTCCATTAATGAATACATTAATTTGTTTGAATAGGTTGTGTAGAATACAGTTCTCGTAGGAGAGACCATCACCAGCATTTGGAGTTGTATTATCTGACTTTTTCTTCACCGCAACATTTAAATCAATAAATGTTGATGACAAATCAATGAAATAGTCTTCATTGGAAAATATTTGAAAGTGTATATTTTCCGAGAGAGGTTGTTGGGGGTGAAATTGTTCATAGTAGCCATACTTGACACTGACATCAACATTTTCAGCATTGAATAGATTCAATGAGGAACTAATTGATGGATATGATTCCTTGTGGGGGAGATAAGTCATCTTAAGAGAAGAAATCCTTCTTTGATCTAACAATCTTTTCTTTTCTTCTTCTGCTTATTGGTCTTCCTTGTTTTCTTCCTCAAAGTCCTTGTTGATGTCCTTCGCTTCCCGCCTGGGTGGAGACTGATGAGTGAATGACGTGCACGCATCCTTTTCAATCCCTCCCCATTTTGTCGAGATTTTAATTGCTCACCAACGGCTCTTGCTGAAGATCTAATATTTTCCTTAACACTCTCCTTGAAATTCTTGCCCGACCCCCAGTCCTGTAGTGTGGAGGCAGCAAAATTTGATGCAGCAGGTACAAGATATTTTCTGGCAAGGGGTAGTGCAGAACGAAATAGCCTAGCAAACCAGCTACCAAGACCGTAGCCAGACATTGTAGTACGACCCTTGTAGTAGTCCAATCCATTGCCTATTTGACGTGGACTCAAAGCACCAACATAGCAATCGATATCGGGGCAGACAAATGGAATTCTTCTATTGTTCATTTTAGGTGATTGTGCTGTCGCCGACAATGGGTCGAAAATGACATGTAATCACTGCTAAGCCTTTTGAAATTGCTAGAGGATCACCTAATTCAGTTCTTAGTGTTAACTGACAGAGTTCCAAATAGGAAGTGTTTACGGGAATATACTGAAGATGCTTTATATTGTAGTGATGAATATGCTCTTGATTGGTTTTTCGTTCAAGAACTCGTA
Organism: Artemia sinica; assembly: GCA_027921565.1. Classification (NCBI taxonomy): domain Eukaryota; kingdom Metazoa; phylum Arthropoda; class Branchiopoda; order Anostraca; family Artemiidae; genus Artemia; species Artemia sinica. The sequence goes on along the minus strand of CM051267.1, from coordinate 6,360,992 downwards.
GGAGGGGAACATTTGAATTACCGACTCTCGATGTTTCCACAAACGAAGCGTAGAGAAATATACAAGTGTCTGTGGAGAAGGCAGGTGGGTAGTCAGCAAAAATGAAATTAGTGTTTCCGGCACTTTTACCGTTGATTATATTGAGCTTAAAGCCAAGAACATCCTTTAGATTATCATTGAGAATAACCTTTTCATGGCAATAGGTGAACTAATGTAGATCTTGCCCTCCTCCTTTGAATAGTTGAAATGAAAAGCTCCTTTTTTACGAGTGGAAATTCTTTTATTAATAGAACGACATAAATCATTCATACAGGTGAGCTCCTCGTAGGGTAATACAACATATGGATATTCAAATGAATTGATCTTTTCAATTTTTTCTCGATCGTTAACGAGTGGCCAATCATCATGTTGATCGCTAATGAGTGGCCAATCATGGGGTCTAATTTTTATTTCATATTCACGATCCTTTCTCAGGATGTCATAGGTATTTTTGAGAATACAGTCGACAAGAGCCACTTCATACGCACCGTCAAATTTGATGGCGGGGGAGAGTTTTGTCCAAAAATCACTTGTCGTATTCAAGTCGTTGTAGAGAGGATCGGAAACATTGGACATAAAAGTTACATAAAAATCATTGGGCATTGTCAATATCTTCAACACCGATCCAAGAATCAAAATCAGAGTTGTATCCTAGCCACCGAACAAGTAACTGTTTCCTACCCCTGCGAGTACGAGTCTTTAATATCTTTTCAATTTGATAGATTTCACTATTATTTTTAACTTTTTGTAGTTCATAGTCATAAAAGCCGCCGAGAATCTCTTCATCTTTGGTATCGCGCAAACGATAAGTTATGGGTTTAGTGTCTAGGATTTTTGCCACTTTAAAAATTTCGGTGGACCACTAGTAATTCCCCTTTTCAAAAACATTAGTTGTCCTATTAATTCGAACAGTATCACCAACATTGAATTTATTTTTTTTCTTGACAATCGTTTCATTGGAATACTGTTTAAGAAAGGTGTCAATTGTATCATGATCAGAATGATGAACTTCGTTGGCGTAGAGTTGGACAATGATCGATGAGGTCGTTGATTATAAATCAACATGATTTTATCTAAATCATGAATAAAAGCCGGTGTATTTTTCAATGTACAATATCTTGAAATTAAAAGTCGAATAGTTCTTATCAATCGTTCGGCCAATGCAGCCTTTATAGGACTATGACTATGATAGAGCAGTGTACTATATTTTACTAGTACTTTTGCAACATGGGGATTAACAAATTCACTACCACGATCCGTTTGAATTTTTTTATATGAATCCTGTTCGAGAATACTTTCAATGGCCTGAGCAACTTCAACGCCTCTCTTTGATCGCAATGGAATGGCATATGCATAGCGACTAAAAACACTGATTGCAAGTAGAATGTACTTGTACGGTGTATTGTGACGTCGTTGAACCTCATCTAGAGTCAGGAGATCTGCTTGCATTATATGCAGTGGGTAAAAGGCTTTAGTTTTTCGATATTGATTAGCACGAAGTCTATGATTTCTATGCAGAGTGTAACTTGATTCATTTTGTAGATAGTCTTGTACACTTTTAGTGTGAACACCAGTGACCTTGGAAAGAGTGGTGGGTGAACTTAAACTCCCCACCTCATCAATATTTTCATAAACACCTTTCAGAACTTCAACCATTTTGAACGTAAACACGTTGTGTAACGTCCACTACCCTTTTGTATACTGGCAGTTGGTGGTGGTGGTGGTGGTGACGTTGACTTGATACGTCTTCGCTTTTGTCTAGCTATCAGTGGTGTGCTAGTATTTTCCAAAATTGATTTAAAATCTTCTTCTTCTTCATATTTTAATGGTGGTGGTGGTGTTGACAATGATGCATGTTCATTTAATTTTTTTAGAATTTGTCTATTGCTAATAAGACTTTTGGGGAAGTTTAATGTATTTAGAAAGTTGTATAGATGAGCGTCAAATGATAATAGTCCTTTACGATTTGTAACCATATCATAGATTAAATCAAGTAGATTATAGCTCTTGCCCTGAATTATAATCCCTTTCCCATTGTTCTCAACTTGAATATGATCTTGACCACTTTCCATGAGATAGGTTAGGAGTCGTTTACTTTGTTCACGATATGAGTGGGGCATTAGATTTCCAATTTTCATTACAATTGAATCCAATTCCTCCTTCTTTAATTGTGTTCCAGCAGCAGCAGAATCCTGAGGAGATGATTCTTTTTTATGATCAATAGCAGCAGCAGCAATGGCCTTCACACGATAGGGCTTATGTTTGTCCACTCGGCGAAGTGCATCTTGAAGTAAAAGCAGTTTTTTATCATCCTCAATATTCTCATTGTCAAGGAATTTACTCAGATTGTTCTCAAAGTGTTCCATGGGTGAGAGAAAGAGTTCTATTGGAGTCAATTTATAGGTTTTGCCATTCTCTAGAGAAAACTGTTTACAAGTCCTGCAATTATTGGCAGTAAAAGTGTGAAAAAGCTACCGCCCGCCTGAAGAAGTCTTTTCTTTTTAAAATTCTTTCCTTTCTTTTTAGAGGCCAATGTACGTACAATGGAACGATGTTGCTTTGCCTGTTGCTTAACTACTTCTGGCAGTTGAACATTACCCTCGGTCAAATTTAAACAAAGTTCAGATATTAGATTAATGAAATCATTGTCAATACCATGTTTGAGTATGGCTTTCCTAAGCGGGGGTTTTGAAGTGCTTAGAACTGAAAACAGATGTCTATTTTCATGTAGTTTCTTCAGTGTCATGATAGCAACTAATAGGTCTTTTTAGTGTTCACGGGGAGATATACTGTAATTTCATTGTCAAAAATATCTGTGACTACACGCAGATCCTCGGGTGTATTTTGATTAAGATCCCATAGGATGTAGCCGTAGGGTTTATTAGTTGCCTGATTGTATGCTGAGAGCAGAAATTTGGGTGCGCCTGGATAGATTTGTTTATTGAGAGTTATTAGTGAGCTAGAATCACGAACAACTCTGTAGATGATATAGTAGGTGCAGTTCAATGCAAGTGTTCGCATACATTTGCTCTGATGAAAGAGATTGTGTAGAACCAGAGTAACGGAAATCTGTTCGTGATGAGAGCGAACAGTGAACAATTGTAGCATTTCCTGGGACCATTGTTCAATAGATTCAGCCAGATCGTCAATGATCAGCCAAGAGTTTGGTTCAATAATGCTGAAAAACATCAAGTCCCTGTATGAATTGTATCTGCACCAATCCCATGGTGGTGGCAGCAATTGCTTTTATTTTATCGTATGACTCCTGCCAAATACTGTAACAATAGTAGATTTTTTTCGGCTTTTCCACAAACATTTTATCGCAATTTTTAATCATTTTAGTTAAGAGTGTTGTTTTACCTGACATTGACGGTCCAAACAGAAACGATCTGAATGGTGTTTTAAATTGATACATGTTCCCGTCAACCGTTCACCTAGACAACTAACTGTAGACTATGGCTGTCTAATGACTAAATAATTTCCCTACTACTACTCCGTTCAAGAATAATAAGAAGAAGAAGAAGACGAATAAAGAATCATATTTTCTTTTATTATATACATAAAAAACTAACAATACTTTTAAAAAATATTACATTGAACATGAAAGCACATTAAACATGAAAAAATACACTTTTTAATTTATTTATAATAAAAAATACAACATTTACATAGGCACATAGAAAAAACAATTAAATAAATACACTTTTTTTAAAATTTATTTATAATAAAAAATACAACATTTACATAGGCACAGAGAAAAAACACTTAAATAAATACACTTTTTTTTGTTTATTTATTTATAGAAAAAATACAACATTTATTAGAATAAGACTTGAATAATACACACTTTTATTTACAGCATTTTAAATTTTGGGTCCCCCCTCCCCCCGGGGGTGGCCGCTGCGGCGGCCTGGGCCCGCTGCGGCGGGCCGGGAAGCGCCGCGGGGCCGGGAAGCGGGGGCCCGCTGCGGTGGGCCCGGGCCGGGGCTGGCATTAAATTGTGGAAATTTATCTGCCTTGCACACACACACACACACACACACATTGAAAATTGTTTGTGATATAGAATTAAAAAGAATTAAAAAGAATTAAAAAAAACACCCAATTACCCAAAAAACCCTCCCACCCAATTTATACTTTTTTAAATGAATTTAAGTTAATTTTTCTAGACCGAGTTGTTTTCTGTACTCTATACATTCAACTCGGTCTGAAATTAAATAATGACCGTGTGGTAGTACCTTCACACCATCCTCAAGTACATAGACTTTGTCCGATATGGCAGACATGGCGTTTTTCTCAACTCTAACTGTGTAGTTTTTAAATTGTAAAGAGCGAATCGCCATGACTTTCGCCCTTGGCACTAAACTACGTTCCACACAGTTTCTATACACACTCATGTCGAACACACCACTGGATATCAGATCGCTAACCCGTTTCAGATTTTAGCATTAACAATTGATTTGGGGCCTGGCGTTTCACTAGCTCTGGGTAGAGGGATTCGTCCCAATTAGTGTAGTCCATTCGTGAGCTAATGTACTCGCCATTTTCCATATCATTCAATAGATTTTCAGTTTTTACTTTTAACAGGAGTGAATCAGTGTCCCCGTAATACACTTGAACTTGTCCCTCAATCGGCCACTGTACCTTGCATACATTATAATAAAATGACAACATGAGTTTCTTGGATATTTCAGTTATTGCACTTCCGCCTGCAATATTTTTATTTAAAACAATGTTTCTTTTCTTACGGTGTAGGAGCACCATATCAGAGTCTATGATTGTGAACGATGTGAAGTTTGGATCCGCAATGATTCTAGCACAATCTTTGCGGTTGGTTACAATGTCACATCGACTTCTGTTTCGTACGCTCTCGGCACATTTTACCGAAAGCTGAGTTCAAAATGAGTTTATAGACTTCTTTTTCAACTTTCGTTTTCGCTTGTGAACGCTTACTGACAAAGCTGTCAATAAACGTTTTCACGTAAGGCTTTTGATCAAATTGGAGGGCTCTATGAATCTTTGTGAGCTTGAAACAATTGGACACCATCCATTTCAATAGCACGTGATGAACAACGATATTCTGTTTCGGGTTGAGGTCGGCAATTAGTTTTCGTTTTGAAGGTACCCAGTGCATACTCCCGTCCTCTACTAAAGATAAATTGTAGGGGCTCAGAGAGTCCCTACCCACCGGTCTATTTATGCACGGAAAAACAAGTCTTTTACCGAGTCATGGATTTCCATGGGTATTTCACCGTCAATTTCAAAAAACCATCCCTGTGCCCCATTCTCCTCAACACTGGCAATGTCGGGGAAATTCGAAGCACAGGGATTGTCAAGCCATTTATAATTGCCACACGGCAAACAGTAGTGAGACATTGCCGATGGGTAAAGAGAATTCATATCCAAAAAAACTGCGTCCGACTTTTCATCGGTGTGCTGTCCACTCGGATCAGTTTTCATGATACGATCCCCGTGAAAAACATACCACCCATACTCTTACAAACAGTGTATCCATCGCTACTCTTTGCTGATTTTAAGTATCAAGTCCATCACCAAATGAGGAGTGGAAAAATAATAACCTAAATCCAACCCAAATTCCCCATAGATTTTATCCGTATTTTTGCACACAATGTCCAGAAGAGTGAGTACGTCACTGGCCAAGTATATTTTACAATATTCCCACCCATTTTTACATCCACCCTTTGCCCAAACCCTCTTAGCAAATTCGTAGTCGCTAGTGGTGCACTCACTCTCAGTAAGAGAATTGTAAAAAGCTTCAATGGGCGGTAGTGACACCTCATCTAGCCTCGAGCCAGAGTTGTAATAATCATATGGATATATACCCTTACACGTTAATAAATCATACATTTCATCATCGGGGAAGCGCTGTTTGAGGAGGGGGAAGCTATCAAAATTGTCACTTTTCTGTACCTGAATCAATTGACTTAAAGATTTGGGGAAGAAGCTGAAAGAGTCTAAAAACCGGATTTTATTCAGGCACGTGTTACCCTTGTCAACTGTTTTCCACATGAATTCTAGCAGCAGTAGCTTCTCCGATGATTTGGGTATGATATTATATGAAAAAGAACCATCTATCCATGCGTCATCTACAACTCCACCCTTGGCAATGCGGGCCAACGCCGGAAGAACAAACTTTAAGTCGTAATTGGAATTGTGTATAAAAACAGGTACGAAATATTGTTGTCTAACGTTTAAATTGCATTACTGGTGTGCTACTCGTCTAAAGTTACTCCCTCCCGATGTAATTTCCTGCCACAAATGATCATGGTCGATCACCTTCCTCCTCCCCCATTCCCAACACCATCATCAAATTCTCCCTTGCAAACCCAACACATTTTACGATTTTTAATGGCCACTATGTCATCTGGTGATAGGAGCATAGGATAGTTTGTATAACGAAGGCGCGAAATTGCACCGTTCGCTGTTTTGATTAGACTGACCAATGCCGAGCGCATGCAGTCTTCACCGTCACCCAACATCTCAACTACATCCAGCACTTGCATGGTATTATTGGAATCTCGATGCGCGTGATCGTAAGAGACCCCTATGGCTTCATGTATTTTAACACGATTTGAATTTGACGGATCGCACACGTCTGTCAGTTTAGCTTCGCAGTCCAAAGCGATCTTATTGCTCTGTAGGAGCGTGTTTTGAAAATTTTTAAAACGTAAGATCGCTCTATCTCCACTTACCGTCTCCACAGCCTGGTATCCATGACGTTTACAGTGTTTCATGTGATGCTTTAACTTTAAATCAGAGCGAAATCTTGAGAGGCATGTTGGACAGTAATAACACACACCCCCCTTTTTACCCTCCCCCAAAACCCTACTAATATCTGTAATTGGATTGAAATGACCAATTGAATCGGAGTCTGTGGGTGGGGTGTATAGAAGCCACACCCAATGTTCTACTGATTCAATTGAAGGAGCTCGCACTGGAAATAATACACCCTTCTTATCGGAACGCTGACCCTCTTCAAATTCTGTTTCATACTGTAACACCGTGACACCAATCTTTAAATGTGCATTAGCCCGCTCAAAAATATCTATTCCTTTTAGTGTCACGGGAAATTGATCATTTAAACAATTAAAATCTACTTTTGGGAACTTTGAACCCTCCCTACCATTAACTGCCATTTTATCCAACTTTTTCTTAGATGCATCATCGCGCAGAGGTCTGTATGCTGCAATTAAAAATGCATACTTGAAACACTGCAGCCTCGTATCTAAACAGATTCGTTGTATCCCCTGACACCCCTCTAAATCTGAATGATATTTTAAAACTATAGCCCTCTCCCCACCACCACCTCTTACAATAAAATCCTTTTTAAACCTACATATATTAACATTTAAACTTTCAATAAATTAAACCACAGATCCACTACCCTCCTCGTTATAATTTTCCCACTTACTTTGAATACTATTAGCCAAATTTAGAAAAACCTCCCCGTAATTTGATAAATGCGGGCGAATTGCCAACATCTCTGTGTGCAAGTACTTCGAATACATCTCACCCGTATTTTCATTAAAAAAAATATTTTTAGTGCTATTGATGCTTTTAAACTGACCCCCACTCCCCACACCCCCATTTGTTGTTCAAGAATGGCTCGAATCTTATTATTATATGAATGTGTAATGGCCGAGGGATCTGTTATTATTACCCCCGACACTAGAGAGTTGAAGGAATCACCGAAATTGGCGCTGTAGATCTTTGTGTGGTGCAAGGCAGAGTTGGACAGAAAAAATCTGGAAGAGGGGATACTGGTGTTGTTGTATTACTACTACTAGTACTAGCTATATCATTAATCGGAATGGTGGGGGGGTGACACAGAATTGTCAATAACACACCACTCCCAGTCTGTTCAATAACATTGGTTGGAGATGGCATGAGGTCCCCTAAGCCTGATAGCACATATTCCAAGGTGTTTGGGGACAATTGATCGAGCCAGCCTGTATTGTCCTGTGTTGGAATTTCTTATGAGGACCCGGTTCAGATGCACTAGTAACATCTCCTAAATGGTCACGCATAAAGCTATCTGCCCACTCCGGATCCTCAAGCATATCAATATCACAAGTTAAGTCGTCTAGGCTAGCCATTTCCCCACAAACATCATTAAGGAAACCTCTATGCCATTCCATATTCTCTATAACTAATGTAGGTTCATCACTGAACTCTGATGGTGGTGATAGAATTGGTCCAGTAAATGCTGATGTCTCATCACTCAATGGTGGTGGTGCTATATCATTAATCTGTAGAAAAAAGGTTTTATTTTCTATGTGAAATAAGCATTATTTCATAAAGTTGAAAAATCATGTTCATTTTTTTCCATACCATCCATAAAACTCAATTCATCCTAGAATTATTTAAACTAAATACTTTTTGCTTAAAGCATTATTTACAGAACAAATGCATAATAAATTACAAATTTTGTTAGTAACATAGACACAAACACACACAATAAAATAGTGAAAATCATTACATTGTTATTGAATTTACAATATCTCAATGAATTATCGAGTAGATGCGGCGCATGCCCACACGCATCACACACACACACACACACACACATACAACAATCATTACGCCGTTATTGAATTTGCAATGTTCATTATACTATCTCAATGAATTATCGAGTAGATGCGGCGCATGCACCGCACACACACACACACACACACACAGACACAGACACACACACACACACACACACACACACACACACACACACACACACACACCACACACACACACACACACACACACACACACCACACACACACACACACACACACACACACACACACACACACACACACACACACACCACACACACACACACACACACACACACACAACACACACACACACACACACACACACACACACACACACACACACACACACACACACACACACACACACACACACACACACACACACACACACACACCACACACACACACACACACACACACACACACACACACACACACACACACACACACACACACACACACACACACCACACACACACACACACACACACACACACACACACACACACACACACACACACACACACACACACATACAACAATCATTACGCCGTTACTGAATTTGCAATGTTCATTATACTATCTCAATGAATTATGGAATAGATACGGCGCATGCACCGCACACACACACACACAACACACACACACACACACACACACACACACACAACACACACACACACACACACACACACACACACACACACACACACACACACACACACACACACCACACACAACACACACACACACACACACACACACACACACACACACACACACACACACACACACACACACACAAACACCACACACACACACACACACACACAACACACACACACACACACACACACACACACACACACACACACACACACACACACACACACACACACACACACACACACACACACACACACACACACACACATACAACAATCATTACAACGTTATTGAATTATCGGGTATACAGAAAAATAAGCGGCGCATGTACCGCACACACACACACACACACACACTCCTTCAAATTGACTCGGGAAAAAGAATCATTAGCGAGAAATAATATTTGAAAACTCACATTTAAATTTGCAGCTTGCATGTTGAGAGTTGTAAGGGCCACATCATTCTCGCCTTGCATTGGTCGTGAAGGACCCGGCAATGCTTGATAGCGGGTGACCCTCCGATCTCGACTAGATGAGACTGATGCATTATGAGAATCTATCCATTCTCTCTTGAATTTCCTGTCAGGTTGCATAGAGGTTTGTGTAGAGCTGACACTGGCTTGAGAGGCTCCTGGCTGGTCCAGCGAACTTGTATTGGAGCTAGCATATCTGATGATTCATGGTCTTGTAGCTTGCATCGATGTGATATCACCCCATCTTGGTCTCTTTTCGGAGGGAGGGTAATTGCATGAATCCACCTCAACATCCTTAAAAAAGAAGAAAAATTTATAAAGGAATAATAAGCCCTCTTTTACAGATAAATTGCCCTCGACCCCATTTAACTAAACCCCCATGTAACTATACCCCCTTTAACTGAACCCTCGTGCAACTCAAACTTCCCTTTTAAGCACTCTCTGAAAGTTCCAACTTAATACACAAATTCCTTAATGAAGAAATAGTTTGTTTTTTCACCTTCCAATGAACATGCTAGAATTGATACATTGACCCCTTCCCTGTCTTAAATTTTTATAAAAGCCACTTAATCATCTGTTAAACCCTTTTTGCTTTCATCAATTACGTCTCGTTTAATTTGACCATAAAAAGAAACTCTTGAATCGCGCATACAAGAATCATTTATTTAACAGAAATCCGCGCTTTTTGAATAGCCACCAAATAAAGATAAAGACCCTTGTATAACCAAACCCCGTACAACTGAACCCCCCCCCCGTGCTACTGAACCCTCGTCCTACTGAACCCTCGTGCAACTCGACCCCATTTAACTAAACCCCCGTGTAACTATACCCCCTTTAACTGAACCCTCGTGCAACTCAACCTTCCGTGCAACTCAACTCCCGTGCAATTCCACCCCAACCTGGGCGTGCACATATTTCCTTTTGGTGAATTGACTTTCCCTTTTAAGCACTCTCTGAAAGTTCCAACTTAATACACAAATTCCTTAATGAAGAAATAGTTTGTTTTTTCACCTTACAATGAACGTGCTAGAATTGACATTGACCCCTTCCCTGTCTTAAATTTTTATAAAAGCCACTTAATCATCTGTTAAACCCTTTTTGCTTTCATCAAATACGTCTCGTTTAATTTGGCCATAAAAAGAAACTCTTCAATCGCGCATACAAGAATCATTTATTTAACAGAAATCCACGCTTTTTGAATAGCCACCAAATAAAGATAAAAACCCTTGTATAACCGAAACCCCGTACAACTGAACCCCCCCCCGTGCTATGAACCCTCGTGCTACTGAACCCTCGTGCAACTCGACCCTATTTAACTAAACCCCCGTGTAACTATACCCCCTTTAACTGAACCCTCGTGCAACTCAACCTTCCGTGCAACTCAACTCCCGTGCAATTCCACCCCAACCTGGGCGTGCACATATTTCCTTTTGGTGAATTGACTTTCCCTTTTAAGCACTCTCTGAAAGTTCCAACTTAATACACAAATTCCTTAATGAAGAAATAGTTTGTTTTTTCACCTTACAATGAACGTGCTAGAATTGATACATTGACCCCTTCCCTGTCTTAAATTTTTATAAAAGCCACTTAATCATCTGTTAAACCCTTTTTGCTTTCATCAAATACGTCTCGTTTAATTTGGCCATAAAAAGAAACTCTTGAATCGCGCATACAAGAATCATTTATTTAACAGAAATCCACGCTTTTTGAATAGCCACCAAATAAAGATAAAAACACACAGAATGTGGCATTGTTCCATCTTGCCCCCCTATCAATTCTGAGTTTTGGCTAGAATTAGACAAAGCCCGTTTTAATCACCAAGCTTTTTTGTTTTCAGATACGTTGAAGTTTGGTTCCAAAAAGGACCCTTTTCTGTAATTATAAACACATATGGTTTTAATCTCTGTGATAGCAAGAGCCTGTGAAATTTGAGTCCCAAAACTGTCACTCTCTTTGTAACACGCAAGCTTTTCATTCAAACCGAAAAATACAGCACGATTGGAAAAAGGTTGTTTCTGAATGAAAAGAACTGTTTTTCAAAACAATTAAAACTTGTAAACATAGCTGTGGAGGAGAGATTTTATTTACATAATAGAAAAAAGCGTGCTTTGCCGTTTCTATCGAATATACTCATTATATTCTTAAGATTTTGTATTGTTGGAGGGGAGGGGGCTAAGTTCTCCTGAAATTTGAATTTACTAGTAAAACAATTTTTTTTTTGAAATAAAGAATGAAAGTGTACTCACATTGAAAATAGAAATATCCATTGTTTTCAAAGTTAATAATATGCAGTGTCCTATGCTTGATGTGTTAAAACATAATGAAAATTAAATTCCTATACATGACCATTTTATACGGGGTTTCAAGGATGAATAAAAACGGACGTTGAGTTACATAATTTCGTGCGTGCCCCCAAAACATGTTTGACTACTATATATCATACCAGTTTTTTTTTTAAGAATGTACACGTGAATTCATGACGTACATTCATTGTGCAATTGACAACAAAAACAGAAAAAAAACCTGTTTGCTTTAAATTATATTATTACGAGCAAAACATGCTTGACTACATTATCCTTTGCCAAGTTTAAAGAAAAAACCTCGACTTTAGTGGGCCAACCTTTAAAATGTTCGCGCGTAAATACAGTGTCTCAAGCATGGGTTTTCCTTGTGCAATTGAAACTGTAGTGTATATTTTTGTAATCGTCAATGTAATCGTCAAATCTTATACAAGCACACTACTATTGTGTTACGAGAGCACTTACAGATGGAATGAAACTGGTCTGTGTCGTAAAAGCGTGTGTTACTTTTTATACACATGAAGACATTGTTAAGGTCAAGTGAATCCTTCATACGGAGCTGAATATTACGAATCGATTTTTAAGACCCACTCTAAAGATGAGGGCAATATCATTGAAGTGTGCAAACTTCTAGTAGCAGCCGCGGAAAAGAATGTCAGCATGCCAAAATTTGTCATCTTTAAATTCGGAACATGCTAGGTTCCGGTAATCGGCAATGCGGTGAATGCTACAGTTACTGCCAAAGTGAATGAATGGTCTTGGAATCAATGAGTTCCAACTCATTTGGGCAAATAACAGTTGTTTTTCGGTCTCCTCAGTAGTTTGTGCTCGACTCTAGTGCTCAAGTTCAGAACTTATTTGGGAAAATAACAGTTGATTTTCGGTCTCCTCGGAGGCTTGTGCTCGATTCTAGTGCTCACCTTTGGAACTTATTCGGGCAAAAAACAGTTGTTTTTCGGTCTCGTCAGTGGTTTGCGCTCGACTCTAGTGCTCTACTTTGGAACTTGTTTGGCAAATAAGTTGAGGAGGGGACAGCCCCTTTCATATACGGAATAATTTCTGTTCGTTTTAAGTTTTAATGTCGCTCTTTACTTTCAGTTTAAAAAACTTGTTTTTTTTATTTAATTATTTTAAGAGGCTGCCAGAATCCTTAGTAAGAATTGCATCCCTTACCATCTTCTCTCCAAATTGACTACTCCTTAAAAGGAGGAACACACAACTATCAGTCGACATAAATTGCGCAGAAATTGGCCATGCCCTTCGCAGTTCTGAAAAAGCAGCCGTTTCCTCTTAGTAGAGTTAGTAGTTAGTCTATCCTTCTGGCTGGTCCGAAAATCCAGAGTTAGTGGATACCCATTCTAAGTCTAAATTCTGGCTTCAACTCTGGATTTCTTGTGGACGACCCCGTTTGGGGGTAGTCAATTCAATTCGCCTGTTCACAAAAAGAAAGTTCGCTAAGGAGCTAAAAGCTCTAGAAAAAAAGATGTTTGATATTGAATCTGCAAAGGCTATAAAGAATTCTTCTCTCCTTTGGCGTCTTCTGTCCTCTAAAAGCGATGAGTCTTTGTCCGCATCCGCTATCCCTCATTCTGAACGGTATGTGTACTATGAGTCAGAATTTTTGATCCTTAATCCAGCCCTCAATGAAAGACATGAAGCTGAGTTGGACAACTTCTTAGCTAGTTGTCCTCAGGGTGATTATTTTATAACAGAGGGAGCTGTGTGCGAGGCCATCTCTCGCCTAAAGCCTAAACAATCTTTCGGGATTGATGAAATCAGTGCACTCCATTTAAAAAGCAGTTGTGTCCGCTGTCATTAGTCACGTAAACTCTCCTGATGCAGATTATCCTCATTCAGGATATTATCCCAACCACTTTCTCAATTGGAGATCTTACGCGAGCTCCTAAAAAAAAAGGAGAAAAACTACCATACAATGCTCCTCTTTCCGTCCAATCACGATTGCTACTTCTCTTTGCAAGTTATTTGAACTTTTATTCTTAGATGAGTTTAAGAAACTGTGTTGCAGTCCTCCAAGACAATTTGGTTTCCAACGCGGTATTGGTTGTGCTGAAGCTCTCCATGTCGTTGCAAATGCACTCCTAGATTCTCACAAATCAGGAGAAATCCTAGCGATCGGTGGCTTAGACCTGCAGAGAACGCTTGATTCATTGATTCATGCGCTTATGTTGCTAAACTCAGCTAAAAGAGGAATGAACTCAAATATCATTCGGGCTTTCTGTGATCTTTACTCTCCCTTCGCGTGTGACTCAAGCTCCCTATCGATAAAGGATTTCCGCCAGCACCACGGTCAGCTTTGATACCAGTCCGCAAAGGTGTCTGTCAGGGGACAGTTTTACCCCCAATTTCTTCAACAACTACATTATTGAGCCTCAAGATAGCTGCCCTTCATCATGCATTCCCAGTTCCATTGACCTCTCCCTGGTATGCTATGCTGATGACACGCTGAATCTCAGCCGGACGCTTAACCACCTTTCAGAAATGTTCTCATGTCTGCAGTCCAATTACGAGAAAGTCGGTCTGAGATACAAATCCCAAAAGTCGGAAATCTTGTTTTACAATTGGCCGAATCACCCTCCTACTAATATCACACTAGGTGATTGCTCCGTAAAACCAGGTGATAAAATAGTATATCTGGGGCTGTCAATAGGTACCTCATTACAGCATTACCGCTCTCCCCTATGATCGCATCTTGTGTTGGCCTCAGGCGGCTTGGTGCTGCGGTGAGTTGTTAGTAGTAGTAGTGGTAGTAGTTGTAGTAGACACTGTGTTTTCCCAAACCCTCTGATTATTTGCGCCAGAAGCTTGCCGATAATTTGCGATGCCCTTATAGATTAAAGTATGTGTTTCCTTTTTACATTCTTAAAATTTTGTATCATTCCCTTATTGAATCCCATCTTAAAAATTGCCATGTTATTTACCTCAACACGATTGCGGTTCACTTACAACCCCCGCAGATAATCCAGAATTAGGCAGTAAGAATTCATGGCTATTTTATTCCTTGCCTTTCAAAACTACAGCATCTATCAAAAACCCAAATCCTCTTTTTCTTTCTAGATATACTTAATATCAAACAACTAAAAGAATTAAAAATAGCAATGTGCTTTTTTGACATTCAATCCCTAAAAAACTATTTCTCCCAAAAAAACTATAAACATAAAGTTATAACAAAAAACTGTGTTGTTCTCATAAGTTTGTCCCCAAATTATTGGGGGAGAGCATCTGCCCCCTTTGCGTCCCCAGGCGACACCATGGCCCACAGTCACCGTTCACTATAATAGAGTTTAGTTGGGTTATACTGAAAACTTACGAGAATACAACATACGTTGCTGTTTGTTATTGTAAGTGTTGTATTTATCCATTGTCTTTCAACAAAATTGAACTAATAATTTTACTTCTGCTGTAAATCTATTAAAGCGAATGCGCGTAAATGCAAATTCATTTGTGAAGGATTGTAATAACAATAAAATCGTCTGAAAATGGATTTCCTTTTCATTGAAGAGCAAATTTAGCTTTAGCACAAAGAGCTGGGAGGGAATATATGCTTTTTAATTTAATATATTCAAGACTGTCTTAAGATAAGCATAAAAATTTATTCACATCTGAGGTATAAAGTGATACAAAAAAAGAAATGTTTTCTATTTTTCAAATCATTCAATATATATACGAGGAAATCAGACTTAATTTTCAAGTTGAATCTTCAAAAAAACAAAGATGGAAACTGGTTTCCATATAGGGCGATTTTTTGATTACTCGTCTACGTAAAATATAGCTGTCCAACTTGATTTCTTGTGTTTGTAAACAGTTTAAATTTAAAGTTACTGTGGCATTAGTGTCCTTACATATATGGTATTGATATATTGTATTGCTTTTATTTGTTATTAGTACCAAGTTGTTTAAAAGCAATTTTAGTGCTTGTATCCAATCAGTTATGACATGGGAGAATAAGCACTGTTTTATGGTTCTTTTTTTTCTGAAATCATAAGATATTTATGTCTTATGATGTAAAAAAGTATTTTAGGACGAATTATCTTGATGATTTATTATGTTCTCCCAATATTAAATTCAGGGTGGGTGGGAAGTTGTGTTCAGACATGCAAAATAAGTTATTCTTTAATGTCACTCTCTGAGATCCTCCAACTCAGACAGATGCAAGCTAAAAACAAAAACAGTCACGAAGCAAAAAAAAAAAATTGTTTATGGTATCTTCTATTTATAAAAAGTTGAAATGGCTTTCGACATACAAGGATGATTTTTTCAGAAAACTTTGGTGGATATCACAGTATATAAATAATAGGTCTTTATATTATATTATCTTTATACATTGGTGGATATGTTGTCTGTTTAGCATAGCTCCATACAAAGAAATAAAAGACGAAAAGAAGAAAAAAGACGTGTTTAGGCATGGGGACATTTTTCCAATTCTGTGGAAAGGGAGTAACCCAAAATGGTATTTAAACATTCAGTAATATATATTGTCGAGATACGTTACGAGTAAAGCGGGATATCTCGCATATTATTTAGTAAAACATTTCTGGCCATTCTCGGACATCGATTATTGTAAGTAGAAAGTGTCTTTACTAACGCACAAAATTAAGCGAAAAGGCCGGTACTTTGATAAAAAAAAGATTTTAGTCAATTTAATTTAACTGAATTCTCAATACAGCTGCTTCAAAATTCTAGAGCCATTCATTCAAAACCATTGGGTCATACCCGCCCCCCCCACTTGTTAATGTATTTCACGTCACCAAGTTTCGGTTTCTTTAAAGTATAGAAGAAATATTGTACTACAAAGGTGTTTAAAGTGGAATAACTTTGTGCTGTATCTAAAAAATTATTGAGAGAGTGTGTGCCAAAAGGCAAACAATTGTTTGACAACAGTTTACTAAATCCCTGTCTCAATCCACTTCGAGTATAGAACGATAGATGGTGTATGAGTTTAATCTTTACTACGCTAGACTCGAGAATCAGGTCGTATTCGAGCAGAGTTTCGAATTGATTGACGATCAGGGCCAGAAAAGGTAGTGGCTTCTAAACTTTTTCAAATGGTTAACCTTTTGCTCAAGCTTGTTAGAATTTGACAACACAATCTCGAACCCCTTTGCATAGGAATATCATCTCATACAGATTCTTGGCAACTATGCTGTGATCGAATTTTACTTCTCGATTCTACTGATTCTTCTGGATTCTTCTCTCGATTCTGCTTGGACTCTGCCCAAATTCGTCTCGAGTTGACACAAAGCCATATTTTGCGCAAAACAATATTTTGTTCACGTTCAATGAAAACGGCAGTCTCATGCACTGCTGATTGCCTTTTATTAAAGGCAATTTATCAGGATAAACGATATTTTACTAGGCTTTTTCCTTTTTACTGTCAAATCATTTTAAAACAAGTTTTTTTTAAATATTAAACTAAAAAACAAGTTTTTAAAACTGAAAATAAGGAGCAACATTAAAAAAAAACACAAATTATGTATTTTACAGTTTCGGCTACTATTGGGCCGAGTCGATTCTTACTTACAGTCATTTACCACGCCCTGTTCGATCGTAAAAAAGTTATTCGTGAAATTGTCGATTGCTTGATACTATGACAGTTTCTGGTTTTGTGATTTCGATAATTAATAGATGAGTGGGTTGCTAAACCATTTTGTCAGCAGAACGTAATACATTTTTTTATCATGTGAGAAGTGGCAATAAATACCTCCTGAGAATATTCTGAACCCATTACTGTATTTCTATGGTTTTGGGTATTATAAAATTACCCAAGGGCTTATCTAGGAATTAGTTTAGGGGAGGAGGATATTTTTTTTGGAGAGAATGGGACTTACAAGTAAAAACTTACACATACAACATGCATCAAAAACTTGTTTTATATACATTTTGTTACGTTTTTATACGGCCTTGCTATTAGCATATCATTCTAGGACTTTCCAAACTAAAAAAAATATCTCAACCCGTCTATTGACTAAATAAAGATCTGTTAATTCTTTAGTTAACAGAATAAATTTATTTTTATGTACCTTAATTAATGCTGAATGGATCTAGAGACTTCAAACCCAAAATCGCTGGATCTTTAATATATTTCATGTATATATCTCTATACCATGGGATGTTTTTGGAGGGCATCAGCCTGAAGCTTCAAAAGGGCCAAGTTTTCCACCAGAGAACCTTTAGATCAGAGCATAAGGAGAATGCTCCTAATATCTCTTCGTCTGGAGAATAACTTTGGATCAAGTGTTCAATAAGAATGCTTGGAGGGCAAATCCCCTCTTATATCAGGAATGTTTTTAGCATGAAATAAATTTATTGTTGTATGTTTACCTGTCGAAAGGCAGAAGTGATGAGGAGAATACTCCAGGTGTAACATTTGTCCAATGAATTCTGCCTGTTCAGATATATACACATCACAACCTGTAAAATCATGTCTTGTGAAAAGTAAAAAAGTTTTGTGCATAGTTGGTAACACCCCTCAGTCTTACCTGGATCATAATCCTGGTTGCCAGAGTTTGTTTTAAATAATCAAAGAACCTGAAATCTTTTCAAAACAGCTTTGCTGCGCGAGGAGATAAAAAACGCCAAAAAAAAAAATTCAAAACGATTCCATGGGCTAATGCATGATTATACTTCTATGTTAATGAAGCAGCATTTAAAGCTTAAGAATAGAAAGTATTCTGCTTACAAGGGAGGCTGCACTCTATTCAACACCTCACACGTTATGCTAAAGCCTTTTAGCGCTTTCAAAAAGCTTGTTATTCCGATTTGACAGCCCTTGTGTTTCAGCAGTTGTTCTTATTTAGGACAAGATTTTAATATTTTTATCGAATTTTTCAATAAATATCATTTTTATTGAACCAAAATATTAACTGCATTTGTCACAATACGAGGAGCAGTATAAACTATTATTAATCAACCCCTGGGCTGTTTAGCGATGAGATTTAAAAGGATAATATTAATGAATTATTTAGTTTATTAATGACCTTACCATTAGTCTGTTCCAAGAGAAAAGGTATTCTGACTTCAGCTTCACCTTCTGCTGCAGCGAGTAATCTGTATTAATTATTCAAGTTGCCAGTCTTTATAGAAAAAACACCAAGGAATAAGTTTCTTCCAGTTAGTACGGCACATATGGACACTTATATAAATTTTGTTTGAATTTTGTTTTTGTTTGAAATTTTGTCTATACTTCTGGAGAGACCGGAAGAAGGTTAAGACTGGTGAATTTTACAACAGCACGAAAGTAGATTTAGAAAGGACACAAGTTCTCAAAGGACGCCTACTGAAAGCTTATCAAGCATTTAAGATCATCTTACAAGATAAAAATAAACAATTTTATGCTTGAAGAAATATTCTTTTTTCTCGATAAAAATATAAAATGAGCGTTTATATTATTGTAACAATGGAGTGCAAATCGTGATAAAATTATTTTGAAAAACGCAACGGGATTTGCTGATTAAGCATTAGCCTAGATGAGTTGACATATTTATTGAACTGTAAAACTCCACATATTATGTTCCACAAAAAGACAATGATAAAAAAGAATAAAAGGTCAAAGAACCTAATAAAAGCGAAGAGAAGTTTAACTGATATCTAACAACGATGCCTGATCAAATTTAATTTTCATCTAGTTATTAGTGGTGACGAATCTGGTACTTATGTACTATGTAACACACGCTCCATATTATTATATATGGAAGGTGCTTAAGAAACTAGTCAAATGGGCTTCTTTCAATTGGATTGAAAACCGTGGTTTGTCATTGCGTTAACAATATTTAAACTATTGTTTTTTGGGGTTTAGGGGGAAATAAGGTACCTAGGTCGGGTTAGGTTAGGAAAGATTAAGCAAGAAAAAACGGGTTTTAATTTTAATAAAGCAGTGAACCAATAAATAACAAAAATCAACACTTAATTAAAAAATACTCCGAATATTTCGGCTACACGTACGGGAGCCTTTCGGGAGAAAGGCTCCCAGACATGAGGCCGAAATATTTGGAGTATTTTTGAATTAAGTGTTTATTTTTTGTTATTTATTGGTTCACTGCTTTATTAAAATTAAAAGTGTTTTTTCTATCTTAATTTTTCGTAAATTGAAAAGCAGTGTGGTCTGAGAAATTATTTAGGTTAGGTTAGGTTACGTATTTAATATATGCTATGCTTTACCCCCCCCCCCCACTAATGTGCAAATATATAGTCGAAATTGTTTCTAAACTATTATATTTTCATCCTATTTTGTTTTATTTTACTAGCATTAACCAAACTTCACTTTTCGCGTGTATTACAGATAGTACATAAGTACCAACAATCTTATAAATAATTTTATAAATAACATTAGTAGAAAAATCATTTTATTACTAAACAAAAATATATAACTTTAAAACTTTATATTTAATTACCTAATTGTTATTAATTCATCCATTTATTCATTATTAATTTTATCAATTTATTATTTTTTAACGGTTTATTTATTTTTAATTAATGGAATTGGTAAATAATCATACAAATAATTTTATTAGAATTGAAATTAAAACTTAAATGCATTTAAACGGATTCAAAGTTTTTGAACGCAAAAGTACAGACAGAAATTCGTAGTTTTTTCATTTATTTTCTAGTTTTATTTTTTACTAGACGATTTGGTACGACGTAATCGAAATATTCTGTGTACACAGCTTGGCAACTGAATTTCCCAATCTGCCTAAATATACTTGGTTTCCTCCCCTCTACCGCAAAAGCTTAATAAAATGAATATTTGTTAATGAAATGAAAATTTTGGCTTATCTTTGGCCCTGGGCCACCCCTTCAGCATAATATATCGTGCTAACAAAATATATATTGGCTGATGATGGGCGTAATAGGCCTTTCCAAAATTTAAGTCCAAGATACAATTCAAAACTTAAAAGTCATTTATTCATAGCTAGCAATTAAAATCATCATTGAGAACACCCATCTCTATTCTAAAGTTATTAATAAGCTACAACAGGAGCTTCGTTAATGAAACTATAAATAGTCTCGGTATGCCTGAGGTAGCAATGGGTCGTAACGTGACCATTGCATCGGTTGACGTGATTTAATAGACCTATTGATTACATGTTCTACCCACATGCGAAGTACATGCAAATTGGCAAAGGCGCCTAAAAGCCTGATAAGCTTACTATCTAATACCCCCTCCGTGTCTTAAGCTCATTGAAATTACAGGTTTCATGAAAACCCAGATAGTATGCATGTTGTCAAATGTTCTCGTATTAAAGCAAAAATATGATAGAGAAAATACATATTTTAGATTGATTCTAGGTTGAATGAAATCAGTGGCGCCACTTCAGGGGGAGGATGAAAGGGGGGGGGGGGGTGATATTGCCCCCCCCCCAAAAAAAAATATAGAAAAAACCTATTATTTAGCACATGCCCATTTGACTATTCATATAAGCACCCATCTTGCCCAACCCAAATAAAAAAGCTGGAGCTACTCCTCTGAATGAAATAAGTTTTCAAATTTAATTTACCTTCTAATGAGTTTTTTTTTATAATGAACTAACCCTGTGGTAGCACAGCAGATCGATCTTGGGCTTGGTAATACCAGGTCCAGGGATCAAAAGTCCCTAGTTATAGCCTAACTGGTAAAAGTCTTCTATCATATCTGAAAATAAGGCGGGCTCATAAGGGATGGGCCAAGCTACAGTGATGACAGTGGTCAAATATGGCTCTGAAGCATGGGCGCTCCGAAAAGCGGATGAAGATTTGGTAGATGTTTTCCAGAGAAATTGCTTAAGGATTGTTCTGGGTACCTGGCTGACTGACCGTATTTCAAACAATAGGCTATACGAAAAATGTGATTCAATACCGCTCTCTAGGGCTATAATGAAAGAAACATTGAGGTGGCTAGGGCACGTTGTGCGGATGAAGGATGTAAGATTGCCGAAGATTGTTCTTTTCGGCCAACTGTCTAGGGCTAAACGGAAAGCAGGTCGTCCTCGTCTGGGGTGGAAGGATGTCATAAAAAAATATTTAAAGGAAATGGGAACTTCGTGGGCGGGTGTAAAAAGGGAGGCTTTGAATAGATTGGGATGGAGGAGGAGCGTGCGTAGCTGTGTTGGCCTTAGGCGGCTTGTTGCTACGGTGGGTTGTTAATAGTAGTAGTAGTAGTAATTTTGCCCGTATTTTCCTGAAATTATATTTATAGTTTGTCTATTTTGTTGTTTATACAAAATTGTCACAAATTCCATGGAACATGACTCTCACTGGAAAAAAACACAAAAACAAGTAGCGCAATAGAAGATAAAAGTCTTTTCAAAGCAAGAGTAAGAAAGAGCTAGAGGAACGCCAACACCAGCGAAAAAGCTCATCACGACAACTGGAGAGGGAAGTTTATTCTAAGATGTTTTGTAATATGCCTATGATATCTGCATATAAGGGCAAATGTCGACATTTATTTCTTAAGCAGCTATTCATCTTTTTTTTAAGTGCTGAAGATTGGTTACGTCTTTGGTAGGATTTAAACCATCATTGGTAAAATTCAAGCGTCGTTGGAAGGATTTGCCGTCATTGGTAGGATATAATTTGGTAGGATTCAAACCAAAAAAATAAATATGCTACCAAATATGCCAGGTCTTAAAATTTGGGGTGTCAAACATTCTTTAGGTCCAGGAGTACTAATTAGGGGAGGGGGAGGGGTCAAATGGAAGGGCTTAAATTAGGAGTGGAACAGGGAGCTCTTTCTGCCTTTGTATTTCTCTGCCCTCTGCCAGATTTTAAAAAATATGTTTATTTGTTTTTTGGATTTTCATTGAAACATGTTTTTTTTGGGGTGTTTTTATTGGAAAAATTAAAACTGGACACCAAAATTGCCTGTTCCCTTTGTTTTGAAATATATAGTTTGCTCCCTCTTACATTTTGGTCAATAAGTCACTGGGCAGGAAGCAGGTACCTATCTATATTTTCAAAAATACCCTTTTTAGGTATTATTATAAAAAAAAGAAAAACTGTCCCCCCCTGATATTTGAAAAAATTACCAAAAAACTCCGCAAAAAACAACAAACAAATGCTTCTCCCCAATAATTTCCTGAAATTAACTTGGTAAAAATAATAAACAAATGCTTTTACCCAACAATTTCCTGGAATTAACTTGGCCAAAATAATAAACAAATGCTTCTCCCTAATAATTTCCTGAAATTAACTTGGCCAAAATAATAAACAAATGCTTCTACCCAACAATTTCCTGGAATTAACTTGGCCAAAATAATAAACATATGCTTCTCCCCAATAATTTCCTGATATTAACTTGGCCAAAATAATAAACAAATGCTTCTACCCAACAATTTCCTGGAATTAACTTGGCCAAAATAATAAACAAATGCTTCTCCCCAATAATTTCCTGAAATTAACTTGGCCAAAATAATAAACAAATGCTTCAACCCAACAATTTCCTTGAATCAACTTGGCCAAAATAATAAGCAAATGCTTCTCCCCAATAATTTCCTGAAATTAACTTGGCCAAAATAATAAACAAATGCTTCTACCCAACAATTTCCTGGAATTAACTTGGCCAAAATAATAAACAAATGCTTCTCCTCAATAATTTCCTTGAAATTAACTTGGCCAAAATAATAAACAAATGCTTCTACCCAAGAATTTCCTGGAATTAACTTGGCCAAAATAATAAACAAATGCTTCTCCCCAATAATTTCCTGAAATTAACTTGGCCAAAATAATAAACAAGTGCTTTTACCCAACAATTTCCTGGAATTAACTTGGCCAAAATAATAAACAAATGCTTCTCCCCAATAATTTCCTGAAATTAACTTGGCCAAAATAATAAACAAATGCTTCTCCCTAATAATTTCCTGAAATTAACTTGGCCAAAATAATAAACAAATGCTTCTACCCAACAATTTCCTGGAATTAACTTGGCCAAAATAATAAACAAATGCTTCTCCCCAATAATTTCCTGAAATTAACTTGGCCAAAATAATAAACAAATGCTTCTACCCAACAATTTCCTGGAATTAACTTGGCCAAAATAATAAACAAATGCTTCTCCCCAATAACTTCCTGAAATTAACTTGGCCAAAATAATAAAAAAATGCTTCTACCCAACAATTTCCTGGAATTAACTTGGCCAAAATAATAAACAAATGCTTCTCCCCAATAATTTCCTGAAATTAACTTGGCCAAAATAATAAACAAATGCTTCTCCCCAATAATTTCCTGGAATTAACTTGGCCAAAATAATAAACAAATGCTTCTACCCAACAATTTCCTGGAATTAACTTGGCCAAAATAATAAACAAATGCTTCTCCCCAATAATTTCCTGAAATAAACTTGTCCAAAATAATAAACGAATGCTTCTACCCAACAATTTCCTGGAATTAACTTGGCCAAAATAATAAACAAATGCTTCTCCCCAATAATTTCCTGAAATAAACTTGGCCAAAATAATAAACAAATGCTTCTAACCAACAATTTCCTGGAATGGCATCTCCAGCTCAGGTCAACACCTCCTTAAAGTTTTACCACGATGTTGCAACGTTTTCATGTTTGGGTGCCAAATTCTTATAAAGAAACTACTTTAGATAATCGTAGCCAGAATACATCGCTCTATAAATCATCAGAAGAAATGCCCAGGGCTAATCAGTATATTATGTTAATAGTATTAGGTTTCCCCAGCTTGTTGACCCCCCCCCCCAAAAAAAAATCAAATTTCACGGTCTGAAAAATAAAAAGTTTCCTAATTTCTATAATTTCAGTTCAACACTATTACAAAAAAAATCCCTTGCGAAATACTGCCTTAAGATTGTCATTTGTCTTAGTAATTAAGCTGTCTTTTATAAATACTATCATAGATCAATCTGCATTTCCTGAACTAAGCATCCATCATATTTTGTCACGCTTGTAAAAACAGTGCAAATAAAAACATAATTAGAATAAGTACAAGAAACTTAACTATTAACGCAACACTAAGAATGTCCAGTCTAAACTATTATTAAAGTAATGTTAGTTGCTCAAGCGAAAAATTTTTAGTGGGAGAAAAACTATACTGTTCCGTGTAGACATCACAATGGCTCCGTTTCATTGCCACGCTAGTTGAGCTGAGCATAGATAAAGACAGATGCTAATGTCTTGATTTTTTTTTTCAATACCAACATTTCAAAACTCACAAACGAGCTGGGTCTCTTATATCAAGAATACAAGAGACAGATGTCCTCACAATCCATCTGCGCGATATGCAACTCTGTGCTCAAACTATTTACTTATTTTATTTATCAATGTTTGAATAAGTGTTCACCGGAGGTATTTTGGGAAATTTTTAAAGCTAACTCATCTTATCACTGTTATGAGACTAGAAATGCGAATGACCTTGCATCGGAGCTCCGGAATACTCAACGTGCTGCGTTTCTGCCTCGTTTGCGGGACCGGGGGTGTAGAATTTTCTCCCGGATGCTATTAGACAAGTTGATAATGTAAGCCAGCTCAAGAGTAGATTGAAGCGTTACCTTTTGGGTTATAATCTGAATGATAAGAATTTTGAATTTGATTATGTTTGGTATGAAAAATTGTTTGGACAGATAATGGTCGCATTTTCGCGAAATTACCCAGCCAAAGCGCACGGAGTCGGCTCTATAGCCTAGCTGATACTTATTGATTTGTCATAGTTGATTTAGTTAGATGTATCTCATTTTTTTTTTTTTTACCTCTGTTGTTGTTTTTTTTTTTTTTTTTTTTTTTTTTTTTTTTTTTTTTTTTTTTTTTTTGAGTGGATGTTTTAAGGATGATATGTGATATTTCTCACATGCGATTTCTAGAGTGTAATCCTTTAGAGTAGGATATGTTCTTTATGTTGATTTAGTTCAAGTGCTGATTTTTCCCCGTAAAGAGATAGTTTTTATGTGGATGTAGAGCTTTATAATAATGGATTTGCAGCCATCGTAAACAAACCTTCGGGTTTTTGTAGATGGCCGCTGTAAATTTGTTTGTATTTTTTTATTCTGAATAAATTAATTTGAATTTGAATTTGAAAAGTAGTTGAATCCTCTCCTCCTCATGACACGCCTGCATATGAATAAACCCATACGAAAACCTACCTTTAGCTAGCCAACGAATCATACGGCTTTTCGCACAATTCTTGCACAATTTCGCACAATTTTAATTTAGACGATTTGTCTGACCTTTAGGTTTTGTAATATTTACTATTTCCTTTGGTATTTCTTACCATGTTCACATACACCAACCATGGTTGAACTCAACCATGTAAGGAACCATGTCTCACAGAGGTCGGGGGAGCATAATGGTTCCAAATCCGTTAAATGAGGAGGGCTGGGCTGTAGGTATGCAACCCGGGGCTCTGAGGGGCAACCATCAGGGGAAAAATACATGCAACTAAAACATCTGCAACAGCCTCAGATACGTCATCCCTCAGATAACGCCAGCCGCATTCCCCCGGAGCCACTTTTTGACAGTGAAACTGAGCCTAAAGATGGGTTTTTGGAATGTGAGAATTGTGAACCAGATAGATAAGACAGAACAAGTTATTAAAGAGATGAGACAACGCCTCATCGATAAACTCGTTCTAACTGAAAAAAGGGAGGACTAGAAATCGGTGATGGGTGTGCTATAGCATATAGCGGTCACTCTACCGTTCACCCTGCTGGTGTAGGACTTATGATGCCACCATTTTCACTTAAAGCAAGGGCGAACTAGCCACCAGTTAGTGAACGTATATTGACAGCTCGCTTCGTATCTAATCATACAAAAATTACCATCATCGCCTGCTATGATGAGCAAAAAGATGCTTTCTACAACATGTTACAACTGGTCACCAAAGACGTTCCCCGGCTCGATGTGCTCTGTGTTGTTGGAGTTCTAAATGTTTAAAGTCGGTGCAGATCGTCTTTACTGCCCTGAAGTACTGGGTCCACATGGCATGAGAGACATGAATGAAAATTGTTGCACTCCTAATCGACTGAAAACAAATGCCTTCTCCGAAAAAAAGACTCCAGAACAAAAATCCCGGGGATGACCTTGGTAAGGACGGAAAGGTAAGGACGGTAAGGACGGACCTTGGTAAGGACATTACTCTTATAAACTACGTGCTTTATCTTCCGGAAAAAAAATTTTAAGTCTCAAAAAGTCTCTAAGTCAACTGAAAACAGAGCTAGCCAGCTCTATTTGGCAAACATTTTTTTGTCAGAATGGTATCTCAGGTAAGAATGCTGCCCAGATATTTGAACTGTTTTACCTCTTAAATAGCTTCACTTTCGGTCAAAACTCTTTCGGTTATATTGGGAATGACCCAGCCGATTTTAATTCAGTCTTGTTTGCGTTTATGACGTATCGACGGCATTTGTCATGCGCCGAAGTTCGTTTATGGTATGCTACATATCTTCTGGGTAAAGAACAGGATGAGTAGTGTCATCAGAGAAAACATTATCATTAAGTTCTCTCACTGAGTTTAACTATAGACTGCCCTTGATAAACTGCAGTTACGAACAACACAATCTATCACTAGGATGAACAATATTAATGATAAAAAGAAGCCCTGTCTTACACTATTGGAATCAAGAGCCACTCCCTTAAGCCATACTCTCTCTCCACTGCACAAATAGTACTATGATAATGTACTTCAATTTTATCTAGTTTTGAATACCACAAAGTGTAATCTTCCACATGGTTCACGTCGTATCTAGTCGAAGATCTTAGAAAAAAAATTACAAAAAAACAGTTGAACTTGCTGTTCATTGGGCTTCGAGCAGAACCCATAGGCTAAATATAAAATCATAACATGGTCTATTCTAACGAAATCACGCTCCTCATCTCTCAAAAAAAAATTCCACTCTACTCTGAGTTCTATTGAGAATAATTTCGCGCACGACTTTAACGCCAGCTGACTGTCAAACAATACTTTTCCAATTGTCTTTCCTCAGTGCGGATAATGGTAATGGATCTGCAGCCATGTCATACCATTAATTGAACCAAGAGCTAGTCCGTTATGCCACACTCGGTCTGCACTGCATTAATGGTATTATGATATGATGCTTCTATATATTTCCAATCTTAAATTGCATATATTACAACAATAAATTGCAAATATTAAACAGGCTAAAACCAAGTCAAAACATGACCTTTTCTGACAAAATTACGCTGTGTATTTTTGAAACTTTCTCTACTCTGCTCTGAATTCTGCTGAAAGTAATTTGCTGAAACTTAGTATCCTCGGCAATTCGTGGGAAATTCCAGATATGCCATTTTGGAAGCCTGGATTGCACATCGTGTCTTTTGTTTTAGTTCAATATCTCCTTTAAAGTTTCAATTAAATACTCTTGGCTATTCCTGATGTATTGTAAACAGGCCCTTTTGACGACATGGATGTACATTGTTTCTTCTGACTTAGTTTAATATCCCCGTCAACACACCCTGAAAGTTTCAACTTGGCAGTTTTAGCCGTTCCTGTGATATCGCATGTACGCTCTTTTGACAAAACTGGAAGTGCCCTATGTATTTTTTATTAATTTCAATATCTCCCTTAGCATATCCAGAAAGTTCCAACTTAATAGTTTAAGCGATTCTTGAGGCAGTGTGGATAAGCCATTTTGTAACCTGGATACACAAAGTGTTATTTGAAAATTCCCCCGTAAGTTCCAACGTATTACTCTTTGCTGTTTCTGAGATATTCATCTAAGTCCTTTCAACAACATGGATGGATGTCTTTTGATTTAGTCTAGCATCCCACTCAACATGCCTTGTTAGTTTCAACTTAATACATTTAGACGTTCCTGATATATTACATATAGGCCCTTTTTACAATCTGGATGTACATTGTGCCATTTGATTTATATCAATATGCCCTGAAAGATTCAACTCTTCTTCTCTGCCTGTTCCTGAGACATAGAATATACGCCCTTTGACAACCTTTAGCATCTTTAGAAATAGTGTCAAATTAAGTGAAGGACCTAAGTAGGTTCGTGTCCCCTCCAGCGTCCCTTAACCCCTAAATATACCGATAATGCAGGATAATATTCTATGTACTCAGTCAGTCTTTTGTTTTTCGTCCATCAGTCAGATGAAACTTCGACCCCCCTGACTACTATCTCTCTTTTGGTGCCATTAAAATAATCCTAAAAATATTTTTTGATCTCTGGACATTTTCTTCTTTAACATGGTTGGTGTCTCCGGTTCAATTTGGAAATAGGTGTTGTTTTGTTTATTGGACAAGGATTTTGGCTCCGGATTTGACGAGTAGACAGCGGCATGTGGCTTGTTAGTGTTTTTACTTTTTGTTGCATTTTGTTTTTTTCTTATTTTTTTTATTTTGTCCCCTTTTCGTTTGTCTTGTCTTGTTTTTTTTTGTTTCTCCCATAATTCCCGGCCATAGACCTTTGCAGGGGGTTACGGTATTTGATATTTGATGTTGTTTTCTGTTTGTTTAATTTGTACTTTTTTTTTGTGTTTCAACGTCCACGTATGGTTAAGTTCTCTCGTCCAAGTTGGAATTTTTTTTTTTTCGCCCAGGCACTTTGCTTGGTTTGCGGCAGAAAGTCAATGGTGGGCGGCTGATCGATGTTTCCCTTTTTGATGTTCTATTTTTCTCCATTTTTGCTTTTGTCTCCTTATTGTATTTTTTACTTCCTCCCTGCATTCCCGGCAATACTGCCGGCGGGGCTACTTGATATTGGAAGTTTAGTTTTTTGTACTTGTTGAATTTATAAACCTTATCTATCTTAGCTTAGTATGAAGTTTGACAGAATTTGACGGCCAATCTGACAGAATTTGACGGCCAGTATTTTATTTTGGAACCAGTACAATCTGATAAAAATTGAAAATTTCACCTTTTGCCACAACACCTTCGAAATGCAAATTTTTGCTTTAGACAAGAAATCTTTAGATCATTATGTATTTTGTTCATAATATTTAGTTCGTAAATATTCTCACTAAATAAAACATTTGCAATCACCAACTGTTTTTTTTTTATTATTTTACTCTAAAATGCTGTCAGGAATTGTCAGGTTTCACAGTAGGGCTTTAACGTAATGAGGGAAGGGGGATGAAAAGCCACCCCCTCCCAAAAAGTAGAGTAGCTATTAGTTATTTCAAGATTTTAACATCATTGTTTACTTTAGTTTGAAGTCTTATTTTTTTTACTTAACTTTGATCTTATTACTAAATTTCAACTATTATCCATTTTTCTGTCAAGTATTCTACTTCTGTTAGAATTTCAGATGCAGAAAAATATAATTTCCCTGCGTGTGCACTAAGCCCTGTAAAACACTGCATGGGAGCTATATAAATTTACCTTTGATAACAACAACAAAAAAAAAAAAAATAAATAAACTGTACAATACTCCAAAAGGCGTCAACATTTCTTTGGAGGATATTTTTTAAAATTCTGGAAAAAGCTAAGTGTTAACATTAATCAGATGGGTTTTCTTTTTTAATGACGAATAATAGTAGTTTAATGATTCTTGGGCAATTTAATCATTATGTTGTTATTATCAGTTTCTTGAGCAAGTCCTAGCCTTGAATAGATATGCCGTTCTCCATTCTTAAATTATTATAAAGGTCTAAAAAAAAGTAAGAGTGTAGTATAAAAATAGAAAACTTGACTGAATAGCTTCTAATTTGCACTTCTGCCACCCGCTGATAGACAAATGTCAGTAACATACAAATTTACAACGAGTTCTCAAAATTTAGAACGATTAAACCTAATCATACCCTATAAATTTGTCAAACCGAGACAGTGGAGGCCTACGAGAACTATGAACTGGAAAGAGTTATGGATCCTCTTTGGTTAAGGCGTGACTTCATTACAGAGTTGGTTTACGACAGTGATATAAGAAAAAAATGCTTTATATTACATTACCTTAATTTACGACATTAACATAGAGAATATTAACACAATCACCACCTTATGCAACTTAACCTCGGAGAGCTCACCCATCAAACAACAAGTGTTTTTTTTTTTTATTTTGGCGGTGAAGAAAAAAGCTCATTTTATGTAACAAAAGAAATTTGTTATATAATAAAAAAGTAAAAATTATCACGATAAAGATAATGATAACATGACAACCTTTCCCAGCCTGTAAGTGTTCCACCACCTTTTACCTCTGATCAGAATAATTTTAATCTTCGCAATACAAAAAGCGTATACAATTTTTTTTTCTTACTTTTTGTGCAAGGTCAGATTTTAATATTATATGGAATAAGTTGCTTGAGTCAGCTCGAAGGTGCCACTCATTCAACTTGTTAAAAAAAACTGTTGAATATTCTTTGGCTTCTTAGGAGCTATTTTTATCTATTTATTTAATTTGGTGGTTATATAGTTATTATTATTTTATTGGAGTTTATTTTATTTACTTAATTAATTTAGTCTACTCAGTCTATTTAGTTTTTTTTTCTATAGTTTTTATTTTATGTACATATATTTTTTTCTTCTCCTGT
>CM051267.1:6277004-6324504 GCA_027921565.1 Artemia sinica | reverse complement strand
ACATGTGAAGAGGATATCTTCAAACCAAAATCAGTAATAGAGCGATCCCTGGTACGAACCAGAGAAGAAGAGAAAGTCTAAAACAAATGCAGAAAGAATTAATCGCAGATAGAGAAACCCGAACAAAAGAAACAGTGGCGATAATACATGAAGAAAAATCATTACATGAAAGAACGAAAATAACAAAACAAACTCACCCTTCAGAGAAGGTACAAAAAGTAGGGGAGTCGGGGGGGAGAAGAAAATATTATACAACGAGCAGACTCAGAAAACGAGTTAAGAGAATATAAAGACAGTGAGATTCAGAGTAGGCCAAGTAGCAGGAGTAGTAGAAGTTCAATTTCCAGCAGGAGCTCACGAAAAAGCACTCAAATAGATATGACGCAACAACTTTTAAATTTCATAGAGAAGGAAAGATTAGGCAGAGTAAGAAAAGAGAAGGAGGATAGAGAACAAAGAGAAAGAGATAGAGTAACCAAAGAAAAAAAGGAAGAGGCTGATAGAATAGCCAGAGAAAAAAAAGAGGAGGCTGATAGGATAGCCGGAGAAAAAAAGGAGGAGGCAGACAGAGAGGAAAGAAAATACATAATGGAAATGATTGCAGGGAGAAATTCCCATGAGCCTCAGTAAGCATCTACAATAGAGGTAATGCAGGCAATAAACCTGCAACCAATGAAAGAAAATGAAGATGTACATTTATACATATACAATTTTGAAAAAACGGCGGAATTAAGCGGGTTGCCGAGAGAAAATTGGGTGACAAGAATACAGCCCCTCCTTAACTACAAAGCACAACTTGCATATAAAGCATTACCAATGGAGTACTCAAAAGATTTTGAAAGACTAAAACAAGCCATTTTGAAAAGTTTCAACTCTCCCCCGAGCACTTTCAAAGAAGGTTTAGAAGCGAAAGAAAACGAGACAACGAAACATATAAAGAATTCGGGTACAAATTGAAAGATATGTGTTTAAAATGGCTAGAGTTAGAAAATTATAGAATGTATGAAGACCCGGAAGAGATAAAAGAAAAATTGACGGAAGTGGTAAATAAAACAGTAATGGAACAATTTTTAGAAAATACCCACAGAGAATTGAAAATATATTTGAAAGAAAAACAAGCGAAGAAATGACGGAAATGGCAAATAGGTGGACCGAAATAAGAGAAGAAATTGAGGAGACAGACATATTTCAAAATAAAGAGTATAACAAAAATAGGCACTATAACACAGCGCGAGGAGAACTAACTTGCTATAACTGTGGTACCACGGGGCATTTTTCAAGAAACTGCCCCAATACATATGACCAAACACCACATAAAACGACAGCCTGGGCCATGACCCATAATAGGGAAAAAATTACGCATTTGCAGAGTCACATAAGATATACGGAAAACTGAACGGGGAATTTGTCGAAATGGCAATTGATTCCTGCAGTGACCAAACCTATGTGCGAACTGGCCTAATTAATAGAACAGAGATAGACCATAAAAATAAGATTACAACATTATGTTATTATGGAGACAAGCACCCATGCCCGTCTGCTTGGGTAAGAATAGAAATTGCAAAGAAGGAAGGTACGGCCCAGAGAAAAACGATAAAAGTAGGCTAGAAAAACGATAAAAGTAGGCGATAAAAGTAGCAGTGGATGTTTTAGTAGGAGGAGATTTTGGAGATATCGGAAATCTCCTATCGTTACAAGCGACTTCTTTAAAAGTGGGAAAATTACAAAATTACACTACAACAGAAAAATATAATACTCCATTAACTGCGGGGGGAGGTGGACCGGCCCATAAAACAAATGGGGAGGCTGTGCCACCCTGTCGGAAAAATGAAATACTTGATACGCGTGCTCAAAATATTGATAATCCACAAAAATGGGATGCGGAAGTAAAAAGACCACAAAATATTGAAAATAAGACGCGCGAGAATGATTTTTCGGGAAAATTTTCAGAAAATGGAAAACTTAAGAACAATTTTAATGAATATGAGACGCTAACAAGTACAGGCCAAAATGAAGCGCTGATTGTACCCGAGAAAAATGAGACGAAATTTACTGTACGCGCTTTTCCTCGCAAAGTTCGGGAAATTTTAGTACAATATGAAAAACCAAATGTCGGAATTCAGTTCCCATTTGATAAAGAACTATTTGTTTCTGCGGTAAGAATAAAGAAGACTAAAAGAGAGAAAAGAGATATTAAATGGAGCTACAATGAAGTTATGCAGTCAAAGATGGTGGACACTGGAGTCCAAATCAGATTTAACGATGATTTAGTATTTTGCGCGAATGACAAAATTGAGAAAAGTAGAGATGAAAAGAGAAGTGTAGAAAAGAGACAACATTTGGAGATTCAGCCTGCAGTGGCGAAAAATAAAAAAATGTTGGATGGGCTGTGCCTTGAAAACATAAATAATAGGGAGAAAAATAGAATGTTGGATGGGCTGTGCCTTGAAAACATAGATAATAAGGGGGAAAAGAGGTCAAAGACCCATGGGAATAGAAGAAGATGGTTACAAAAAAGAGATGAATGACCTACAACGGGTTGGGGGAAAGTTGGGAGATATGGAATTTCGAGTCGGATTCAAAAGATTTGGAAAGGGATCTGATATTGGACTGATCAACTCAAAAGAGGGTTTGTTCCTTTCTGAGGGGGAGGAATCCCTTGGGGAAGATCCCCGCGGGAAGTCGCGAAAGATAGCCCTTTTCCTTAATGCACAACTGGTGGACAAGTTGTGATCCCTTTACAGAGATTTTGCCTTTCTGATCTGGAGTCCTTGGGGGATACTCTCTCTCAGTCACTTCATACTTCACCCAAACCTTTGTCCAGTAACCCTAATCATAGTTGTTATTCTTCATGGGAACCGACAATTATTTCCGGAAAATTGTATTCAGTGAGAGATGTATCTAAGTTTCATCTTCAGTTAGCAGCAACGCATATTCTGCATTTAATTATCCCAGGGGAGGGAACCCAGAAAAAAGGCGATTCATGGTTCGTGAAAAATTTTACTTCATTTCCAGTACCCTTATCGTTTTCACAGGCCTTTGAATTTTCGGCCTTACATTATTTGAAATTATGCCAAGGGGCAGTTTACTTTTTGATCGAGATGTGGGGTTGTTTCCACAGATGGAAATTAAGAGGCTAGTGCAGCCAATTTTTCACGATGGCTGGCATCATCACATGTGCCAGAAACTGATTCTCTGCTCCTCTCAAATGTAAATTCGCGAGAGCGAGAAATTTTTTTGTTTTGATTGTGCTACGCACAATCATTATCTATAAATCTTGAAGACTTCAACTTGCAATATTTAAGGCGGATACCATACGATGTAGACCATGGTGGTCCTACAGTAGGGACGTGTCGAGGACGACCGATCCAGAGCCAAGCGGTGGAAGAGAGAAGGAAAATGGATTTTGTAAAGTTGAAGTTAAGTGTTTATGTTTGTAAGGGTGGACCAAGGTAGCGCGTGGGCGGTCATTTATATTCCGGGGGAGGTGTTGGGGTTCCAACCCCTGTTTCTTTTCCTTTCAGATAAATGACCTGTTTTCATTTTCTTAATTACATTTGCTTATGGTATAATTTCAAAAGACAGGTTAAATTCCGTTACAAAGCGATAGTGGTTTTGCAATAGGTAAGCTGTGAACCAAGTTTATTTTTTACTTCCTGGTTTGGGAGTCATTGAAAGATAAATCTAAGAGTTAGAATTGGGTTTGAATGGGGATGTAGCTGATTGGCTGGGCCAAGCGGAGGTCCACCCGTACAAACAGTGCTGTAAAAATTATTATTATTTTTTAGTCTGCGTTTGACCCCGGTTGGGGAAGGATAATACTATTGTTATATGTGACCCCTTTGGAAGAATAAAAGTAAGGTATTTTCTACAAACTGTGTACTAATTTCCGTAACCCAGGCAGGGTATGAATAGAGCTACGAGTTACCGTCATTATTATATTGACAGGGAGGTTTGTTACCTCCAAGGAGAGAGTTAAGAGATTTTCTAGCCGTAACCTCAGGCGGGTACATTGGGCCTTAGAAAGTGGCCATTTGACCACTCGATCGCCTTATCATACCCTGGGACAGGGTATACTGTTAATAGGGTAGTACCAAACCCAATATTTGCAGAACTGTTGTGGTAAGAGCGGGAATCTCACTAACATTTGGGCCGACAAGGGATTCTCCCCTTCGAGTAAGTGGCATAGCAACCTTTTTGCACCATTTTTGCATCAATAAGTGGCGACACCCGTAATTACACCCCAATAAGTGGTGCCAGTGGTAGCTAGCACTACGAACATTGGTGGCAGCAAGAAAAGAAATTATTAACAGTGTTGATAATAAAAGAATTCTACGTTTTCGAAGAGACAAGTAATTTAGCCTACAAAAGTAGTCTATTGTGGTTACAGAGGCTATATATAAAAAATCGCAAAGAGAAATTTTTTATCTGAGCTGTGTTTAGTTGGATAAAAATAATTAACAAAATTTAAGAATCAATAGATCACGCGAATAATTAATTTGTAAGACAAGGGAGGCTGCGCCGCCCACGTAGGATCCACACAGAATCGGCAAATTAAAAGGAAACAATTTTTCACGAAATGATAAAAAGAGACATTGATAAAAGGATTTTCATTTGAACAAAAGAGGTTAAATAAAGCTTGAAATAATGGCGGACAAACGAAGAATTCAGACAAGATCTACCGCGGTAAAACAAAAATCAGATTCAGACACATAATTGTATGCGACTCCCGCTGGAGATACCCTAAGAAAAACACCATCAGATAGAACCATATATCACTCAACAGATGAAATAGACATTTCTGAGACATGTGAAGAGGATATCTTCAAACCAAAATCAGTAATAGAGCGATCCCCGGTACGAACCAGAGAAGAAGAGAAAGTCTAAAACAAATGCAGAAAGAATTAATCGAAGATAGAGAAACCCGAACAAAAGAAACAGTGGCGATAATACATGAAGAAAAATCATTACATGAAAGAACGAAAATAACAAAACAAACTCACCCTTCAGAGAAGGTACAAAAAGTAGGGGAGTTGGGGGGGAGAAGAAAATATTATACAACGGGCAGACTCAGAAAACGAGTTAAGAGAATATAAAGACAGTGAGATTCAGAGTAGGCCAAGTAGCAGGAGTAGTAGAAGTTAAATTTCCAGCAGGAGCTCACGAAAAAGCACTCAAATAGAT
Source organism: Artemia sinica (assembly GCA_027921565.1). Lineage (NCBI taxonomy): Eukaryota > Metazoa > Arthropoda > Branchiopoda > Anostraca > Artemiidae > Artemia > Artemia sinica. The sequence continues at coordinate 6,319,320 of CM051267.1, read as the reverse complement.
ATGACGCAACAACTTTTAAATTTCATAGAGAAGGAAAGATTAGGCAGAGTAAGAAAAGAGAAGGAAGATAGAGAACAAAGAGAAAGAGATAGAGTAACAAAAGAAAAAAAGGAAGAGGCTGATAGGATAGCCAGAGAAAAAAGAGGAGGCTGATAAGATAGCCAGAGAAAAAAAGGAGGAGGCAGACAGAGAGGAAAGAAAATACATAATGGAAATGATTGCAGGGAGAAATTCCCATGAGCCTCAGAAAGCGTCCACAATAGAGGTAATGCAGGCAATAAACCTGCAACCAATGAAAGAAAATGAAGATGTACATTTATACATATACAATTTTGAAAAAAAACGGCGGAATTAAGCGGGTTGCCGAGAGAAAATTGGGTGACAAGAATACAGCCCCTCCTTAACTACAAAGCACAACTTGCATATAAAGCATTACCAATGGAGTACTCAAAAGATTTTGAAAGACTAAAACAAGCCATTTTTGAAAAGTTTCAACTCTCCCCCGAGCACTTTCAAAGAAGGTTTAGAAGCGAAAGAAAACGAGACAACGAAACATATAAGGAATTCGGGTACAAATTGAAAGATATGTGTTTAAAATGGCTAGAGTTAGAAAATTATAGAATGTATGAAGACCCGAAAGAGATAAAAGAAAAATTGACGGAAGTGGTAAATAAAACAGTAATGGAACAATTTTTAGAAAATACCCACAGAGAATTGAAAATATATTTGAAAGAAAAGCAAGCGAAGAAATGGCGGAAATGGCAAATAGGTGGACCGAAATAAGAGAAGAAATTGAGGAGACAGACATATTTCAAAATAAAGAGTATAACAAAAATAGGCACTATAACACAGCGCGAGGAGAACTAACTTGCTATAACTGTGGTACCACGGGGCATTTTGCAAGAAACTGCCCCAATATATATGACCAAACACCACATAAAATGACAGCCTGGGCCATTACCCATAATAAGGAAAAAAATTACGCATTTGCAGAGTCACATAAGATATACGGAAAACTGAACGGGGAATTAGTCGAAATGGCAATTGATTCCTGCAGTGACCAAACCTATGTGCGAACTGGCCTAATTAATAGAACAGAGATAGACCATAAAAATAAGATTACAACATTATGTTATTATGGAGACAAGCACCCATGCCCGTCTGCTTGGGTAAGAATAGAAATTGCAAAGAAGGACGGTACGGTCCATAGAAAAACGATAAAAGTAGGCTTAGTACCTACGCTAGCAGTGGATGTTTTAGTAGGAGGAGACTTTGGAGATATCGGAAATCTCCTATCGTTACAAGCGACTTCTTTAAAAGTGGGAAAATTACAAAATTACACTACAACAGAAAAATATAATACTCCGTTAACTGCGGGGGGAGGTGGACCAGCCCATGCAACAAATGGCAGGCTGTGCCACCCTGTCGGAAAAATGAAATACTTGATACGCGTGCTCAAAATATTGATAATCCACAAAAATGGGATGCGGAAGTAAAAAGACCACAAAATATTGAAAATAAGACGCGCGAGGATGATTTTTCGGGAAAATTTTCAGAAAATGGAAAACTTAAGAACAATTTTAATGAAATATGAGACGCTAACAAGTACAGGCCAAAATGAAGCGCTGATTGTACCCGAGAAAAAATGAGACGAAATTTACTGTACGCGCTTTTCCTCGCAAAGTTCGGGTAATTTTAGTACATAATGAAAAACCAAATGTCGGAATTCAGTTCCCATTTGATAACGAACTATTTGTTTCTGCGGTAAGAATAAAGAAGACTAAAGAGAGAAAAGAGATATTAAATGGAGCTACAATGAAGTTATGCAGTCAAAGATGGTGGACACTGGAGTCCAAATCAGATTTAACGATGATTTAGTATTTTGCGCGAATGACAAAATTGAGAAAAGTAGAGATGAAAAGAGAAGTGTAGAAAAGAGACAACATTTGGAGATTCAGCCTGCAGTGGCGAAAAATAAAAAAATGTTGTATGGGCTGTGCCTTGAAAACATAAATAATAGGGAGAAAAATAGAATGTTGGATGGGCTGTGCCTTGAAAACATAGATAATAAGGGGGAAAAAGGTCAAAGACCCATGGGGAATAAAAGAAGATGGTTACAAAATAGAGATGAATGACCTACAACGGGTTGGGGGAAAGTTGGGAGATATGGAATTTCGAGTCGGATTCAAAAGATTTGGAAAGGAATCTGATATTGGTCTGATCAACTCAAAAGAGGGTTTGTTCCTTTCTGAGGGGGAGGAATCCCTTGGGGAAGATCCCCTGCGGGAAGTCGCGAAAGATAGCCCTTTTCCTCAATGCACAACTGGTGGACAAGTTGTGATCCCTTTACCGATATTTTGCCTTTCTGATCTGGAGCCCTTGGGGGATACTCTCTCTCAGTCACTTCATACTTCACCCAAACCTTTGTCCAGTAACCCTATTCATAGTTGTTATTCTTCATGGGAACCGACAATTATTTCCGGAAAATTGTATTCAGTGAGAGATGTATCTAAGTTTCATCTTCAGTTAGCAGCAACGCATATTCTGCATTTAATTATCCCAGGGGAGGGAACCCAGAAAAAAGGCGATTCATGGTTTGCGAAAAATTTTACTTCATTTCCAGTACCCTTATCGTTTTCACAGGCCTTTGAATTTTCGGCCTTACATTATTTGAAATTATTCCAAGGGGCAATTTACTTTTTGATCGAGATCTGGGGTTGTTTCCACAGATGGAAATTAAGAGGCTAGTGCAGCCAATTTTTCACGATGGCTGGCATCATCACATGTGCCAGAAACTGATTCTCTGCTCCTCTCAAATGTAAATTCGCGAGAGCGAGAAATTTTTTTGTTTTGATTGTGCTACGCACAATCATTATCTATAAATCTTGAAGACTTCAACTTGCAATATTTAAGGCGGATACCATACGATGTAGACCATGGTGGTCCTACAGTAGGGACGTGTCGAGGACGACCGATCCAGAGCCAAGCGGTGGAAGAGAGAAGGCAAATGGATTTTGTAAAGTTGAAGTTAAGTGTTTATGTTTGTAAGGGTGGACCAAGGTAGCACGTGGGCGGTCATTTATATTACGGGGGGAGGTGTTGGGGTTCCAACCCCTGTTTCTTTTCCTTTCAGATAAATGACCTGTTTTCGTTTTCTTAATTACATTTGCTTATGGTATAATTTCAAAAGACAGGTTAAATTCCGTTACAAAGCAATAGTGGTTTTGCAATAGGTAAGCTGTGAACCAAGTTTATTTTTTACTTCCTGGTTTGGGAGTCATTGAAAGATAAATCTAAGAGTTAGAATTGGGTTTGAATGGGGATGTATCTGATTGGCTGGGCCAAGCGGAGGTCCACCCGTACAAACAGTGCTGTAAAAATTATTATTATTTTTTAGTCTGCGTTTGACCCCGGTTGGGGAAGGATATTTCTATTGTTATATGTGACCCTTTTGGAAGAATAAAAGTAAGGTATTTTCTACAAACTGTGTACTAATTTCCGTAACCCAGGCAGGGTAGGAATTGAGCTACGAGTTACCGTCATTATTATATTGACAGGGAGGTTTGTTACCTCCAAGGAGAGAGTTAAGAGATGTTCTAGCCGTAACCTCAGGCGGGTACATTTGGCTTTAGAAAGTGGCCATTTGACCACTCGATCGCGTTATCATACCCTGGGACAAGGTATACTGTAAATAGGGTAGTACCAAACCCGATATTTGCAGAACCGTTGGGGTAAGAGCAAGAATCTCACTAACATTTGGGCCGACAACCATCTTTGCATCAATAAGTGGCGACACCCGTAATTACACCCCAATAAGTGGTGCCAGCGGTAGCTAGCACTACGAACAATAGGAATTACAGAAATATTTTTATATATTTTAACAAGGAATTACAAAAATTCAAAAACCTTAAGAAAGAAAACCTTTTTAATGCAACCAGTTATATAATATCAGTAGGAAGGCCAAAAAAACTAAAATTTGCAATTATTGCAAATGATGATTCTCTATTTTGAAAAGGGATTACAACAATTCAAAAATCTTAAAAAAGAAAACCAAAAGTGAAGCTTAGTACAAATAGTTGTCAGAGATCGGACTAGCTTCAATAATCAAATATCTTTGAACAGACTCAGTATGAAAAGACATTATATTGCGTAACAAGCAAAAAACTAGTAATTATAAAAATATGTGTATACATTTTAACAAGGGATTACAACAATTCAAAAACCTTAAAAAAGAAAATAAAAAATTTGAAGCTTAGCATAAATCGTTGTTAGATATTTTAACAAGGGACTACAAAAGTTTAAAAACCTTAGTAAAGAAGACCAAAAGTTTGAAGCTTAGTAGATATCGTTGTTGGAAATCGGACTTGCTTTTATAATCAAATGTCTTGAAAAGACTACAGTATGAAAAGACAGCAAATTGTCAGCGGTTAGAAGGCAAGTGACAATGAGAATTAATATATAGAATCCTGCCACGTGCAAAGTGCACGGGCCTGACGGCTGATAATTGCAAAAATATTTGTATATCCGGGTTGTAGCGGTAACTAGAGACCTACTAAAAGACGATAACGCCCCATAGTAAAAATTAAATTGGTTGCAACTCCTAAAAATGGAATCATGTAAAAAAAAAAACGAAGTACACTGTTAGAACCACCTTGTCCGAAACCCCTATATGGGAAACTTGTAGTCCCTTGGCTGGAACAACAAGGGCAATATTCTGGCTTAAAAATCAAGAAAAGTGGCTGTAACCAATATATTCTGCATAGACGGCATATTTGGTTTACTTCTTGTTCCTTTCCTCAGGTAGCGGGGCACTGGAACATTATAGAGAGCTGTTTAATGGCTCATTTTAAAGGAAATTGCCGGGGTTAAAAACTTTTTGTAATTAAAAAAAGTTATTTCTATTTCAAATTTTTTTTTACCAAAAACTGAATTTTGATGTTCCAGATTGTTACATTAAGGAACAAACTGTGGCCCATAGTAAGTGAAGTAATAAAAAGAAGCATTATATAAATGGTTATTTTTATTTTATTCTTTAAGGATTCACCATAAGTAAGTTCCCATACCGGGAATTGAATTCGAGCCCGCTGGGTGAGAGGCAGCTATCCCAACCACTAGACCAAGTAGGATATATTAAAATTTCTGATTAATGAATTTTATGTTAAAGAACAAATTAAAGACGATCACTGAAATAACAAACCATTCCATACATTAGACTTAGTTAGCAACTTGATTGTTTGAGTTTTTCCATATAGGATCGACATAGTTTATCATAAAATGTGTCAGTCAAGAGGATCTCATGTAGTGCATAATAAAGAACGAACTCTTGCCTATAGTAAATTGCATACTCAACTTAATTATAGTTACATTAAAAGACGATCATTGGAATAACAAACAATTGCGTACATTGGAATTAGTTAGCTACTTGATTGTTTGAGGTTCGTCTCTTACTATTTCAAAGAAGAAAAAGCCGTAGGCATTTTCCTGTTTGTAATCAGTTTAATATCCGAGTTGCAGCGGTAGCTAGCAACTTACATAAAGGACCGATATAGTTCATCAGAAATTGTATTTGTCAATTAGGCTTTTTGATATAATCCGGGTTGCAGCATAAAATGAGGGATCTGCACCCCGGATTCGCGCTAAAAGATCTTTAGAAATTAAAAAGTATTATCCCCATAAGTAGTGGGGCCATTAGACTTTCTGTGAGCCCATTCTGAATAAAGATCGTTACCACAGAGAGCGTTGAACTCAAATCCTTCGAACCAAAGGAGAATCCCTTCGTCTTTGTGAGGTGGTAACTATTAAAATAAATGTACCATGTAGTTTGTGATGTCTAAGACGTAATAATAATGGTTGAAATATTATTCTATATAATTTTGGACCAATTAACTTTGAAGGCTCTTATTATTTTTTTAAAGAAATATGGTAAGTATAAAAAAATTACAGTAATACCAAACTCTAGCCATTAGTAACTGAGAGGGTAGGTAAAAGAAAAAGATTTTTTTTTGTATCTATGATGTCATGCGAATCCTTTGTGAAAGGTAAGACATTATGCAAATTCTTCGTAGAGGATTATGTTTTTTCCGGGTTGCAGCGGTAGCTAGCAACCTAGTAAGAGACGATCACGTCCAATGTTAAGAAATATAAAAACCCATAGTTCCTAAAAAAGGAGTCAGATCAAAACAAAAAGTACACCATTAGAACCGCCTTGTCCGAAACCCCTGTATAGGAAACTTTCTGTCCCTTGGCTTGAACAGAAAGGGAAATATATTGGCTTGAAAATCAAGCAAATTGACTTTTACCACGTTATTCTCCCCAAACGGGATATTTTTTTTTTTCTTTTTTTGTATCCAGAGATAGCTTGGCACTGGAACATCGTAGAGGGTTGTTCAATAGCTCATTTTAAAGGAAATTAATTGGGTTAAAAACCTTTTGTAACTAAAATAAATTATTTCTAAAAGAGAATAAATTTTTCCAATAAAAACTGTATTTTTGATGCAGTGACGTCATAATTACTATATAAGAAACGTCAAAACTGTAAATGGTCTCATTCATGAATATCACAATAAGAGACGATCACGTCCAAACATAACAATAAAGAACGAACTCTAATTAAATTTTGTTAGAGCTATGATGTGAATAGAAAAACACGAAATTATATTGTTGTTTCTGAAGACGTCATGAAATAATATCATTGCGCTATGACGTCAATAAAATCATTACCTTGTGACGTCATAATTACTATATAAGAAGCTTCAGAACTGTAAAAGTTCACATTCATAATTACATAATGGTTTCAATCAAGCAAGCTGCACGGATATTGAAAAAACAGTACTACACAAACAACAGAGATAGTATCTTGAAAAGAAAAAAACAAAGGTATTCAACCCACCAGGCATATCGAGAAGTAATAATTGAGAGAGCAAAACAAAGGTATTCAACCGACCAGGCGTATCGAGAAGTAATAATTGAGAGAGCAAAAGAAATTTACAGTAAGGAACGAAGTCTATCTCATAGTACAACAGAGGAAAGAAAAAGAGGTATAGTGTATATGAAGTCATTATAATGATAAAATAACTCTTGGCTATACTAACTGGCATAGTCAAGTTAGTATAGCCGTTAGAATACGTTTATCAAAATCTATTTATCCGTATATACACAGATTTGTGGAAAAATCAAATCAATGAATACCTTACTACAGCACAATGGATGAAAGTGTGCCTCATGATTCGAGGTTTGCGGGTTCAAATCCACCTCTAGTAAGGGTTCAATATTAAACGATTGGCTTTTCCTTCTTTAAAAGAAGATTATATTAAGAGACGATCATTGGAATAACAAACTATTGCATAATTTGGACTTAGTTAGTTATAATAAGAACGACTCTTGCCTATACTAAATTTTATACGCCACTTAATTATAGTATAGGTTAGTAATTCCACAGATAGTTTATAGTAAGGAACGAACTCTTACCCTTAGTAACCTATGTATTGTCAAATTAGCTAATCAATTTCTTCCAATTCATGTTTTAAAAATAATTACTGCACTGGGATTCGAACCCGAGCCGGTGGGAATAAAGCCAACTATCCAAAACCACTAGACCATATGGGAAATGTTTTAAAAGCAAATTAATTGTTTTATGAACTCTTATATCAAACGGTTCGTGGTAACGAACTGTATAGTAAGAGCAACTTGTATCAATAGTAACCGAAACTCTGAAAAACTTAATTGTGATATCAACAGATACATAAAAAGAACCAGAATTTTTATGCTGATTTTCAATATGTAAGTTTTATGTTATCCATCCAAAAGTTACGAGCCTGAGAAAATCTACCTTATTTTCTATAGTAAAGTCCGGGTTGCAGCGGTAGCTAGCAACCTAGTAAGAGACGATCAAACAGTTTGTTTTAACTAACTGTATAGTAAGAGTGACTCGTCTCAATAGTTTTTTTACGTTTTGTTTAGTTTTTTTTTCTCAATACAATTTTTCTTACGTAATCACGGAGAAAGGCGCCTGGTTCCATGAATACATCAGCTTATTGGAATGGGACTATAGCTTGCATGTTGGATGTGGCAGTTGACCAGTTGACTGTTGGCTGGTGTATGATGGGTGCGGATGGCTGTGGCTTCTTGTTGTGGATGTTGGATATGGCAATTGACCAGTTGACTGTTGGCTGGTTTCTGATGGGTCGGGATAGTTGTGGCATCTTGTTGTGGATGCTGGATGTGGCAGCTGGACAGTTGGCTATTGGGTGGTTTACGGTGATTCTTGATGGGATTAATGGTTTCGGCCAACGACCATATTGTGTAACAGTTGGTCTGTTTGAAATGACCACTGGAGTCGCTTCACCCCTCCTTGTCTTCATAACAGGTAGGGGGAGCTCTGGGAAATCCTAAAAAAGAAGTTTGTTTTTTATGAAAAAATACTGAATGAGTACCATCATTCCTCATCAATAGGAGTATGGGTATGCACAAGAATATGTTTTAAAATTTAAATCAACAGTGTCATTCTATTTTTCTGATATGATTTAGAGATGTAAAAAAAAGTTGAAAAAAGTAAAAATAGTCAAAAGAAATGGTCACTACAAACATTATTTTTCTAATAGTATAAGTCGCGACACACATATCTACATCATTCCCATTTTGAAGTTGGAAAATATTAAATGTGAATTTACATGTTTTAAGTATGTTTCATTACATTCTATGAAATTTAAAAAAAATAGTTAAAAAAATGGGGGGAAGGGGAGTCAGAGGGAGAGGGGGGGGGGGAGGAGTTGGTGGTCAGGGTAGGGGGTTGGAGTGGGGGGGGGGGGGGTTAGGGGCTGGAATTGGGGTTGGGGGGGGCTTTGGGCAAGAACAAAAATAAGTATGATTTGCCACAAGAACTAGGCTCGCAAGCCATTTAAATGCAGTGTTTACATACTTTTTTTGTTTTGACATTGCTCTTTACCGACCTCTGAAGATCCAGAGTCAAAAATATTTAACAATTCGTTAACTATAATGGTGTCTGTATAAACCACCCGATAAATTATATTAGAATGAATTTCTTTACCCCCTAAGAATATAAATGAATAACTTACTTCTTGCGTGTAGCTTTCATCAATATTCCTTTTTTTTAGAATGTATGGCATGATTTCAAATGCCAATTTTGAACTGAGAAAATAACTCATCATCAGCGTTTTTATACCCGTGTTCAAGGTTAAATATAAAAAAAACACTCCTAAAATATTGCTTAACAGACAGAATTTCGTAACTTCATTTAATCACACCAGGAGAACAACCATCAATGCATGATAACACCCATAACTTTTAACAGAAACATGAGAGTTAATACAAAAGCATTGTAGTGTGAACAGTACGAATTTTCATGGTATGTTGATTATAATTACAACATAAAAAACCAACCACAGACATATTGCTTAACAGACAGAATTTCGTAACTTCATTTAATCATACCAGGAAAACAACCATCAATGCATGAAAACACTCACGGCTTTTAACAGAAACATGAGAGTTAATACAAAAGCATTGTAGTGTGAACAGTACGAATTTTCATGGTATGTTGATTATAATTACAACATAAAAAACCAACCAAAGACATGACTTTTTATAGTTTGATACTGTAATTTCCTACCACCCTCTTCCTTATATTACTACAGTAATTTGCTACCCGCCCCATTGAACAGATTGACCTATCACTACTCCTGTAACACGTAGTTTCTTTCGATTTATCTCGTTACCTAATCGTGAATAGATTCTAAATTCCCATTGCATCCTGAGCACGGGCATGTAAGAGCCAGCAAAATTATCTAAATGGGTGGGAATCACATCATATATAGCCCCATCCCTAAAATAAAATTCAACACCTCATGCATTTCTCCTCTTCTCCTTTTCATCACTGCGTGTAAGTGCTAACTCAATCAAACTCCTCAGGTCCACTTCTCACGCATACGTGTCGGCTCTGCAGTATACCCTTGGGGAACTTTAGAAAATCATGGTCTAACGAACGATCCTAGGAGTACCAAGTTGACTGGACAACCAAGAACAAAGATGACCCCCCCCTTTCTTTGTACGCTCTATCAGAGGCAAAGCTATAGCGTTGCCTACAGTAAAGGCAATACGGCTCCAATGTTTTATAATTATTGCTATTTTTTTTTCCCCTGAGGCACTTCATATGGAAGGGGTCGTCGTAGAAGTTTCAAAAAGGGCTCATTCGATTGAAAGTCAAGAGTTCTAGTACCCTTTTTAAGGGTAAAAAGTGATTTGAAGGCAACTAACACCCCTACCACGCCCATCAGTTCCCCAACAGATCCAATCAAAATTTTGAGATTGCCATTTTGTTCAGCGTAGTTGATTTCCACATAGAAATTATGTTTTTGAGTAGGCAAGGATTGTACACTTTTTACCACAGCCATCAGGGCAAGGATTGTAAGTTATGCCCTGGGGCATATAAGATTGTTATAGAAAGTGTTTTCATAGAAACCTCAAAAAAGGCTCATTCGATTAGAAATTCAAAGGGCTAATGCCCTTTTTAATATATAAAAGTGATTGGAGGGCATCTAACCCCCCTCTCACGCCCACCGTTTTCCCAAACACATCCAATGAAAATTTTGAGATAGCCATTTTGTTCAACGGTGTTGAATGTTCTGGAAATTATATCTTTGAGCAAGACACTCCCCCAAAAGATTTCAGGGCAAGCGTTATAAGTTATGCCCTGTGGACATATATAGTTGTTATGAAAGAAATGCTCGTATAAACATTAGAGAGGGGTCATTTAATTGGAATTTGAAAGTTCTAGTTCACTTTTTAAGCGTCAAAAAGTATTGGAGGGTAACCAGCCCCCCCACGCCCTTTTTTCCCAAATGTATCCGATAAAAATTTTGAGGTAGCTATTTCGTTAAAAATAGCTCAAAGATCATATAACAAAACTCCAGTGTTGACACAAACCCCAAGGGCCCAGGGGCGGGCATTGTAAGTTATGCACCGGGAGCATACATGGTTCTTATGGAGGGGATGCTCGTATAAACTTCAAAGAGGGCTCATTTGATTGGAAATTGAAAGTTCTAGTTCACTTTTTAAGAGTCAAAAGAGATTGGAGAGCACCTAGCCCCCTACCCTTCCACACCTTTTTTTTCTCAAACCCATCTGATAAGAACTTTGAAATACCAATTTTTTAAAGAATAGTTCAAAGACCATATAACGAAAACTCCGGGGCCAACACAGCCCCCCAGGGCCCGAAGGCAGGCTTTGTAAGTTGTGCTATGGGGGAATATATGATTCTTATGGAAGGGATGCTAGTAAAAACTTCAGAAAGGGCTAATTTGATTGGAAATTGAAAGTTCTAGTTTAGTTTTTGAGATTCAAAAGAAATTGGAGGGCAACTAGCTCCCCCCACGCCCATTTTTTCACGAATGTATCTGATAAAATTTTGAGATAGCCATTAAGTTAAAAATTATTCAAAAGTTCGATAACATAAATTTGGGTGTCGACAAAACCCCCCAGGGCCCGGGGGCAGGCGTTGTAAGTTAAGCCCTGGGGCAAATATGGTTCTTATGAAAGGGATACTCGCATGAACTTCAGAGAGGGCTCATTTGATTTGAAATTGAAAGTTCGAGTTCCCTTTTTAATAGTCAAAAGAGATCCGAGGGCGACTAGCCCCCCCCCCCCGCCTTCTTTTTCCAAACCCATCTGATGAAAATTTTGTCGTTGAAATATTGCTAACAAAAAAGTTCAAACGTCGGATAAAAAAAAAAAACTCCGGTGTTCATACAACCCCCCAGGGCCCGGAAGAAGGCGTTCTGAGTTATGCCCTAAGGACATGTATGGTTTTTATGAAAGGGATGCTCGCATAAACTTCATGGAGGGCTAATTTGATTCGAAATTGAAAGTTCTAGTTCAGTTTTTAAAACTCAAGAGACTTAAGGGCAACTAGCCCCCCATACCCTTTTTTCCCCAAACCCATCCGCTACAATTTTTGAGATAGTCAGTTTTTTAAAAATTGTTCAAAAATTAGATAACAAAAACTCTGGTATCAACACAAACCCCCAGGGCCCAGGGGGTAGGCGTTGTAAGTGTTGTCCTGGGGGTGTGTATGGTTCTTATGAAAGGGATATTCGTATAAACTTCAGAGAGGGCTCATTTGATTGGAAATTGAAAGTTCTAGTTTACTTTTTAAGAGTCAAAAGATATCCGAGGGCAAGTACCCCCCCCCCCCTCGCACCCTTTTTTCTCCAGGCCTATTCGATAAAATTTTTAAAATAGCCATTGGATTAAAAATACTTCAAAGATCAGACAATAAAAACTCCTGTGTCGACGCACCCCCCCATGGCCCGGAGGCAGGCGTTGTAAGTAATGCTCTGGAGGCATATACCATTTTTATAGAAGGCAAGCTTGTATAAACTTCGGAGAGGGTTCATTTGATTAGAAATTGAAAGTTCTCGTTCACTTTTTAAGAGTTAAAGAGATTGGAGGGCAACAAGCCCCCCCCCCCTCCACGCCCTAAATGCATCAGATAAAAATTTTTAGATTTACATTTTGTTAAAAATAGTTCAAAGTTCATGTATCAAAAACTCCGGTGTCGACACAGCCCCCCAGGGCCCGAGGGTAGGCGCTGTAAGTTATGCCCTGGGGGCACATATGGTTGTTATGGAAGGGATGCTCGTATAAACTTAATAGAGGAAACTGAAAGTTGTAATTCACTTTTTAAGAGTAAAAAGCGATCGGAGGAACACTATCCTCCCCCCACACTCCATTTATTTATTTTTACCAGACGCACATCATATAGAAGGGGTCGTCGTATAAACTTCAAAGGGGGTTCATTTCAAAGGGGAAAACTTTTTTCACTTTGATATTCTTACTTTGATGCCAGCTTTGATACTTTGATGAAGATTGGATTTTTTTTTCAAAAGTTTGATTTTGAAAAAAGTTTGATTTTGATATAAGAAATTTTTAAAAACTTGAAACTTTTTGCAATCAAAAACGAACAAGTATTAATAAAAAAAACTTTCCGAAAAATAAGTTTTTCAAAGAAAAGTAAATGGTATTTTAAACTTAAGCTCAGCAGACACAAAAGTAGAGGTGACCCTAAAGCCCCCATTACCCACCCCTGCTGCCACCTATAACTTTTTTTAACACCAAATATGGGCATAGCCTCCCTAGGGAGAACACGTGGTTAATGGGGTCAATGACCTAAACTTCCAAGGTCTCTTTCTCCAGTTGTGTTTTTGGCACGCTCTCAGCGAATGTTATGATCCAGAAATAGTATTTGTTGTTGTTGCTCGAGCCAAATGTTATGAGTTTCCCGGAAACAGTTAGATCACGTGTTTCCTTCTCAGCCAATCAGAGGGCTTGTTTACATATTAGCGGCGGAGGGAATATAAGGAAAGGATTTTTGCTATAGTTTTATTAGTCTGTGAATAGAATTCACTAAGTTTTTAGTTAGCAGTGTAATAACATGAGTGAACAAGTTGAGTTAGAAATATCCTTTTATTGCAACTGTTCTATTTGTAAAGGACATTTTCATGATTTTGAGTATTCACATGAACCTACTGAATGTTTAGATAGCTTAGAGGCAGAGACAGATGAGAAGAATCTGGAGGAAACGAGAAGAAAAATTATATGTGACATGGAGAGAAATTTATACCGATTGCAAGTAAGCTCAGATAAAAGAAGGATGGATATGATAGAAAAGGAGGATCAAAAGAAGAGACTGGTAAAAGAGGGCTTTCTCTATAGTGTAAAAGACAGCAGTGAAAACCCAAAGAAAAATGTGTATAGTACAAGATATAACTCGGATTATTATGATGATTATGCTCCAAGAGAAGAGAAAAAGTGTACCATTAAGGACAACATAAGACGTTATTCTATGGAATGGATTTCAAACAACGAAAACCGTGGTGGAAGAGTTCTCATAGATCATTTTACGATTAATCCCATTTTTGATATGCATAATGAGTTTTATATTGTAATCATACAATAAATTTGTTTCTGCTATTTTTATTTTCTCCTACTAGATATGTATAGAATAAGGATACCAGCAGAGACTTCTATACATGAAGAGTTTAGTTTGATTAGATCACTCAATAGAGTACTATCAATCCCCAGTCTAGTTTTCTATTAAAGATAAAAAATAAATCATTCTTCTAATCATTTACTCATTTGAAAAATCAATATTTACAACGGTTTTTAAATATATAATGTCTGGTTCAATTATTTCATCATCTCTATCGCTATCTTCTAATATCGTTATATTACACAGAGGGGGTGGTATACATTCAACCTCCGGTTCAAGTAATTGAACCCCGTCTTCATCATCACTATCGCTATCTTCTAATATCGTTATATTACACAGAGGGGGTGGTATACATTCAACCTCCGGTTCAAGTAATTGAACACCGTCTTCATCATTGACCGTTATATCAATCAAAGGGGGCATCTCCTGAAATAAATCCACTCGTACTCTTACAGGTATACTAGCAACCAACCGCTCATCGTCTTCAATACACATTCGACCCGAAGGCCCCCTCCTCACTAAATCATCAGATGTGTATGATAGTCCTAATGAAGTATAATGTACTTCCATTACATCATCATCGGTACCATCAATGCTTATATCGCACAAAAGAAGCTCCTCACTTTCCGTCAGCTCCCACTCGCTCCATACATCCTAAAAAGATTGAGAACACTATGGTCAAAAGCTCTGTGGAAAGGTATAGTCTTCATGAATATACTGAGGGGTGTTCTATAAATGTAATAAACAGGGTTACTTATTATTTTTCATTTTTTCTATAATTTTGTATGTCTAAAATTCATCAATTAGCCAGATGTGGGTTTTTTTTTATTATTTTTTACATACGGAGCGAGATTTAATGTCATTGATAGAAGCCTGTATGAGATTTAATGTCTGTGATAAAACCAGGAAAAAAAACCTTTCCAAGAGCTATGTTTTTCAAAGAAAAGTAAAGAGCTACGATATTAAATCAAAGAGAGCAGAAATAAAGTTGAATAATTGCTTAAACGTAAATTTTCTGTAAACATACTTCTAATTAATCACTCCTAAAAGGTAAGTATAGACCGCTCATCCTCTATGGTGGGGGAGCATGCACAGCTGTGTCCTCTTCGGTCGACTAGGTGCTGTAGTGAGTTGTTTTTAATAGGAGTACATTATTTTTGAAGATTTAAATGAATCAGATTAGTTAAACAAAGCTTATAAATAAAAATTCTATTAACAGTTAATTTTGTACCGACTACATAAATATTTAAGACCTAGTGTATCACGAAGCACCATTGTGGTCTGAGAAATTCAAAAACTCAGAAACTCAATACATAGTTTTCGATAATTTCAAGTTGATTGCTATCTAAGAATTTTATTTCTACAACACTTAGACCTTCCTTAGGTTGAAGTACTGTTTTGCGACACAAAATGGTAGAAAATCCCGCTTTACTTGAGTACATTATACGTTTTGCCTCTTACAATAGACACTAAAAAGGTAAGTATAGACCGCTCATCCTCTATGGTGGGGGAGCATGCACAGCGGTGTCCTCTTCGGTCGACTAGGTGCTGTAGTGAGTTGTTTTTAATAGGAGTACATTATTTTTGAAGATTTAAATGAATCAGATTAGTTAAACAAAGCTTATAAATAAAAATTGTATTAACAGTTAATTTTGTACCGACTACATAAATATTTAAGACCTAGTGCATCACGAAGCACCATTGTGGTCTGAGAAATTCAAAAACTCAGAAACTCAATACATAGTTTTCGATAATTTCAAGTTGATTGCTATCTAAGAATTTTATTTCTACAACACTTAGACCTTCCTTAGGTTGAAGTGCTGTTTTGCGCCACAAAATGGTAGAAAATCCCGCTTTACTTGAGTATATTATACGTTTTGCCTCTTACAATAGACACTAAAAAGGTAAGTATAGACCGCTCATCCTCTGTGGTGTGGGAGCATGCACAGCTGTGTCCTTCTCGGTCGACTAGGTGCTGTAGTGAGTTGTTGGTAGTAGGAGTACATTATTTTTGAAGATTTAAATGAATCAGATTAGTTAAACAAAGCATATAAATAAAAATTCTATTAACAGTTAATTTTGTACCGACTATATAAATATTTAAGACCAAGTGCATCATGATGCACCATTGTGGTCTGAGAAATTCAAAAACTCAGAAACTCAATACATAGTTTTCGATAATTTCAAGTTGATTGCTATCTAAGAATTTTATTTCTACAACACTTAGACCTTCCTTAGGTTGAAGTGCTGTTTTGCGCCACAAAATGGTAGAAAATCACACTTTACTTGAGTACATTATACGTTTTGTCTCTCACAATTTGCCCCATTAGCTTGATATGCTATCTCGTGAGAAAAAAAAAATAATAAATAAACACGCATCCGTGATCTTTCTTCTGGCAAAATGTA
This sequence comes from Artemia sinica, assembly GCA_027921565.1. Taxonomy (NCBI): domain Eukaryota; kingdom Metazoa; phylum Arthropoda; class Branchiopoda; order Anostraca; family Artemiidae; genus Artemia; species Artemia sinica. The sequence continues at coordinate 6,302,909 of CM051267.1, read as the reverse complement.
AAATTCCACATTTTTGTAGAAGGGAGCTTGAAACCTCTACAGTAGGCTTCTCTGATACGTTGAATATGATAGTGTGATTTTCATTAAGGTTCTATAGCTTTTAGGGGGTCTTTCGACCCTTTTTCGAAAATCAACCAAATTTTCTCAGGCACCTAACTTTTGATGAGTAGGACTAAACTTGATGAAACTTATATATTTGAAATCAGCATTAAAATCTGATTCATTTGATGTATCTATTGGTATCAAAATTCCGTTTTCTAGAGCTTCGGATACCTTTGAGCTGGGTCACCCCTTACTTACAATTCGTTACCACGAAATGTTTTATTAATTAAAAAAACTTTCCACAAAATAAGTTTTTCAAAGAAAAGTAAAGAGCTACTACATTAAATCAAAGATGAGAAGAAATAAAGTTAAATAATTGTTCAAACGTAAACTTATGCCCAATGACATACTAGTTAAAGTGACAAAAACTCTTTCCCACAAGAGGACACTTTTCAACTAAAAGTAAAGAGCTACTAAATCAAAGATATGATGAAATAATAACGAATAATTGTTCAAACGTAAACTTATGTTTAGCGATAAACCTATTAGAGTGATAAAAAACTTTTTCTCACAACAGGACACTTTTCGAGTAAAAGTAAAGAGCTACCAGACTAAACCAAAGATATGATGAAATAATAACGAATAATTGTTCAAACTTAAATTTTCTGTATTACGGGAATAGTTTATTTTCGAACCATTACATCTACCAAAGGTTCAATACCTGAGTTAAACTAAGAGGTTTCAATTTCAGGAAAAAATTACATTTTGACAACATTTGACAATTTACCAAATTTAAAGTTTTGTTTAGTTTCAAAATGTTTTCTGTCACTCATCATCTTTTAATCATTCACAAACAATACTAAAGAAAACCACTTCCCATGGTTTATTGATTTTAAATTATTAAGAAGGCTATTATTTCATTGAAATATACATTTTACATTTTTAATTTTCATGCTTTTGATAAGTATCTTGTCCTTTTGGTGTAAATTGCAGCTGAAGGCTTATCGCAAAATCACTGTTTCAAGTTTTTCATAATTAAAGGATACGAATTAGAACCATGGGAATGCATTTTCATCATATTTTGCTTATTTTCGTTGGAAAAAACACTGAAAAGTCATATTAAGAGCTATATTTTTGAGTTTTTCACTGAAAATTCCTTTTTCATACCAAGCCCTGACCCCCCTAATTGAAGGATATGAATTAGAACCATGGGAACGTAATTTCGTCGTATTTTGCATATTTTCGTTGGAAAAAACACTGAAAAACCATATTAAGAGCTATATTTGTGAGTCTTTCACTGAAAATTCCTTTTTCATACCAAGCCTTGACCTCCCTAATTGAAGGATATGAATTAGAACCATGGGAACGTAATTTCATCGTATTTTGCATTTCCCACAAGAGGACACTTTTCGAGTAAAAGTAAAGAGCTACCAGACTAAATCAAAGATGAACAGAAATAATAACGAATAATTGTTCAAACTTAAATTTTCTGTATTACGGGAATAGTTCATTTTCGAACCAATATATCTACCAAAGGTTCAATACCTGAGTTAAACTAAGAGGTTTCAATTTCAGGAAAAAATTACATTTTGACAACATTTGACAATTTACCAAATTTAAACTTTTGTTTAGTTTCAAAATGTTTTCTGTCACTAATCATCTATTAATCATTCACAAACAATACTAAAGAAAACCACTTCCCATGGTTTATTGATTTTAAATTATTAAGAAGGCTTTTATTTCTTTGAAATATACATTTTACATTTTTAATTTTCATGCTTTTGATAACTATCTTGTCCTTTTGGTGTAAACTGCAGCTGAAGGCTTATTGCAAAATCACTGTTTCAAGTTTTTTCATAATTAAAGGATACGAATTAGAACCATGGGAATGCATTTTCATCATATTTTGCTTATTTTCGTTGGAAAACACACAGAAAAGACATATTATTTGAACTCACATCAAACGTTGCCGGACTTGCATTTGAAGAACCTTCCATTATTTTCTATCTTGTCCTTTATTTCAGACTATACTGACTTTTAAACCTTTTCAAAGCTCTAAAATATACTAACCTAACGGTTATTTATTTACGAAATCGTGCAAACTGTTGATTTAGAACAATAATTACCTTTCTATATATCACTTAACACCCACTAGAATTGCCACTTTTCACTCACGGAGAATGGATTCAAAACAATACTTCTTACATCACATAGACTAATTGTGTCAAACGAGACATCTTCAATGCAGATTAATTAATTGTTACGTTCGATTTTGTTTTGGACATAGGAAGCATCAGTGGGAGTGAGAATTTCTGTAAAACTATCAAAGATTGATCAACTTTATGATTTCACACTTCTTGTGTAATCAGAAAGAAAAAAGAAGAAAAATTGATAAAAGATGTTTTGAAATATGCCCCAAAATCAGAGCTATTACAACTTAAATGACGCGAGGGGAGGGGGAATCAGGTTTAAGAATATCCTGGATATATCATTTTATATTTTCTAAGTACTCACAGAAGGACTCGTCACAGAAACATTGAAAAGGACTCATTTGATTGGGAATTAAAGTGACTAGCACCCAATTCACAGGAGGGAGCGTGAAAATTTCTAGGAACGTATTTTCAACATATTTAAATACTTACCTACGTACGCGTCACTTAGGTTAGATTAGATTAGGTTAGAGACAGACAAAAAGTTAGGTGTATGGTTAGGTTAGGTTAGATTATGTTAGGTTAGGTTAATTTAGGGTAGACTAGCTTAGCCTACGTACGAGAAAGAAAAGTTCTTAGGTGTGGAGCTCCCCCACCGCCTCAACCCTCGCTCTTGAAATCCCTTGAATTAGGTTAGAGACAGACAAAAAGTTAGGTGTATGGTTAGGTTAGGTTAATTTAGGTTAGACTAGCTTAGCCTACGTACGCGCGTACGTAGGCTAAGCTAGTCTAACCTAAATTAACCTAACCTAACATAATCTAACCTAACCTAACCATACACCTAACTTTTTGTCTGTCTCTAACTTTTTGTCTGTCTCTAACCTAATTCAAGGGATTTCAAGAGCGAGGGTTGAGGCGGTGGGGGAGCTCCACACCTAAGATCTTTTCTTTCTCGTACGTAGGCTAAGCTAGTCTACCCTAAATTAACCTAACCTAACATAATCTAACCTAACCTAACCATACACCTAACTTTTTGTCTGTCTCTAACCTAATCTAATCTAACCTAAGTGATGCGTACGTAGGTAAGTATTTAAATATGTTGAAAATACGTTCCTAGAAATTTTCACGCTCCCTCCTGTGAATTGGGTGCTAGTCACTTTAATTCCCAATCAAATGAGTCCTTTTCAATGTTTCTGTGACGAGTCCTTCTGTGAGTACTTAGAAAATATAAAATGATATATCCAGGATATTCTTAAACCTGATTCCCCCTCCCCTCGCGTCATTTAAGTTGTAATAGCTCTGATTTTTGGGCATATTTCAAAACATCTTTTATCAATTTTTCTTCTTTTTTCTTTCTGATTACACAAGAAGTGTGAAATCATAGAGTTGATCAATCTTTGATAGTTTTACAGAAATTCTCACTCCCACTGATGCTTCCTATGTCCAAAACAAAATCGAACGTAACAATTAATTAATCTGCATTGAAGATGTCTCGTTTGACACAATTAGTCTATGTGATGTAAGAAGTATTGTTTTGAATCCATTCTCCGTGAGTGAAAAGTGGCAATTCTAGTGGGTGTTAAGTGATATATAGAAAGGTAATTATTGTTCTAAATCAACAGTTTGCACGATTTCGTAAATAAATAACCGTTAGGTTAGTATATTTTAGAGCTTTGAAAAGGTTTAAAAGTCAGTATAGTCTGAAATAAAGGACAAGATAGAAAATAATGGAAGGTTCTTCAAATGCAAGTCCGGCAACGTTTGATGTGAGTTCAAATAATATGTCTTTTCTGTGTGTTTTCCAACGAAAATAAGCAAAATATGATGAAAATGCATTCCCATGGTTCTAATTCGTATCCTTTAATTATGAAAAAACTTGAAACAGTGATTTTGCAATAAGCCTTCAGCTGCAATTTACACCAAAAGGACAAGATACTCATCAAAAGCATGAAAATTAAAAATGTAAAATGTATATTTCAAAGAAATAAAAGCCTTCTTAATAATTTAAAATCAATAAACCATGGGAAGTGGTTTTCTTTAGTATTGTTTGTGAATGATTAATAGATGATTAGTGACAGAAAACATTTTGAAACTAAACAAAAGTTTAAATTTGGTAAATTGTCAAATGTTGTCAAAATGTAATTTTTTCCTGAAATTGAAACCTCTTAGTTTAACTCAGGTATTGAACCTTTGGTAGATATATTGGTTCGAAAATAAACTATTCCCGTAATACAGAAAATTTAAGTTTGAACAATTATTCGTTATTATTTCTGTTCATCTTTGATTTAGTCTGGTAGCTCTTTACTTTTACTCGAAAAGTGTCCTCTTGTGGGAAATGCAAAATACGATGAAATTACGTTCCTATGGTTCTAATTTATATCCTTTAATTAGGGAGGTCAAGGCTTGGTATGAAAAAGGAATTTTCAGTGAAAGACTCATAAATAAAGCTCTTAATATGGTTTTTCAGTGTTTTTTTCCAACGAAAATACGCAAAATACGACGAAATTACGTTCCCATGGTTCTAATTCATATCCTTCAATTAGGGGGGTCAGGGCTTGGTATGAAAAAGGAATTTTCAGTGAAAAACTCAAAAATATAGCTCTTAATATGGTTTTTCAGTGTTTTTTTCAACGAAAATACGCAAAATACGACGAAATTACGTTCCCATGGTTCTAATTCATATCCTTCAATTAGGGGGGTCAGGGCTTGGTATGAAAAAGGAATTTTCAGTGAAAAACTCAAAAATATAGCTCTTAATATGACTTTTCAGTGTTTTTTCCAACGAAAATAAGCAAAATATGATGAAAATGCATTCCCATGGTTCTAATTCGTATCCTTTAATTATGAAAAAACTTGAAACAGTGATTTTGCGATAAGCCTTCAGCTGCAATTTACACCAAAAGGACAAGATACTTATCAAAAGCATGAAAATTGAAAATGTAAAATGTATATTTCAAAGAAATAATAGCCTTCTTAATAATTTAAAATCAATAAACCATGGGAAGTGGTTTTCTTTAGTATTTTTTGTGAATGATTAAAAGATGATGAGTGACAGAAAACATTTTGAAACTAAACAAAAGTTTAAATTTGGTAAATTGTCAAATGTTGTCAAAATGTAATTTTTTCCTGAAATTGAAACCTCTTAGTTTAACTCAGGTATTGAACCTTTGGTAGATATAATGGTTCGAAAATAAACTATTCCCGTAATACAGAAAATTTAAGTTTGAACAATTATTCGTTATTATTTCATCATATCTTTGGTTTAGTCTGGTAGCTCTTTACTTTTACTCGAAAAGTGTCCTCTTGTGAGAAAAAGTTTTTTATCACTCTAATAAGTTTATCGCTAAACATAAGTTTACGTTTGAACAATTATTCGTTATTATTTCATCATATCTTTGATTTAGTAGCTCTTTACTTTTAGTTGAAAAGTGTCCTCTTGTGGGAAAGAGTTTTTGTCACTTTAACTAGTATGTCATTGGGCATAAGTTTACGTTTGAACAATTATTTAACTTTATTTCTGCTCATCTTTGATTTAATGTAGTAGCTCTTTACTTTTCTTTGAAAAACTTATTTCGTGGAAAGTTTTTTTAATTAATAAAACATTTCGTGGTAACGAAGTGTAAGTAAGGGGTGACCCAGCTCAAAGGTATCCGAAACTCTAGAAAACGGAATTTTGATACCAATAGATACATCAAATGAATTAGATTTTAATGCTGATTTCAAATATATAAGTTTCATCAAGTTTAGTCCTACTCATCAAAAGTTAGGTGCCTGAGAAAATTTGGTTGATTTTCGAAAAAGGGTCGAAAGACCCCCTAAAAGCTATAGAACCTTAATGAAAATCACACTATCATATTCAACGTATCAGAGAAGCCTACTGTAGAGGTTTCAAGCTCCCTTCTACAAAAATGTGGAATTTTACATTTTTGCCAGAAGAAAGATCACGGATGCGTGTTTATTTATTAGTTTTTTTTTTCTCACGAGATAGCATATCAAGCTAATGGGGCAAATTGTAAGAGACAAAACGTATAATGTACTCAAGTAAAGTGTGATTTTCTACCATTTTGTGGCGCAAAACAGCACTTCAACCTAAGGAAGGTCTAAGTGTTGTAGAAATAAAATTCTTAGATAGCAATCGACTTGAAATTATCGAAAACTATGTATTGAGTTTCTGAATTTTTGAATTTCTCAGACCACAATGGTGCATCATGGTGCACTTGGTCTTTAATATTTATATAGTCGGTACAAAATTGACTGTTAATAGAATTTTTATTTATATGCTTTGTTTAACTAATCTGATTCATTTAAATCTTCAAAAATAATGTACTCCTACTACCAACAACTCACTACAGCACCTAGTCGACCGAGAAGGACACAGCTGTGCATGCTCCCACACCACAGAGGATGAGCGGTCTATACTTACCTTTTTAGTGTCTATTGTAAGAGGCAAAACGTATAATGTACTCAAGTAAAGCGGGATTTTCTACCATTTTGTGGCGCAAAACAGCACTTCAACCTAAGGAAGGTCTAAGTGTTGTAGAAATAAAATTCTTAGATAGCAATCAACTTGAAATTATCGAAAACTATGTATTGAGTTTCTGAGTTTTTGAATTTCTCAGACCACAATGGTGCTTCGTGATGCACTAGGTCTTAAATATTTTAGTAGTCAGTACAAAATTAACTGTTCATACAATTTTTATTTATAAGCTTTGTTTAACTAATCTGATTCACTTAAATCTTCAAAAATAATGTACTCCTATTAAAAACAACTCACTACAGCACCTAGTCGACCGAAGAGGACACAGCTGTGCATGCTCCCCCACCATAGAGGATGAGCGGTCTATACTTACCTTTTTAGTGTCTATTGTAAGAGGCAAAACGTATAATGTACTCAAGTAAAGCGGGATTTTCTACCATTTTGTGTCGCAAAACAGTACTTCAACCTAAGGAAGGTCTAAGTGTTGTAGAAATAAAATTCTTAGATAGCAATCAACTTGAAATTATCGAAAACTATGTATTGAGTTTCTGAGTTTTTGAATTTCTCAGACCACAATGGTGCTTCGTGATGCACTAGGTCTTAAAATTTATGTAGTCGGTACAAAATTAACTGTTAATACAATTTTTATTTATAAGCTTTGTTTAACTAATCTGATTCATTTAAATCTTCAAAAATAATGTACTCCTATTAAAAACAACTCACTACAGCACCTAGTCGACCGAAGAGGACACCGCTGTGCATGCTCCCCCGCCATAGAGGATGAGCGGTCTATACTTACCTTTTAGGAGTGATTAATTAGAAGTATGTTTACAGAAAATTTACGTTTAAGCAATTATTCAACTTTATTTCTGCTCTCTTTGATTTAATATCGTAGCTCTTTACTTTTCTTTGAAAAACATAGTTCTTGGAAAGGTTTTTTTTCCTGGTTTTATCACAGACATTAAATCTCATACAGGTTTCTATCAATGACATTAAATCTAGCTCCGTATGTAAAAAATAATAAAAAAAAACCCACATCTGGCTAATTGATGAATTTTAGACATACAAAATTATAGAAAAAATGAAAAATAATAAGTAACCCTGTTTATTACATTTATAGAACACCCCTCAGTATATTCATGAAGACTATACCTTTCCACAGAGCTTTTGACCATAGTGTTCTCAATCTTTTTAGGATGTATGGAGCGAGTGGGAGCTCACGGAAAGTGAGGAGCTTCTTTTGTGCGATATAAGCATTGATGGTACCGATGATGATGTAATGGAAGTACATTATACTTCATTAGGACTATCATACACATCTGATGATTTAGTGAGGAGGGGGCCTTCGGGTCGAATGTGTATTGAAGACGATGAGCGGTTGGCTGCTAGTATACCTGTAAGAGTACGAGTGGATTTATTTCAGGAGATGCCCCCTTTGATTGATATAATAGTCAATGATGAAGACGGTGTTCAATTACTTGAACCGGAGGTTGAATGTATACCACCCCCTCTGTGTAATATAACGATATTAGAAGATAGCGATAGTGATGATGAAGACGGGGTTCAATTACTTGAACCGGAGGTTGAATGTATACCACCCCCTCTGTGTAATATAACGATATTAGAAGATAGCGATAGAGATGATGAAATAATTGAACCAGACATTATATATTTAAAAACCGTTGTAAATATTGATTTTTCAAATGAGTAAATGATTAGAAGAATGATTTATTTTTTATCTTTAATAGAAAACTAGACTGGGGATTGATAGTACTCTATTGAGTGATCTAATCAAACTAAACTCTTCATGTACAGAAGTCTCTGCTGGTATCCTTATTCTATACATATCTAGTAGGAGAAAATAAAAATAGCAGAAACAAATTTATTGTATGATTACAATATAAAACTCATTATGCATATCAAAAATGGGATTTATCGTAAAATGATCTATGAGAACTCTTCCACCACGGTTTTCGTTGTTTAAAATCCATTCCATAGAATAACGTCTTATGTTGTCTCTTAATGGTACACTTTTTCTCTTCTCTTGGAGCATAATCATCATAATAATCCGAGTTATATCTTGTACTATAAACATTTTTCTTTGGGTTTTCACTGCTGTCTTTTACACTATAGAGAAAACCCTCTTTTACCAGTCTCTTCTTTTGATCCTCCTTTTCTATCAAATCCATCCTTCTTTTATCTGAGCTTACTTGCAATCGGTATAAATTTCTCTCCATGTCACATATAATTTTTCTTCTCGTTTCCTCCAGATTCTTCTCATCTGTCTCTGCCTCTAAGCTATCTAAACATTCAGTAGGTTCATGTGAATACTCAAAATCATGAAAATGTCCTTTACAAATAGAACAGTTGCAATAAAAGGATATTTCTAACTCAACTTGTTCACTCATGTTATTACACTGCTAACTAAAAACTTAGTGAATTCTATTCACAGACTAATAAAACTGTTGCAAAAATCCTTTCCTTATATTCCCTCCGCCGCTAATATGTAAACAAGCCCTCTGATTGGCTGAGAAGGAAACACGTGATCTAACTGTTTCCGGGAAACTCATAACATTTGGCTCGAGCAACAACAACAAATACTATTTCTGGATCATAACATTCGCTGAGAGCGTGCCAAAAACACACCTGGAGAAAGAGACCTTGGAAATTTAGGTCATTGACCCATTAACCACGTGTTCTCCCTAGGGAGGCTATGCCCATATTTGGTGTTAAAAAAAAGTTATAGGTGGCAGCAGGGGTGGGCAATGGGGGCTTTAGGGTCACCTCTACTCACAAATACCTGTTAAAATTCAAACTCAAAACGACCACACTATTAAAGAATAAATGAAACCCAAAACGAACAGAAATTAAATAAACAGTCATAGGAAAAAGCCCACAACAAGTAATAATATAAATGAATAAATAGATCTTAAAGCGAGTAAGGCTTAGATTGAATATGAAAATCAAGCTTAAAACGAAAAAAAACATTTTGCTATTGAAGTATAAATGAAACTTAAAACGAACAGAAATTAACTAAACAATTAATGCAAACAAACATACAATGGATATTAATGTAAATGAATTAATAAATCTTAAAACGAGTGAAACTTAAATTGAATATACAAATCAAGCTTGAAACGAACAAACATCACTGCAAACAAGAGTTGGGGTATCGCCTCCTTCTCTCACTGTAAAAGTCTAAAACCTACTGCGTCATTGGCACTTCACTGAAAATTATATGCGTCTTGAACAGTCTTGGAAAGTATACACAATATCAAATTGAAGATTTAGTATATAATGATATTAATTGTTGAAAGATCCATCAGTTCAAGAATTTATTTAACTCTAATTTTATTTTTATTTTCAATGCTGTGGGAACTGGAAAAGAAAATATTTGTAATATAATTCGTTTTCAGTGAAGCACCAATGACGAAGTAGGCTTTAAGATTTTATTTACAGTTGAGGAAGGCGGCAGTATCCAAACTCTTGTTGGTAGTGAAACTATATTCGTCTTGAACAACTCCAGAAAGAACTAATAAATTAAACTGAATATTTAATGTATAATGGATATTAATTGCTGAAAGCTCTTCAGTTCAAAATTTTACCATGATTTTAATGTTTATTTTCAATATTAAGTACAAAAGAAAGTATTTGTAATAAAATAGGTTTTCAGTAAAGCGCCAATGACGCTGTAGGTTTCAGACTTTTACAGTGAGAGAAGGAGGCGATACCTCAACTCTTGTTTGTAGTGATTTTTGCTTGTTTAAAGCTTGATTTGCATATTCAATTTAAGTTTCACTCGTTTTAAGATTTATATATTAATTTATATTAATATATATTGTATGTTTGTTTGTATTAATTGTTTATTTAGTTTTTGTTCGCTTTAAGTTTCATTTATACTTCATTAGCAAAATATTTTTTTCTTTTAAGCTTGATTTTCATATTCAATCTAAGCATTACTCGCTTTAAGACCTATTTATTCATTTATATTGTATTTAAACAGTATTTAAACATACTTGTTGTATGTTTTTTCCTATGATTGCTTATTTAGTTTCTGGCCGTTTTGAGTCTGAATTTTAACAGGTATTTGTATCTGCTGAGCTTAAGTTTAAATGGGCTTTACTTTTCTTTAAAAAACTTATTTTCGGAAAGTTTTTTTAGTTAATATGTGAACAATATTTAGTTTCTTATTTAGTTTCAATATTTAGATTGCTTATTTAGTTTCTGGCCGTTTTGAGTTTGAATTTTAACAAGTATTTGTATCTGCTGAGCTTAAGTTTAAATGAGCTTTACTTTTCTTTAAAAAACTTATTTTTCGGAAAGTTTTTTTAATTAATATGTTAACAATATGCAACTTATATAATTTATGGCCATTGCTCCATGGGCTGAAAGGGTCATTTTCGACCCGGTGGCACCCTTCTTACAACTTTTAACATATTTGAACTAACTATATAAATTTTTGATTTAATACTATGGAGGTAACGGGGGAAAGCATACATTGTAGAAACGCTGGATATTCTAGAGTAACATTTCAGAAGAGGATTAGAACTTTTAATTTTCGATCAAAATAGCTCCCTTGCAAGTTTTTACTTGCCCAGTATTCCATACGAAGTAGTTGGTAAACAATTGACAAAAATATTTTGAAGGCACATGGCTCTTTACTAAGGGTACAATAGTGTTTCGCTTCTTATTGTTTTAGAATATGTTTCGACATTATTCAAAGAAATCCAAAGACCGATGCCAAAACCTAATTAAGCAAAACTTAGGTAATATTATTAGCTATACTTAAAAGGAACAAGAGGTGTTTCGAATGATTAAATAAAACCTAAACCTAAATGAACATTTTAGCCAAACTCATTAAAATTACGATAATTGCAATGTTTTATCAATTAAGGACTCTATTTCCCAAAAGGCTGGTGAAATTTCACCTATCTATTATTGAAGGAGCGGAAGAAAAAAAATTCGAAATCTCGAAGAAGTCTAGAAGGGCTATTAAAAACAAATAGGGGAGTTTTATTTCTTAGATTATACATTATTATTACCTTATCAAAATACCCTTCGTTCTTGGCGAAGTAATAACCTGCCATCAACAATACTTAACAAGTACGACTCTTGGAAATGAGTTGTTTAATTGAGTTTGGTTGTCTTTCACTCTGCCATCCCTTCCCTATTTACTTAGGATCTGTCATCAAACTCGTTCTCCTAGGATCGTTAAAGTCCCGTTAAGTACATTAATAAAGAGCGAAATTCTGTTTGCCATGAGAAGCTTATGGGCAATATGCTTTCTTTTGCAAAACTAGATTAGTTCAGTAGCTTCATTCATAAACTGGAAATACGAATCCTCCACTTTTTTTTTAATTTGTACATCATCTCTGCTAAAAGTTGGGAGTTTTATGAGCATCTGAAGGGAGCGACTGAATTATTACACCAGTGAGCAGTTCTGACGAAACATGGAGTTCATAGAAGTTTCACCCAAGGTGAAATAGTCTCATGAAGTAATGCACCAAAATAAATACGAATTCATAAAAAATAAAAAATATATTAATCAAAATTGCCCCTTTGAAATAAGCATCTACGCAAGATTACATTCAAAAACTAAAATGACTAGTAGGAAAAAAATGCGATGTCTGTAATTATCATATTTATTCACTCACACGGCTGTTGCTAAGTATTTGTATAGAGGGAAGGGGGTGAGCTGGGAATGAGGACAAATTCACATTTTTTTTTCAAAACTTCTCTTTGCATTAAAGTTTAAGGATTTGTTTTTTTTTTTTTGGGGGGGGGGGGGTAATTTTATAGAGTGTACTATCCACCTAGCTCCTTTCTACACCCTTCTATAATCTGATATTAAATAAAAAAAAATATTTTTTTTAAACTGAAAGTAAAGAACGACGTTAAAACTTAAAACGAACAGAAATTCTTCTGTATATGACTGGGGCTGTCCCCTCCTCAACACCTCGCTCTTTAGGCTAAATTTTTTCATTGTTTAAAAAAAATAGAGTTGTGAGAAAGTAAAACTTTAGCGTAAAGAGCGAAGCGTTGAGGAGGGGACAGCCCCTTTAATATACGGAATAATTTCTGTTCGTTTTAAGTTTTAACGTCGTTCCTTACTTTGAGTTAAAAAAACTTGTTTTTTTTATTTAATTTTTGAACGTTTTTGAATTGATGCAGCTTTTGAATTTGGCTCACCGTACATGAATTATTAAAACAAAATTTGCATATTAATTTTACTTTTATTTGGTTAAATGACTTTCTCGAGGCTTATTTAATTTTATTTACGAACGTTTTTATTAGTAATAAATGTATATAACTTACGAATTAACTTGCGTAACGAACTTTTATATTCATTTATATTTAATACGTATATTAGAGGGCTCGCCTACTAGTCAATAACTCGCACTTTAAGCTAAAGTTCGAATTTTGTTCCAATTCTTTAAAAATGACCCCTTAATCACAAAGGCCGTTATTTATAATAAATAGCTCTTATGAAAGTACTAAAAAATATTTGGCTTAAAGAGCAAGGTACTGACTAGGGGGTGAACCCAATCATACACGTAATATTTTCTGTTCGTTTTAAGTTTTGATACTACTCCTTATTTTCAGTTGGAAGACTTGTTTTTTTTTATATTTAATTTCTGATCTTTTTTTTAAATAATGCTGGGAAATCCGGCATCCCCTTCATAGTAATTTCCCTCCCCCAATGAAAACTTCCTTCATGGAAAGATCCTTCCACATAACCCCCAACCCACCCAGCCCCTACTACCAGAAAAAATCCCCCCTAAAAACGCCTGTATACTTCCTAATAACCAGTAAAATATGTTAACATTGGGCAAAGTTCATAACTTTCAGCCCCCCCCCCTCGGGACTTCGGGGGATTAAGTCATCCTAAAGGACATATTTATCATATTTTTAACCATGCTGAACAAAATGGCTATCTCAAAATTTTGATCAGGTGACTTTGGGAAAAAAATGAGCGTGGGAGGGGCCCTAGTTGCCCTGCATTTTTTTGGTCACTTAAAAAGGGCACTATAACTTTTAATTTCCGATCCAATGAGTGTTCCCACAATATTCTAGGACCACTGGGTCGATACTATCACCCATGGGGAATAAAAAACATAAAACAAAAAAACAAATAAACACGCATCCGTGTTCTTTCTTCTGGCAAAAAAAAAAAAAAATTCCACATTTTTGTAGATAGGAGCTTGAAACCTCTACAGCATGGTTTTCTGATACGCTGAATATGATGGTGTGATTTTCATCATGGTTCTATAGATTTTAGGGGGTATTTTCCCTTTTTTTCGGAAATCGGCCAAATTTTCTCAGAAGCGTAACTTTTGATGGGTTTGACTAAACTTGATGAAAGTTATATATTTGAAATCAGCATTGAAATCTGATTCTTTTGATGTATCTATTGGTATCAAAAACCCGTTTTCTAGAGTTTCGATTACCATTGAGCCGGGTCGCTCCTTACTTACAGTTCGTTACCACGAACTGTTTGATTATACAAGCTGCAAAAGTACACGCTATTTCAATACCAAGGTGGTATTTTCTAAACGTTGAAGTTGTAACATAAGCAACAACTTAAAATTCATAATATTTAAGATCCATGGGCTTTGTAAGAGGAGTACTGAAAAGAATAATTTGGGTCATTGTTTGTGCTTTATAAACTTCAAAGACAGTAAACCGACACCAAGAAAGTCTGAGTTCTAGGGAGAAACAATGAAGGATAATTTTGCATTTTACTTACACGATTGCGGCAGTAGAGTAGTACGTTATATTTCTATGGGGGCCCTAGGAATCACTGTGCTATTTTATGGGGGCCATAGAAACCACGTTCTATTTGCTTGATGCTCTACACCTTTTCAAAGAGAGAGAGTGATTTCCCCTTTTTTCGGAAATCGGCCAAATTTTCTCAGAAGCGTAACTTTTGATGGGTTGGACTAAACTTGATGAAAGTTATATATTTGAAATCAGCATTGAAATTTGATTCTTTTGATGTATCTATTTGTATCAAAAACCCGTTTTCTAGAGTTTCGATTACCATTGAGCCGGGTCGCTCCTTACTTACAGTTCGTTACCACGAACTGTTTGATTATACAAGCTACAAAAGTACACGCTATTTCAATACCAAGGTGGTATTTTCTAAACGTTGAAGTTGTAACATAAGCAACAACTTAAAATTCATAATATTTAAGATCCATGGGCTTTGTAAGAGGAGTACTGAAAAGAATAATTTGGGTCATTGTTTGTGCTTTATAAACTTCAAAGACAGTAAACCGACACCAAGAAAGTCTGAGTTCTAGGGAGAAACAATGAAGGATAATTTTGCATTTTACTTACACGATTGCGGCAGTAGGGTAGTACGTTATATTTCTATGGGGGCCCTAGGAATCACTGTGCTATTTTATGGGGGCCATAGGAACCACGTTCTATTTGCTTGATGCTCTACACCTTTTCAAAGAGAGTGAGTATCCCCTCACAATTTCGTAGGGATTTGCTTGGCTTATGTTCCTTACTCTGCTATTCTACGGGACCTCTACACCTTTTCAAAGAGAGTGAGTATCCCCTCACAATGTCGTATGGATTTGCTTGGCTTATGTTCCTTACTGTGCTATTCTACGGGACTTCTACACCTTTTCAAAGAGAGTGAGTAGCCCATCGCACCTATGTTCCATTTCTACGAGACCTATACACCTTTTCCAAAGAGAGTAAGTAGCTTTTCATGAGAAAGATGGAGTTCAAGGATGATTTACTCCTCTCTCTCTCTCTATCCCACTCAATTTGTTGTTGGTAGCTCAGTTTCATTTTGGCGGTGAGAGTGTCAAAACATGAAAAAATGTTCCATACATGTCCACTATGCATGTACACACTGGGCAGCTGGTCATCATGTGAGATTTGTACAATGATTGATGAGTATGATGAAAAGTGCAGATTATGCAACCCGTGTAAATTGCATAGAGGATATGCCGTACAAATTAAAGGTTGTAATTCCTGTCTTGAAGGGGTGTGTGACTCTCATAGGGCACCTATGCTCGAATTGCCACTATGATATTTGTAATCAGTGGGAGAATACATATCCTGGTATGATTGGAAAGAATCCTAAGCGTGATTTTAAATTATTGCTAAGAGATTGGTATCGTCGTGGCTTTTGATTGTTTTGAGAGGAGGAACCAGGCCAGCGATTCAACTGTTGGAGCAACAAAACAATTTGGTTTGTACGTAATCGTTGTGAAGACAATGGCTACTATTATTATAAGCCCACTAATTTTTATTTGGCTGTGACGGAATGTGATTTGCCACTTGAGGACACAGTATGTGAAACTGCTTCAAATAAGCAAATTGAATCATGCGAATTCTATAAAATGAATGAGAATAGTATCATTGACTATACAAAGAGATATGACAAGAGTGAAGTTACACTCTACTGTAGAAAATGTGACCCTGACATTGCAGCACATCAGGATCAGTATACTGTGAATTCAGATAATATAATTGCATTAGTTGTTCTTGACAAATACCTATACCTAGTAGAAGATTAAATCTAAAGAGTAGAAAAGTCGTTTTTATCATGTACATACATTATTTTTATTAATAAACAATTTCACATACATTTTTAGAACATTTTATTAGTAGGGCACTAAAATCAATATTAAACACGCTTGTAAGTATATTTTCCACTAGAAAGTCGTTCAATCGAGGAAAGTCAACGTAAATGTTGAGAAACTGCTTGTAGGTATAGCCACGACATCTGAACATTAAAAAGAGTAGTGCATGAAAGCCGCATGTCTTAGTCGTTAAATCCTGTACTCTCCTTTGATTTTGAATAATAGATTTCCCCCTGCTCTCAATAAAGTTGCTGATGTGTGGAGTGCAGAATTTATATGATAGGCCAAGAGGATAAAAAATTGAATATTCTTCGCTGTTTGAAAGATGCATAGCCAATGGCCTGTCTTCAAAGTCGATGGACTGCTATTAACAATGATTAGGGTATTGTTAACACTTGGAATTTTTTCAATGAAGTCCGATGGTATGCAATAGGACTTGTACTGGGACATGTATGGATCCATATTAATTACGCTGATTATTTGGTTTGTGTTCATGGGGCTAGGTGTAGTAGAACACTGCCGTCGGGTGTGATTTCCCAATAGGTTTTAAATTGACTCAATGATATTAGCGTGATACTCTCAGTCAAAGCATCGGCAAATATGCACTCTAAACGTACATTCCCTGTTCGTACTATGCTCATATCCTGGGCCCCGACAGGTCCAAAACAATTACACCATGATTTTTTGAAAACATTGAATCGGTTATTCCATTTTCAAATAGTTGGAAGTCATGATCTAGGGATTGAATGGTCAACTCATACAGAGTTCTATAGGATTTTTTGTCAAATGATAGAGTGTACAGTGGAATACCATTCACTTTGCACACAAGGCTAGATAGACCAAAAAAATTAAAATCATGGGGGGATGCAGTCCAGGATCCAACGGCACTGCCACTCTTCACAAAGGCCAAAGCAAGTTTTGATGGGATTTCTACATTGATAAATGATGAATTGGTATAACTACGAGACGCGGTGGCAATGTGACGTTGATTGGTGATCGTATGGGGGACAAGAATTTTAATGGTGTTGCTATTGGCTCTTAGCTTTTCCACTGCCAATGCAACAGAGCTCATAACCTGTTGTTTTCGGACATGAAGAATTGCCGATATGATAATGACATTTGCATCAGGTGCTGCACAAATGTTTTTATCAAAATAAATTCGATGGGGCTAGTTGCAACTTTATGTCAATCTTGACATTGGGGGGTAACCATTGGGATATATTGAATATATCATGATTTAATTTTCCAACTAAATGATACTCCTGGGTCACTGCAGTAGTCAACTCACCGTCAGTATCAACACCTGATCGATATTCATAGCCCAATGACTGTCTTCTCAACTCCTTATATGCCTTTGGTGTCATCATCATAAATTTTATGTAGCTTGCATAGTTGGATAACTTATTGCTAGTGCTCACAAATGTTCCATTAATAAATCCATTAATTTTCTTGAACAGGTTGTGTAGAATACAGCTTTCATAGGACAGGCCATCGGCAGCAGACGGAGTTGAATTGTCTGACTTTTTCTTTACTGCAATATTTAAATCAATAAATGTTGATGACAAATCAATGAAATAGTCTTCATTGGAAAATATCTGAAAGTGTACATTTTCCGAGAGGGGCTGTTGAGGATGAAATTGTTCATAGTAGCCATACTTGACACTAACATCAACATTTTCAGCATTGAATAGATTCAATGAGGAGCTGATTTACGGATGTGATTCCTTGTGGGGGAGATAAGTCATCTTAAGAGAAGAAATCCTTCTTTGATCTAACAATCTTTTTCTTTTTCTTCTTATTGGTCTTCTTCGTTTTATTCCTCAAAGTCCTTGTTGATGTCCTTCGCTTCCCGCCTGGGTAGAGACTGATGAGGGACTGACGCCCACACATTCTTTTTAATCCTTTCCCATTTTGCTGAGATTTTAATTGCTCACCAACGGCTCTTGCTGAAGATCTAATATTTTCCTTTACACTCTCGTTGAAATTCTTACCCGACCCCCAGTTCTGTAGTGTTGAGGCAGCAAAATTTGATGCAGCAGGTAAAAGATATTTTCTGGCAAGGGGGAGTGCAGAACGAAATAGCCTAGCAAACCAGCTACCAAGACCATAGCCAGACATTGTAGTACGCCCCTTGTAGTAGTCCAATCCATGACCTATTTGACGTGGACTCAGAGCACCAACATAGCAATCGATATCAGGACAGACAAATGGAATTCTTCTATTGTTTATTTTAGGTAGTGCTGTCGCCGAGGATGGGTCGAAAATGACATGTAATCACGGCTAAACCTTTTGTTATTGCTAGAGGATCACCCAATTCATTTCTTAGTGTTAACTGACAGAGTTCCAAATAGAAGTGTTTACAGCAAAGTATAAACACATACAACAAGTACTGACAAAACCTATCCTCTCTACACAAAAAAGTGACCCTTTTTCCGCGTCTCCGGAGACGATTCCATACCTATGCGAGCCTAGCGAGTAAATCACAAGTTCCGTAGGTGATTATACTTGTTCCGTAAAAGCTGTATTGAATTTAATTTATTGGCTCGGAGTGATTAAGTAGTACAACATTTACCCTCTAGAGGCGCTGAGGTACGCGGGTCACTTTTGGAGAGTTTTGTCAGTACTTGGTCAGTATGTGTTTATACTTTGGTTTACAGGAACATACTGAAGATGCTTTATATTATCGTGATGAACAAGTTCATGGGTTGTTTTTAGTTCAAGAACACGAAGGAGGAGACATTTGAATTACCAACTCTCGATGTTTCCACAAAGGATGGATAAAGAAATATGCTAGAGTCCGAGGCCAAACCGGGTGGATAATCAGGAAAAATAACCTGATCCATCCCGCTAACAGTGATTGCGTTTTTCCCATTGATCATATTCTGTTAAAGCCAAGACCGTCTCTCAGATTATCATTGTGATGAATCATTTCAGTGTCAACGGGTGAGGTAATGTAAATCCTATCGTGTTCCATATAATAAATAAAATACTATGTACCTTTCCTACGATATGAGATTTTTCTATTGATTGCACGACACAAATCCATCATAGTACCTTATTCTTTATATCTCAATGTAGCATCTGGATAGTCACTAGATTCAAATTCTTCAACCCATTCATACTCGACAAAGAGCGACCAGTCGAAAGGTATAACTTTTACATAATACACACGATCCTTTCTCAGGATGTCGTAGGTATTTTTGAGAATACAGTCGACAAGAGCCACTTCATACTTTCTGTCATCGAATTTAATGGCTGGGGAGAGTTTCGTCCAAAAATCACTTGTTTTATTCAAGTCAATGTAGAGAAGATCGGAAACGTTGGACATAAATGTTACATAGAAATCATTGGGCATTGTCAATATCTTCAACACCAATCCAAGAATCAAAATCAGAGTTGTATCCTAGCCACCGAACAAGTAACTGTTTCTTACCCCTGTGAGTACGAGTATTTAATATCTTTTCAAAAAAAATAGCGACGAAGACCACACTGCCTTTCCATCACAAACAACAAAAGTACGAAGAACAACAGGGAAATCTTTTTGTAAGACAGTGGAGCTAATTTGAATGAATATTTCGGCCCTATGTCCAAGGGCCGTCCTCAGCAAGACAAAAATATATATAAGAAAAAAGACTCACAACAACATGGGATCAATAAAAACCAAAAAACCAAAAAAGTGGAAATTTTTTTTTTTCAAAACAGTCCAAGCATCATTACTTCAGCGAAGTTCAACCAGGACTGATAAAAAGTAAGGTAAAACAAGACGATTCAATGAAATGAAAGAAAAATAAATTAAAAACACGTTCTTATTGCTAATCCAGCCTTTTTGGCAGCTAACCTCAAAGGTCTCTTTGTGACCGGTTCTGTGTTATTGTCTATCGGTTTTTTTATATACTTTGTAAGATCATTTTTGATTAAATTTGTGTAAAGAGCATTTAGTGTATATTCCCCCAAGTCCCTATTTAAGGAAATATTATTATTAATCTTAAGTCTGATTTCAATTGATTCTCGGACTACCTGCTTTATGCCCAGGTCATTGCTAATAAGGGCAGATTCATCGAAAAGTATATTGTGGGTAGGATTTTCAAAAATATGGCTGCCTAATGCAGAATCAGAAGAAACAGTGGAAATATTAGAATTTAAGGCTTTGACAATATCATTTTTATGTTGTTGTATGCGCTTTTCTAAATTCTGGTGTGTTCTACCTATATAATATTTGCCACAATCGCATGGTATTTGATAGACCCCTCTTTGGCGAGTAACTGGGGTTTTATCTTTACCAGAATTTAGAAAATTTATGATTCTAAAATTATTTGTGAATACTACATGCAGATTATTTTTTGTGCAAACTTTTTTAAGATTTGTAGTGATTTTTGGGATATAGGGGAGGTAGATTATATTTAAGGGCTTGTCAGACATCTCACTTGGTAAACTACCATTAATTTTACGGGCATGTCTTTTCAGTCTACAATTAATTACACTATTAATAAATGTCATAGGATACCCATTTCCAAAAAGTATGTCCTTGATAAAGTTTAATTCTGCTGTGATGTGGGAACCAGAACAAATATTTAGGGCGCGATCGACGAGGGATATTACGACTGCTCTTTTAACTTGGGGGGGGGGTGGTTTGATGTAAAATGTAAATATCTATTATTTTGTGTTGGTTTTCTATAAATAGTAAAATTCAGTTTATCAAAGCTACGAATAACTAACACATCTAGGAATGGGATTTTATTTGCGATTTCAATTTCTAAGGTAAACTGTAGAATTTGTCTATTACTAATAAGACTTTTGGGGAAGTTTAATGTATTTAGAAAGTTGTATAGATGAGCGTCAAATGATAATAGTCCTTTACGATTTGTAACCATATCATGGATTAAATCAAGTAGATTATAGCTCTTGCCCTGAATTATAATCCTCTTTCCATTGCTATCAACTTGAATATGATCTTGACCACTTTCCATGAGATATGTTATGAGTCGTTTACTTTGTTCACGATATGAGTGCGGCATTAGATTTCCAAAGCTTGACACAATTGAATCCAATTCCTCCTTCTTTAAATGTGTTCCAGCACTATCGATAGCAGAAGAATCCTGAGGAGATGGTTCTTTTTTGTGATCAATGC
This sequence comes from Artemia sinica, assembly GCA_027921565.1. Classification (NCBI taxonomy): domain Eukaryota; kingdom Metazoa; phylum Arthropoda; class Branchiopoda; order Anostraca; family Artemiidae; genus Artemia; species Artemia sinica. The sequence goes on along the minus strand of CM051267.1, from coordinate 6,281,507 downwards.
GACTGGGTTTCGCACGATTGGGCTTATGTTTGTCAACTCGGCGAAGTGCATCTTGAAGTAAAAGCAGTTTTTTATCATCCTCAATATTCTCGTTGTCAATGAATTTACTCAGATTTTCCTCAAAGTGTTCCACGGGTGAGAGAGCGAGTTCTATTGGAGTCAATTTATAGGGTTTAGCCATGTAGAGAAAACTGTTTACAAGTCCTGCAATTATCGGTAGTAAAAGTGTGAAAAAGCTACCGCCCACCCGAAGAAGACGTTTCCTTTTAAAATTCTTTCCTTTCTTTTTACAGGCTAATGTACGGGCAATGGAACGATGTTGCTTTGCCTGATGCTTAAGCACTTCTGGCAGTTGAAAATTCCCCTCGGTTAAATTTAAACAAAGTTAAGATATTAGATTAATGAAATCTTTGTCAATGCCATGTTTGAGTATGGATTTTCTAAGTGGGGTTTTGAAGTGCTTAGAACGGAAAATAAATGTCTATTTTCATGTAGTTTCTTCAGTGTCATGATGGCAACTAATAGGTTTTTTTACTGTTCACGGGGATATATACTGTAATTTCATTGTCAAAAATATCTGTGACTTCACGCAGATCCTCGGTTGTATTTTGATTAAGATCAAATAGGATGTAGCCGTAGGGTTTATTAGTTGCCTGATTGTATGCTGAGAGCAGAAATTTAGGTACCCCGGGGTATATTTGTTTATTGAGGGTTATTAGCGAGCTAGAATCACGAACAACTCTGTAGATGATATAGTAGGTGCAGTTCAATGCAAGTGTTCGCATACATTTGCTCTGATGAAAGAGATTGTGTAGAACTAGAGTAATGGAAATCTGTTCGTGATGAGAGAGAACAGTGAACAGTTGTAGCATTTCCTGGGACCATTGATCAAAAGAGTCAGCTAAATCGTCAATAATCAGCCAAGAGTTTGGTTCAATAATGTTGAAATCATCAAGTCCCTGTATGAATTGTATTTGCACCAACCCCGATATGGCAATGGCTTTTATTTTATCGTCTGACTCCTGCCAAATACTGTAACAATAGTAGATTTTTTCGGCCTTTCCACAAACATTTTATCGCAATTTTTAATTATTTAGTTAAGGGTGTCGTTTTGCCTGACATTGATGGCCCACACAGAAACAATCTGAATGGTGTTTTAAAGTGATACATTTTCCCTTCTGAATGAGAATGGTTAGGTTATGTTAGGCTAGGTTCACCTACAAGTAACTGTAGACTATAGATGGCTAATGACTAAATAATTTCCCTTATTAGTACTACTAATGCTCCGTTCAAGAATAATGAGAAAAAAATCAATAAAGAATCATATTTTCTTTTATTATTAACATAAAAATAGCATTTTATAAATAATATATTGAACAAGAAAAAAGCACATCAAACAAGAAAAATAAAGTTTTTTTTTATTTATTTATTTATAACAAAATACAACATTTATTTTAAATAAGCACTAGAAAAATAAGCACTTGAATTGGGGTTTTAAATTGATACATGTTCCCTTCAATAGTTCACCTACAACTAACTGTGGACTATAGTTGTCTAATGACTAAACAATTTCCCTAGTAGTACTACTCAGTTCAGGAATAATGAAAAGAACAAAATCAATAAAGAATCATATTTCTTGTATTATTAATATAAAAAAACAACACTTTGAAAATAATACATTACAAAAAAAAAACACATTAAACAAGAAAAATACACTTAAGGTTTTTTTTTAATTTATTTATAAGAAAAAAATACAACATTTATTTTCAAAATGCACTAGAAAAAAACACTTTAGTAAATATACTTTATTTATAAAAAATACACTTAAGATAATATCATATTTTTTTACACCATTTTTAATTTGAACACAACAACAACATGTATATTTACAAAAAAATCTGCTCTAAGTAAAAAAAAAGATACTGTTGGTGGCGGCGCCCCCCGCTGGCGGCCGGCCTGGCGGCCAAAGGTCCCCCCCGGGTCGCGAGCCCCCCCCCCCCAAGGTTGTGGGAAACTTGTTTTATTGGACTTTACTCAAACCGAGACTTTCCCTATGACTAACACATTCGGCTCGGTCAGAAGTTAAATAGTGCCCCAGGGGGAGGGTAGTCACACCGTCTTGAAAAACATAGACCTTGTTGGAAATGGTACTCATGGCAATTTTTTCTATATTTACAGTGAATTTCCTGTAGTTTAACGAACGAATTGCCAACAATTTCGCTGGTGGAATTGTATTTTAAACAATACAATTCCTATAAACGTCCATGTCAAAATTCTTATCCACATAGCGCGTGGGTACTCCTTTGCAACGTTTTTTGAGTTCCTCGTCGTGTGTCAGTATAAAGTACACCTTCGGACTTACAAACATACCACGGGAGATCATGTCACTTCCCGTTTCTGATTTAAAAAATAAAAGTTGATTTGGCGCCCGACGTTTTACTTGCTCTGGGTAGACCTCCCCACTCCAGTTGGTGTAGTCCATCCGCGAGCTGATGATTCCACCGTGCGCCAAATCATCAAGTAGGTTTTGAGTTTTTACTTTTAACAGTACAGAATCTGTGTCCCCGTAGCAGACCTCTACTCGTCCCTTCTCCGGCCACTTAACCCTAGCCACATTGTAGTAGAATTCAAACATGAGCTTTTTAGAGATCTCCAAGATCGCATAGCCTGCAGCAATATTTTTATTCGGGACAATGCTTCTTTTTTTCCTATTCAATAGTACCATGTCCGGGCCAATGATTGTAAAGGAAGTGTAGTTTGTATCGGCAATAATTCGAGCACATTTTTCGGGATAGGTCACGACGTCACAACGATTCCTATTGCGAACACTTTCGCACATTTTACCAAAAGCCGAATTTAAAATGAGCCTATAGATTTCTTTTTCAGCTTTTGTCTTCCTTTCAGAACGTTTCTTGACAAAAGTGTCAACAAACGCTTTTAGATAGGGTTTTTGACTAGACTGGAGGGCTCTATGAACCTTTGTGACATTGAAACCGTTGTTGCATATCCATTTTAAAGCCACATGGTGTACAACTATATTTTTCTTCGGCAGGAGGTCGGAAATAAGTTTTTGTTTTGAAGGTGACCAATGCAATCCCTTTACCTCGACCAAACGTCTGTTGCGGGGACTCAAAGAGTCCCTAGACACAGTTCTATTGATGCATGGAAGAACAGAATCCTTTACCGAATCGTGAAGCTCAACTGTTATCTCCCCATCAATTTCAAAAAACCATCCAACCGGCCCATTCTCCTCAACACTGTTAATGTTGGGGAAATTGGAGGCTTTAGGGTCATTGAGCCATTTATAGTCATCGCAGAGTAGTGCATAATGGGACATGGCCGAGGGGTAGAGGGAATTCATATCAAGGAACTCTGCATCCGATTTTGTCCCCGTCTTCTCTCCGGTTTGATCAGTTTCCAAGATACGATCCCCATGAAAAACATATCCACCCCTCATTGACCTCTCGATGAACAGGTGCTGATCGATGTCGGTGATCAACCCGATTTTTTCCCCGCTATTTTTAGGATGAGGTCCATTACCAGATGAGGAGATAAAAATAATATCCTAAATCAAGATTAAATTCCTCGTATATTTAGTCCGTATTTTTACACATAATGTCTAACAAAGTTAGCACATCACTTGAAAAATACAGCTTGCAGTAGTCAAACCCATTTTTACACCCTCCCTCTGCCCAGTTTTTTGGCAAAACCGTATTCATCAGGAGTACACCTACGATCGTGTAGACTGTCGTAAAACGATTCGATCGAGGGAATAGTTTCCTCGGTGAATCTCGTCATGGAGCTGTAGTAATCATAAGGATATATGCCCTTGACCGTCAACAAATCATATAAATCTTTTGGAAAGTGTTGCTTGAGAAGGGAGAAAGCGTTGCAGCCGTCTTAGTTTTTCTGCACTTGAATTAATTCGCTCAAAGATTTGGGAAAAAAACTGAAGGAATCTAAAAAGCGAATTTTATTCGTGTACTCAACGTCGTCTTCAAAATATCTCCACATAAATTCCAAAACAAGCAACTTTTCCGATGAATTAGGAAATGATTTTGTAGGAAAAACTGTCTATCACCCAAGCATCATCCACAGCTCCATTTCTTTGAAGATGTGCTATTGCTGGTAGCCCATACTTCAGATCATAGTTAGAATTATGTATAAAAACCGGAAGAAAGAGCTGCTGTTTAATTTTTAAATTACATGAATTGTGAGCCCAGCCCCGAAAGTTACTTTTCCCCGTTGAATTGGGGTCAATAAGGTGATGGTGATCCTGAACAGCGTCTTTTGGGGCATGAGCACTCCTAAAAAACTCAACAAACTGTCCCCTTTTCTAGTGCCCGTAGCTCCTTATCTGATAATGACATTGGGTAGTTGGTGTGACGCAATCGTGAAATAGATTTATTTGCTGTTTTTATTAAACACACCAATAATTTCTTCATGCTACCCTCCTCATCTATAGTCACAAAAAACTCTTCCAATTGCATTTTATTGTTGGAA
>CM051267.1:6114504-6272004 GCA_027921565.1 Artemia sinica | reverse complement strand
ACATATGATAAAAGAAAAAATAACACAATTTTTTATTATTTAGTCCCAACATATGATAAAAGAAAAAAAATAAAAAAAATTTCAACTATTAGCTACGTTTGAAATTTATTCAGAATATTAATGGTGGGGATTGCACCCCTTCCCCAACTCCTCTTTTTTCTCTACAATAATTTACCCTGATTATTAGCTGAGTTGGCTATGTTCCTTTCATCGAGTTTGCTTAATTAAGACTGCAGTGAAATACGGATGGAAATTCACGAGAAGCGACAAAGTACCCTTTTAGTCAAAATATCTAAACAGCTGTTATAGAGCATGCGAATTTTATTGTAGATATGTAATTATGATTGTTTACTTCGAGGGTTTGCGTCAAGTAATTACAGGAGTTCGCTTTCTGTGCGAAACCCAGATGATAGATAGTTAATTGGTAACTAAAGGAAAAAAAAGGATTACGTTCTTATGATAAATCAAGGAAGTTCTTAAAACGTCAAACAAGTATCTTTGCTGATATCTCCTCCTGTAGCTGGAGCTAGCGTTCCGCATATTGCTGCTTTATAACCTTCTATCGTTGATGGTGCGAGGTTTTGACCATTCTTTAGATATATCATGAATTCTGCAACTGTCTGAGTACTGGTTTCGAGAGGATTAATCTTCCTCTCACCACATCAACCCACGAACACACACTTGCCATTTTCCATTGTACAATTCAATGGTTCTTTTTTCTTTATTTTTTGGCATTTCTTTAAATTTTATTTTTGTTCGCACTGAAGAAGAGAGGTGGTTGTGCTCTAAAAATATTCGCTTTGTTTTTTCAGCATTTTCATTTGGCCTCAAAAAATTGTCCGTTTTTTCTTTATTCTGGAAGTCATCGCATTGATTAGGGTCGAATGTCCGAGCACATTGAACCCTGCTTGTTTGTAGCAAGCGGATTGAGTAGCAACAAAAGCAAAACCGGGTTTTGTGCTCGGTTTTGAGCAATTATGTTGGGTTTGGGAGCCTTCGGAGCATCGATGCTTATTCATATGTCCTGTGATCTGACTTAGGATCGTGAAATTTTTCAAAAATCGTTAGATCTCACAAGAGATCAAAATGTAGGGAGAACTGTCTGAGATTTTGTATTGGAATCAACTGACTAAAGCTGAACTAATATAAGGTCAATTGAAGACCAAAAAACGTCCTAACCAGTGTTTTTGGCGGAAATTTTTTTTTTGATTGAAATGAACCATTTCCCTTAAAACATACAAGTAGTCAAATAAGTCATTAATTAAACTACCTAAATCATTAAAAAAAAGTCAAAGTTTCTTGGAACCAGAACTTTTTGAATTTTTTAGGTTTTTCTAAATTAATTGTCCAATTAGTATATTTTTAAACTTCCACTTGGTTTTCCGAAAGAAAAATGTAAAATTCCTTAAAGAATTTTTTTTAAGCTAATCTATAAATTTTTGAATTTTTGACAATTATTTTCATACATTAAGATTTTCAAAATTTAGGATTTTGAGATATTTGATATTTTCTTAGCTATGAATTAATTCATTGGTATTTATAGGTGGATAAAAAGGACTTCATAAATACTTTGATTCTTGCTGGCAATCACTTGAAGCACCCCTCATTCCCCAGTGCAGTATTTCAGTTTATGTTCATGGAGATAAGCAGGAAAATTCGCAGAAATAGTAAGTAAGAACAAACCTTTTTCTTTGAGGTTTTTAATCTTTTGAATGCTAAAATTTAATGTCTTTCCACTGCATGGACTTTGCCAGACAGCTCAATATTTAACTTCTACGTATTCATGTCTTTCAAATCTAAACCTTGTGCTACGCTTCATTCAAGAAAAGAGTTTTTTTTCTAATGAGCAATAGAGATCTAATAAGCAATAGAAATCATATTCAATCTAATATCGGATTATTTGCTCACATTGTCTACAATGATTTTTTTGGGGGGGGGGAGGGGGGCAACAGCTCAACACTTCACTTTGTGCCGTTTTCCCATGTTTATAATCTTGCTGCTATGCTATATAATAATATTTATTGTATTGTATTTATAATATTATATTATAATAAATATTATAATACATTATATATTATATTATGTTTATTATATTATATATTATATTATATTATTATATTAATGAGTATATGTAACAATATTTGCTATATAAGCAATATAATGATATTGCTGCTATGCTAGCACTCTTCAGTTAAGCAAAAAATTGTTTATTTATATTTAATTACTGTTAGCGATTTTTTTTAACGAGTTATTGGAATCAAAATTAAATGTCTATAGGCGTGCACTTATATTTTTAACTGTCTTGTGTACTTACAACTCAGCACTTATTTTTGTGAGATTTTTGAATGTCTGGAATCTCTTGGGCTATACCAGCACAATTCATTCAAGAAAAGAAGATTTCTTGATGAGTTCAATTTGAATTTATCTCCTCATTGACCACAATAAAAACTAACCGATTTTTTTTTTTTTTATTAGTGAACTTGTCGATGTTCCTAGCTCCAGCATAATCCTATCTATGATCTAGTCTAGAAAAAGTTAGCCTTTGGCTTAACTCTTTTGTCCCTCTCCTGCTCTATGTTATGATGTTTTTGGTTTATCTTTTTTCTTCTTTATTTTAGGTCGATTTGAAATCAACGTAATAATAGATTGCCTTCTTTTCATGCTCAGCTCCCTGTTGGCTTTATTCAATCATTTGTGTTTGTTTGTTTTGTGTGCAATACAAATTTTGAAATGAATATATATATATATATATATATATATATATATATATATATATATATATATATATATATATATATATATATATATATATATACATATATATATATATATATATATATATATATATATATATATATATATATATATATATATATATATATATATATATATATATATATATATATATATATGTATATATGTATATATATAGTAATGTATATATTGTTTTTTTATTTAACTTCCTTGATTTATCATAAGAACATAAATCAAGGAATGTATAATATATAATAATGTATATTTACTTACCATCACAATTCTTTTGTTGTCCTCCATTAGAAAAACGAATGAATTTTACAATAAAGGGTTATCGTTTCAAGTTGTTTTTTTCAACTGATCTAGAAAAACTAATTGCATCTTAATTTATACCGAAAAAAACACGAGTAAAAGCCCTCCAGCTGTAAACCAGTATTTCTAGAATGAGACCATCCTTTGAACACGTAATATAAGGAATTTTGGTTATTGAACTTAAAAAAATATGTCTGCCAAGTCTTGTACCGTCTGTATCGATTGTTGCATGCTAAGGAACATAAAGCCATAGAAATATAACATAGGTGTGAGGGGTTACTCACTCTCTTTGAAAAGGTGTAGAGCATTAAGCAAATAGCACTGTGATTCCTAGGGCATTAAGAAAATCCATACGACATTGTGAGGGGATACTCACTCTCTTTGAAAAGGTGTAGAGCATTAAGAAAATAGCATGGTGATTCCTAGGGTATTAAGAAAATCCATACGACATTGTGAGGGGATACTTACTCTCTTTGAAAAGGTGTAGAGGTCCCGTAGAATAGCACAGTAAGGAACATAAGCCAAGGAAATCCATACGACATTGTGAGGGGATACTCACTCTCTTTGAAAAGGTGTAGAGCATCAAGCAAATAGAACGTGGTTCCTATGGCCCCCATAGAATAGCACAGTGATTCCTAGGGCCCCCATAGAAATATAAGGTACTACTCTGCTTGCGGCAACAGTAAAACGAGTTTTTCTGCTGAAGGAAAATGGTCATTCCACTGCTACAATTAATACTACTACAAACAAAGTCATTGCAGCAACAATCTACACGAGGCCAACACAGCTGCGCACATTCCTCCTCCTTCCCAATCTATTCAAAGCTTCCCTCTTTACCCCCTCCCAAGAAGTTCTAATTTCAGTTAAATCCATTCTTATGACTTCTTCCCGCCCCATTCGAGTATGCCTTGCTTTTCATTTGGCCATAGATGGATAGCCCAAAGGGCGATCTTTGGCAACCTGTAATCCTTCATCTACAAAACATGTCCTAGCCATCTCAATCTTTCTCTCATTATAGCCCAAGAAAGTGGGATAGAATCCCAATTTGGCCCAGATTAGTGTTTGAAATACGGTCAGTCAAACGGGTACCCAAAATTTTCCATAGACAGTTCCTCTGGAAAACATTCAACAAATCCTTCCACGTCTTCCAAAACCCACAAGTTTTAGAACCATGGCTGATCATTGTCATCACCGTAGCTACCAAGATTCTAATCTTGGCTCGAAGACTTATCTTCCTATTATTTCAACCTTGTTTCAATTATAAAAAATAGCCTGGGCCGTGGCTATTCTACTTTTTTACTGCATCCAACATCTTCATTAATAGTAATACCCATGTAACTGAAGCTATCTACTTGATTAATCTTCTCGTTACCTAATATTACGTCTTCAATTTCATTTTTTCATAGTCTATGCGATTTTGTCTTCTTAAAATTTATTCCAAACCCGTTCTTGCACCCTGAAATCTCGAAACCTGCAAAATGTCATTCATGCTGCTAACAATTTTATCTAGAACACCCAAATCATCTTAACAATCACAGTCTAGGCGAATTTTACCTTTCCATTTGATTCCATGCTCTCCTCTAGCCTTTAGCGTGTTCCTTAGGACAAAAACCATTAAAATGATTAATACAAGATGGGGGTAGAACTCAACCCTGCTTAACTCTTGACTCAATACCAAACCAGCTATTTACCTCATTTCCTGCCTTAACCCAATCAAGATTGATCTCGTACATAGCACTAATCACTTTTAAGTATTTATCTGATGTACCAAACACGGAAAGGACCTTTACTAAAGCTTTTTTTATGTGTTTTATGTGATTTATGTGATTTTATGTGATTTAGTGATTCAAACGCCTCTTTGTCACCTATAAAACTGAAGACTAAAGGTGTCTGATTTTTCAAGCACTTTTCAATTATTAGTCTAGTACAATACGGTAAAGAGTAAAATTCGGTTGAAAAGCTACAAATAAAAATGCTACACTTTCCTGCGGAATCAGGCGGAACTGGGGTAGCAGATTTCAGGGTTATATGCAAGACGCTCTTTCTCAGAAATATTTGTGAACTTGTGGTTAAAGAGGAGCCATCAACTGCAATTATGAGGTAGTGGTTTCTCCCTATAGTGAATGAGGATGCAGAAGAAACGGTGAAAAAATTTAGCAAAAAAAATTCCGACCCCTCTGCGATGGATTGTCAGCCCCCTGAAGAAAGCAAAGAAATTGGGAGCACTGAGATGTGACTTGGGAAAGGATGAACTAAAGAAGGTATCGCGGGATGTTTTTAGAAGTGAGAAAGAACCGAATTATAGAGTTAAAGAAAAGGAGCCGTTCATTGATTTTCAGTTATCTTTTAAAAATCTAAGTGGATTGCCGTTTAGTTATGAACAGAAAGAGTTTGTGTACTGCATGATTCACGGAATATTACCCCTTAGTGATAGAGAATCGCATATTGAAAACTCAAACGCCTACTTGTCCGATGTGTGGAGACGAAGTGCTTGACGGACTACTGCACGAATTATTCAATGCCCCTCGAACGGTGGATTACCCCAAAGAGTATTGGAAATATTAGAGAATGAAGGAATAAAAACAAAGTCTGTAGAAGAAAAGAAGAAAGCTCTAAAGCTGTCATTTTGTGTTAAAGGTAAGTAGAGGAATTATGCGCTGTGTTTGTTAGTGACAAGTGTTAGCATGGATGTGTGGAAAATGGGGAAACGTCAGAAGAAGGTCAAAATTCCTTTGGCGAATGTTTGGCTTGAAAGTTACGTGGATGACTTGAGACGGAGTCCAGTATGGAGGGATAGAGTAGATGTGGAATGAATGAGTAAAATTGAGTTTTAAATTTGAAAATTTTGATTTAAAGGTTTTATTATAAAAAATATTTTAAACTGTGTTTGAAAAAAAAAATAGGAAATGATGTTAGTATTAAGATAAATAATTTTAATTTATTTTTTTTGGGTTTTTGTTTGATTTTTGAGCAGCCAAATGGGTATTAAAAAGGTTTTAGTAGTTTATTTGAGTGTTATTAAGAAGGATTAGAATTGCGTGCCTAAAGATATTGTGAGGGCACAGCTTTTTATTCCTCCTAGGTTTGTTTTCAGGTTGAGGGAAGGTTGGGAGGATGGAGGTTGATGTATAGTTGATTGAGAACAAGGTTTTGAAAAAAATTATTTGTCTATTATTAACGTATTTCCACGGTAGAAGGGGTGCCCTATGGCAGAAGGGCACCCTGCTAAACAGGGAATTGTACTTTTTTGCGGTTTTGATTTTTTTTTTTTGTAGTATACCTTGTCTTTTTCAATTATGTTTGGCTACCCAAATCCAAATTTAAAAAAATAAAAGATGTTTTAGTGTAGGTGACATTAAAGTTTGAAATTAAGTGAAAAAGATTATTATGTCACCGAGAGGAGAGGAGGTGGGATTAAAAAAAAGAGTAAAATTCGGTCAACACACCCTCTCCCCATCCCAAAACCACGCAGTTCTTCCCCTAAAACAATATCCACAGTATTTCTAAGTCTATGCTAAGTTATTTGCTTCCTGCAGGGACCAAGCTAAGTCCTTTATAATTACCACACTCATTCTTATTACCTTTTTTAAAAAGGGATTTAATCGAATTTTCTTTTAGAATTGCTAGGCACTTCCCCTTTATCAGCAACTTTTAAATCTAACTTAAAAATCCCCATATTTGGAAAACTTATTTACCACACTATGAGCCCCTACGGCCTTGTTATAAGATCCTACGGTCAAGGTTTTATAATTAGTTACAATATTTTTAAGTTATTATTTTTGAAAAACGGAAATTAAGATTAGTGGTTTAAAAATTTACATTGCCTGCTTTTATTTTAATACTTATATTAATCTTAAAGATTTTATTATAGCCATAAATTCTATTTATAGCCACAAATTCTACTTTTTTTTGTAAATTTGCGAAAATATGTTAATTTTAAGAACTGTCATACCTGTCAAACAGACCTAAAAAAAAATGAGCAGTATATAATGAGTGACGAAAAAAAATGCGCTTCGTTATTTAGATAATTTTATTCACAGTTAGAATTAAAATCCGTTCGGGCTGCAGTTTCCTGCAGTTAAACGAAGTAATGATTTGTTTTTTTTGTCATAATTGATGATATAAATCACCTCGTGTACTTTCTTTTTATCATATCTGGTCAAATTATGTTTATTTTTACCTCTCATGTATATTTTCTCATATTTAGTTATTTTTAGCTCAGCTTTGCATGACAAATTTAGCACAAACGTGAGCTTGGCATTTTATAAACGTGATGCATTACTGTTTTTTTCTTCTTTTTTCTTGTCCGCTTAGCAGGGCAATTTGTTTGCTTGCATAATTTGATTCATAAATTAGTTTGTTTTTTTATGTTTAGCTTAATTGCAGTAATTTTTGTGGGTTAATGTAATCGTCAGATAGTCAGTATACTTTTAATTTGTTTACTGCATTGACTGAGAATTATTTCCGTTACACATCTCGGTCCCATCATCATTTTTGGAACTCAATTAATGCTCAAATCTCTTTCACCCCCTTGTTAAGATGGTGCAAACGTCACTTCTCTTGCAAGAAGTGACTCGACGGATCATTTATGTTTAATTTAACTGTAAAAATGGTACTTATACATTAGCTGGTACCCACGCGACTTATTGTGCTAAAGGAAACTAGTCAATCTAGGGAGTAGGATTTTAAAGTTAGAACAACGCATCAAAATCATAGACCGACTCTATCATGAGTACATTGAATCTAAGGCAAGCGTTGTGAAGCAGCATAATTACATTTGAATAGGATAGGATGCGGGGGTAACTTTTGCTGAGGTTTAAAAGTTAAAAAAAAGTCAGCCAATCCTAGCTAGCCCAGTCCCTGACATCATCCAAGCCAATCCCAACCGCTTAACACTATCCACATAATATCGAAGATTAGGAACCTTCTGTCCGTTTTTATAAGCGATACATTTCAATCAGAATGCTTGTCCAAGATAAGGCACTGTCTGAGTACTGGGGTAATACCCCCAGTGGGGGTATTACCCAAAGGATCTTGCACGAACTTTTCTGAATCACCAACAAAACATAGCAACTTTTTGATAGTTAAGATGGAAGCTACTCAAGAAAAGTAGTCACCAATAATCACTGTAAAATAAAATAAATTATCAAAAAAGAGAGTCCTGCAGAAGAAGCGAGTGCTCCCAGACAGAAATCCTATCAGTAAATTCGGCCCATCATCGAACAACACCAAATTTGAGTCTTCAGCTGAGATAATCTACCATCTCCAGCTCAAATATTTTTCTTTCTTTCTCATTTCCCACTTTTTCAATAATATAATCTTTCTTCTTTGCTGGGTGGGAGGCTGATCGTACCGAAAAATCGTTTTATTAAGTTCAAGCATGGAATTTGCCACTTTTACCTATAAATTGGGGAGAGGGTGAGCACTGGGGATAGAGGCACTTCCTCCCCTAGATTTTTAAAAATACTTTCATTTTGGTATTTTGATTGATAGAATTTTAAAAAATACAAAATTACCTCCTCCCTAGATTCTGGAAAATATGAAAAGTGTGGTTTGTTCCCGCTTTCTAGGACTATAATGAGAGAAATGTTGAAATGGCTAGAGTACGTTCTGTGGGAAACTCTAACAAAGAAAGTTATGATAACAATAAATACACCAAAAGAATTAAATTCTACGCTGATTCAAAATATATACAGCTCATTAAGTTTAATGCTACCTATCTAAAATTACAAGCCTTATAAAATTTGCCTAATTTAAACCAGCGTTCCTAAAAGATAAGGAGAAAGCTTATTTGATTAGAAACAAAAGTGTTAGTGTCCTTTATAAGTGGCAAAAAACATTGAAGGTCATCTAGCCCCCTCCCAAGCCCCCTTTACCCCAAAGTCCTCCAATCAAAGTTCTGATATAGCCAGTTTTTTTCCAACATAGTTGAAAGGTTCAGTAATTATGCCTTTGGGGATAACATGACCCCCTACAGCCCACGGGAAAAGGGCTGTAAGTTACAAAATTTATTTATTGTTTACGTATAGTATTTATTATTGGGAAGTATACAGACATTTTTTGTTTTTGCTGTTTTGGGGAAAGGAGTATTTATGCTTTGGGGTATTTTCCACGAATGGAATTTTCCATGAGAAGGAAAGTTTCCGGGGATGAGCTTTCCAGGGGAAATTTTACACTGGGGGAATTTGCCAGAATTCGCGTACGAAATTCTTTTTATTTGTCATACTTTGCCTTTGCCGACTAAATTTAACATGTATAGATGTTCCGGGAGAAATTTTCAGCCGGCTTGGAAGTGTCTGCAGGAATTTTCTATGAAGGGGGGGGGGGGATTTTTGTGTGAGAAAGATCCCATTGGGGAGTGTGTGTTTCTGAAAAAAAAATCCTTGAGGGGGGGGAGGTTCCGGCTTGATTTGAAAACGATGAGAAACTAAAAAGTCTTTTTCAAATAAACAAGTCTTTTTCAAATGAAATTATGATAAGGGGAATTTTGTAGGCTAAATTATCCAAAGGAAATTTTCCGTGGAAAATTTTTCCCGAAGATGAAATTTTTGGTGGGGATTATTTTAAGCAGGAGGAATTTTTCAGGTGGGATTTCCATGAAGGAGGAAAATAAGTTTTTTTTCAGATGAAAGTAAGGAGCAGCAGTAAAACTTAAATCGAGCAAAACTTATTCCATATAAGAGGAGGGTTACCCCTTCTCAATACCATAATTTTTACGCTAAAGTTTGACTCTTTGTCCTAATTCCTTAAGAACGACGCCTGAAGTGAGCTCCCTGTATTTGTTGGAATAAGGCAAGGAGCCATCAAATCACCGATTATCTACAACAACGCGTCTCTTCCTGCACAGATTAGCCTACCTATTAGTTGGATTTCAAAAGGGATGGATACATCAGTGCTTTGTTATACGGACGATCTATTAAATCCTTGCCGGTCAATGGCTAGTCTTCAAAGGAATTTGAATAACCTATCTGATAGATATCTACAAATAAGACTAAGTATGAATTCTGCGAAGTCCCAAGTCTTCTTTAATTTACACGGTAGTTATGCGCCCGATAATGTCTATCTAGGTGATAATGAGCTGGCACCCACCACTCAACTAACATATTTAGGTTTCTCGATTGGGTCTTCGATTAAAAATACACGAAAGCTTTTGCTTCGGAATGCTGAACGCAAACTTAGAATTGCTTATGCTGGTGTTGTTACATCGCACCTTAATCGGGAACGGAAAGCCCTTTTCTCCAATGTATAACTGTGTGGCTCTCCCGCATATTCTATATTTGACCATATTTTTGGACATTTTTACTGAATCTGATAGGAGAGTGTTGCGAACGTGCTAATTTAAGTACGTGAAGTTTTTGCTTCAGGTTCTTCGGTGGTTCAAGAATAGGTATATCGTTAACTTGTTTGGTGTGGTGGAACCGGTTCAAACACGGAATGAACAGTTTCAGTAACTGAGTAACCAGTCCTCTTTTCACCCGTGGAAGGGCGCACTATTTTAGATTTGGCATTATTAGTAATTTGTGTAAATGTTTATGACATGTTTGTTTTCTTTTCTTTTCTTTTATTCTACTCCATCGTTTGTTTTTTTGTTTATAGATGAGTAATATTCATTCATTCATTCATTATTCAAATGTTTCCATGCTGCTTAAAAAAAAAAATGCAATTACAGATCATAATAACAGAAATTAGGAAGAAGTGCTTTCAATTTTTAGCTACTCCTGCTTAAAATTAAATTTTCAAAAGCAATTTCGCTTTCCGATTAAACTATTCAAATGCTTTTCATTTGGGTTAAACTATATAGCCAATGTGATTAACGCCATTACGAAAACTATATCATGGAAATTGCTTTTGAATTTCAAATTTTCTTATAAAATTAAGTCTTCAAAAGAAACTTCCACGTCATTAACGTTGCTCTCCCGGACAGGTGAAGGAAATTCCAATCCAAGACAATCAAAGGAAACCAAAGTTATTATTATTATTATTTTTTTAATGTAAAAACTGAACTTACTTTGCATTGGTTTACCACTATGCAAGTGGTGTACTTCTCTGAGTTCTAATATGTGCGGTAAACTTCCGAAAAGCCTAGCCTCTTTAGGTAACGTATGGTGCTGGGAGGGGGTGCTGCAATTAATTTTGCATCGTACACCACCAACATTAGGACTGGTTCTGGCCATGTGTGGCACATGTCACCAGGTACACACAATTTCTTAAATGATCAAACCTGTTGATATTGACCTATTTTCTTTTATTAAAGTACGAATTTTGGAACCTGATTGGCTATGGAAGTTGCACTGTGGCAAAACAGGTCCAGATGATTTTTGTTCTTTTGTATAGTCCCATATAATAGCACAAGACACTGATTTAAATAGTAAAAATTCCTGTAGCGTGTTGATATTCCGTCACTTCATTTTTAGCAGTTTATTTATCTATTCAAAAGAGACTCGATATTTTCGTGAAACTTAAATTCTTTCTCAATAGCAAAAGAATATAAGCAATTACCTAAATGTAAATCATATGGAAAGTCCAGAAATGTTACCATGGACCACACTTTTGCTCTAACTTTGCTATTAGACTTATATTTAGTTGGATGCATCCTCAAAGCGAAAAAACTGATCAGCTATGTTTCCGAAGTCACCGAATTAAGGAGATTTGTTACCTTAAAGGACCGCCTTATCTTGTCCATTATAATTTTTTTTAGTTTTTAATTTTTTTTTAAGTTTTTTTTTTTTTGATTGTGTTGCCAAACTATTTAGAATTGATTGGGCGGTCTTGCCATAGCTTGAGGAGCTTGAAAGAGAGATCCAAGTAAACGACAGAAAACTAAAAGTTGACCACCACTTCCCCAGAAATGTTAGGAAAAGCAAGTAACTTCTGTAACTTTTTATGCTGGAGATAGATGTATTCAGTTTTAGTGAAACTTTTATCATTAGAAAGTTTCAGTTTTTTTTATTAAGTTAATAAAAAGAGAAATCTCTGAAAAAGAAGTTTTTCACAGAAAAGTAAAAATATTAAACTTAAAATCGGCAGAAATAAAAACTTAATAATTCAAACTCAAAACGACCAGTAATTACTATTGAAGAACAAATGAAACCGAAAACGAGGAGAAATTAAATTAACAATTAAATTAACAAATAAAGAATAAATGAAACCTAAAACAAACAGAAATTATATTAACAATTATAGGAAACAAACATACAACAGGCTCTAATATAAATGAATAAATAAATCTTAAAACAAGTAAAACTTATATTGAATATACAAATCAAGCTTAAAACAAACAAAAATCATTACAAACAAGAGTTTGGTTGCCGTCCCATTCCCTTACTGTAAAATTCAAAGTCATTTGTGCTTTACTGAAAACGAATTATATTGCAAATATTTTCTTTTGTACTTAGCACAACATTGAAAATAAAAATAAATTGCAGTGAAATAAAATCTTGAACTGATTAGTTTTCATTAATTAATATCATTATGTATCAAATATTCAGTTTAGTTTAGTTTATTCACCAATAAATACAGATTTGAAATACAGTACTCTTATTACCCTTCGAAAGGCTCCATGGCCAGGGATACAAGGGGGATACAACAACAACAACAGCATAATCAATATAAGCAACAACTGAAGAAAAAAAAAACAAAAAAAATATACGCTGACAAAACAATAGATCTACGTAAGAAAATTATTTTTGGTTTATATAACGATAATGCGACTTAAGAAGTACTAGTTTACAAATTTAAAATCTAGAAGTTACTAGGCAATTTAAGTAAGAAGTACTAGGCAATTTAAGAAGTACTAGTCAAGTAAAAAGTACTAGATAATTTAAGAAGTACTAGTTTATAAATTTAAAATCTTAAAGTTTCGAACATTTATCATTTCTATATAAATAATTTTGCCATCTAAAATCAAATCGAATATCAATATCAAATCGAAGTAACACATTTTATGAAAGTTAGATACGTGTTATTTGCTTCAATCAGGGGCGTCTCGAAAGTTATTTTATTGGGGGGGGGTCTTCTTAAATTTTACCGAATCGCTACCTGATTTATGCCGAATTTTCTGCAGAAATCTAGAATTTTGCTAAATTTCTGCCAATTTTTCCACCCCCCTAATGTGCAAATATATACATAGAATTGCATCCTCAATCTAAATATAACATCCATTTGCATCACAAATGAACTTTACTCCCATATTAGCCACATGGTGGATGTCCCTACTACTACTACTACTAATACTACTACTACTGAAGCTAAGGGTAGTAAGGTGAAAATTTCAGGGAATACTGAGCAGATGCTGAATTTAACCAAAAAACACTATGTGCATGCTGGCTGTCAAAAAGATGTATCAGTAATGTCCCAGGAACTGTTTAGGGTATTAGATTGAAACTTTCAGCGTGTGTTGAGGGGTATGTTGAAAACAAAAGGTTCTATGCGCATACTTCTACTAATTCAACTACAACTACTGTCGCTTTTGCTACTACTGAAGCTAACGGTATTAAGGTGAAGCTGTCAGAAAATATTTAGGGCGATGTTGACTAAATCGAAACACAATATGAGCATGTATATTGTCAAAAAGGTGTACCAGCCATATCTTAGGAAGGGCTTTGAGCATTAAGATGAAAATTTCAAGGTATATTGAGGCAGATATTAAACTAACCGAAAGGCTTATTTTGCAAATTACTATTACTGCTACTGCGATTATTGCTACTAGTTAGGTTAATGGTATTAAGGTAAAACTTCCAGGGAATGTTTAGGGATAGTTTCATTTAAATCAAAACACACTACTTGCATGCAGGTTGTCAAAAAGGGCATATGAGCAATGTCGTAGGAACGGCTTATGTGTTGAGTTAAAAAATTTCAAGGCCTTTTAAGGGGAATGTTAAACAAAAGGTACTATATGCCTGTTACTAATGTTATTAACATTACTAACGCTGACTACTGTTTCTACTGAGGCTAAGGGAATTTAGGTCAAACTTTCAGGTAATATTTTTGGGATGCATAACCAAATCAAAATACACTATGTGTATTCAGGTTGCCAAAAGAATGTATGAGCAATTTCTCAGGAACATGTTAGAGCATTAAGTTGAAACTTTCAGGGTGTTTTAGAGGGACGTGGAACTAACCAAAAGGTACACTATGCATGCTGCTACTGCTACTACTTCCATTAGGCTACTACAACTATAACTACTGCTGCAACTATTACTACTGAGTCTAAGGGCATGAAAATGGAAATTTACAGGAATGTTTTTGGAGATATTGAACTAAATCAAAGTACACTCGGTACATGCAGGCTGTCAAAAGTGCATATCAGCAATGTTTCAGGAATGACCTCGGGTATTAAGTTGAAACTTTCAGGGTACGTTAAGGGGAATGTTGAACCAACCAAAAGGCACTACAGACACACTACTACTGCAACCGGTACACCTACAACTGCTACTACTACTGCTAATGCTACAACCGCTACGACGGCCACAAATAGTATCACATTTTTGAACTAAATCAAAACAGAGTGTGTTAACGCAGACTATTCAAAGAGCGTAACGGCAACTCCATTTTCTAGGGGTTTCAGGCTCTTTTTTCGAAATTTCCGGAAGTTTGGTTTAGAAAAAAATTATTAGGCCTATTATTAGGATTAACCGAAATATGACTTATCGTTCCCAAATCATCTTGAAACGGTTATTTGTCCTCACTTGATTTTTTTTTTCTTCAAAATGCCCTCTTTCATCTTCTGGTTACTATGGGCCTTGGTTCATTCTCTCCTGGGTTACACCCACAGTTGCAATCATGACACTGGGTAAAATCCACACTCTTCCTTCTCAGAGGAACATTTAATGCATTTCCACATATTTACGTAGCTAAAAATAATTAGACTTCGTAAGTGCATCAAAAGGAATTCAAACCTAAAATCCCTATTTTCAAAATTTTAAGCAAATGCAAAAATGAGTATTCTTGCCAAACCCTAATTTCCCAACTTAAACAGTTTTGATATAGTGAATCTTAGAACTTAATTCCTAAAACACTTTTTTAATTGCACTGATGGAAAATGTAGATCCACTGCTTCTACTATCTCCAACTTCTTTGGGGTTTTCGCGAATTTCCACTACATTGGGGTGTCTAAAGTCTCCCCAAAAATTAACGTCAAAAAACTAACGATTTAAATTTTGTGCAAACGTTCAAGTGCATACGAACATTAATGTTAGGAGAGGGTTCAGAGAGTCCGATTTTCGTTTGTGGAGATTTGGGAAAGTCTGAAAAATTTAGTATTTATTCCTATACCACTTAGAAGCTGCAACAACAACTACAATATTTAATCCTTTGAAACATTTTTCCTGAACCATTTTGATACTGCAGTGAACATAAGAGCTGCAACATTTAATTTATTTACACCAAAAAGAAAACTGTCACTTTGGCCTGAAATTCCCTAAGTAAGAGTTATATCTAAGCTGAAAAACTACAATCATGAGGTCATGAGAGTTCGCATGAACATATGATCACATCAAGCAGTAAACATTGATCTTACTTAACTATTAACAACGAAATTCAATAACAATGTCTCGATAATGGTAACTTCTCCCTCCTTGTTCCCGACTAATGGTTTTCTGGTGTATTATACAAATAAAGAAATACCAGTTGTTATGTTAAGGGAGTAGTTCACTGGTTTTATGCTTGTTAGGTCGAGCTGAACTCACTCCAGCTGAGAAACAACAATAACGAGGTCGGAAAAGCAGCCAGATATACGTGACCCTTCAATTCACAAATAATTATAAAAGCGTCATGCTACCTTTAGACTACATTTACCTATTCTAAAGGTAATTATGTTGACTATTATGTTTGAAACAGGGATGGCCAGATGCTTGATTATGATTTATGTCAGCATAATTACAAATATTCATTGGCAAACACTGATAAACAAACGGCCAGGACTCTAATTTCAACTCCATAGGAAGTATTAGTCAGTAAGCGAAAAGTAAATTGTTTTGAAAATAGAAGTATTAGAATATGCGCATCATTTTCGAACCTTCTTTGATCAAAACAATAACTACCCCCCCCCCCTCTATCGAATTTAACTGTTAATCAATCATTTAAAAGGAGCACTGGTCTCCCCTCCCTCCTCAGAAGGCTCATTAGGTGGCGTAACCTATCTTGAGTTACAAGCCAGTGCTTCTTATTATCGATCCTTAATTTTGAAGTTTTTCAGTTTTTTTTTTTTTTGAAGTTTTCACAAAGTACAAAAACTTTTTTTTAATATTTTGTAAGTGCTGATACAAAGGGACGAAAATACTCCAAACTATCCCACAAGTAAAAATAATTTTGTCTAGAGTTACCTTACAATGGATAAGACATGAACGTAGGCATGCACACAGAGAGGGGGCCTTCGGGCCCATGTCCCCTGAAATATTGAAATCTCATTTCTCATTTCTTCTTTAGAAATAAGTTATTTTTGGTTAATTTTTCCACTTTGTTTCCTCCTCTGAAATTTAGAGCCCCCTTTGCCCGAAATAAATTCCTGTGAAAGAGCCTGTAGCATGATTGTGTTTACGATGCTCTTGCCACAGAGAGCTATTAGCAATCTTGAAAACAAGATGATTAAATATTCACGGTTACGGTTAGTCACTTGAGTGTCATTACTTAAGAGACATCCTGCATATTAGTAATAAAATTGAGCCTTACTTAATTGGCAAGAAAAGCCATAATAAAAATTGTTACTCAATACTCTTTTTTCCAGATGTAAATAACATCTGTGGAATTGCCGCGGATCACAGCTCACTAAGGATTTAATGTGAATCCTACCATAATCCACAGCGGTTCTTGCATTCCATCAAGTAAAGAAAAGCACTTTTCCAATGAAAGTAAAGAGCAACTTTAAAACTTAAAACAAACATAAATTATTCCGTATATAATGAGGGCTACCCCCTCCTTAGCCTCCCTTTCTTGGCGCTATATTTCAACTTTACTCTTTACTTCCATGAGAAACAGTTATTTTTTTAGTTTACTCTATTTTTTAAATATGCACGATAAACTTTTCAAAAGGGTATTTGTTAAATTTACGCTACGAAATTAAAGAAACTGACATGATTTCTTAGGGGTCTTTAATATAGGTTTTACTTCTGACATCCCTTAGATTTCTGCAGAAGATATGTGTAACATTGTCACTTAAAAAAGAGCCCGAAGAATGGGCCATGACCATAATCTTAACGAATTTGCACATAAAACAAACCAGCTATCAGAAGCAAAACTATAGCATTGCCTACAGTAAAGGTTATAAGGCTTCAATATTTTACTATTATCGTTTATCCTTTTTTTTCCAGAGGTGCTTCATATGGAAGGAGTGGGGGTATAAACTACAGAGGGACTCATTCGACTAGAAATAGGACGTTCTAGTGTCCTTTTTAAGAGTCAAAGGGGATCGGAGGGCCACTAGGCCTCAAAATTTAGATATCAAAATTTTGAGATAGCCATTTTGTTCAAAATGGTCCAAATGTCAAATAACTATGCCTCCAGCGTTGACAAAACCTCCCTCCATCTCCCAGGGCAAGGGCTGTAAGTTATGCAAGCTACCCATTGTTAATATATAAGATTTTGACGGAAGTGGTGGTCGCATAAATTTCGCACGAGGTTCATTTGATTTGAAGTTACATGTTTTAGATCCCCCTTTAAGAATAAGAAGTGATTGGAGGATAACCCACTCCTCCCCCATGCCCTTTTTTCCCAAATGCTCACGACCAAAATTGGAGATAGGTATTTTTCTCAGAATAGTCCGAAGGCAAAATAACAATGGTTCCGCGTTTGACGACCCCCCTGTGCCCCGGGACAAAGGCTATAAGTAATGTTAATTGCCAATTTTAAATGTATAAGGTTAGTAGTGAGGGGCCAATCTTTTCAAGCAGACCCATACCAGATTAACATGGGAAAATTAACATGTGATTGTTGGTTATGTTTGTTGGTTATGTTTGTCGGTTCTTAGTTATGGTTGTTGCTTATGTATGTTGGTTGTTGGTTATATTTGTTGGTTATGGTTACTGGATGTGATTGTTGGTTTTGGATATGGTTGTTGGTTATGATTGTTGGTTGTTGGTTATGGTTGTTGTTTGTTGGTTTTGTCAGTTGGTTATGTTTGTTGGTTTTGGTTATGGTTGTTTGTTATGTTTGTTGATTGTTGGTTATGTTTGTTGTTTGTTGGTTATGTTTGTTTGTTTTGGTTATGTTTTTTGGTTTTTGGTTATGTTTGTTCGTTATGTTTATTGGTTGCTGGTTATTTTTGTTGGTTATGATTGATGGTTTTTGGTTATGGTCGATGGTAATTTGCTGGTTATAATTGTTGGTTATTTTTGTTGCTCATGGTTGTTGGATATGATTCTTGATCATAGTTATGGTTGTTGGTTTTGGGTATGGTTATTGGTTTTGGATATGTTTGTTGGTTGTTGATTACGTTGTTGGTTATGTTTGTTTTTTATGGTTGTTGGTTTTAGTGGTTGCTTTGGATATGTTTCATAATAAATGAAGTTACTAGCCAATGCCACCCCTGTTTCTATTTCCTCATCTTGTTTTTTCTATTAACAACCCTAGACGGCCATTTTGTAAGAAATCATGTCTAAACCTGCTTCCAGGTGGTAGACTCCCAGGTGTTATTTTTCCCATATAGGAGTCTAGACGGTCATTATGGAATATGTCCAATATTTTCCTTTAGCAAACGTCATTTTTAGCACATTGTTTTCAGGAAGATGTCCAGGTGTTCTATTATTTTTGTTTTTCTATTAGCCCATGTAGGAGTCTAGACGGCTTTCCTGGAATATGAGCAGGTGGCAGACTTCCCAGGTGTTTCAGTATGATTAATCGGAGTATGGTGGGGACAATACACAAGTAGTAATAATAGGAAATTAAAATGGGATTTTAAAGGGTCAGATAGGGAGTATATGGAGCTACCAACCCCTCAATCCGTCACACCTATGCAATATGGTCACCAGTTCTATTAAAGAGAACACAGCTGGCAAGAATCCCACAACACACCCCTCTGGACTCCAATGACATCACAACACAGCCCGTTTCAAAGGTCATGTGATATATGCTTGAAGTAATTTTATGCAACCATGTGACAGGAGCCCATGGGGAATCCCCGCTTGTAATGTAACGACAGCACATACCTTATTTGATGTCACGTAATGATTACGCAACTATCACTGTCACGTAACACTTTTTTTTGCTTTTAATTTTTCGCCCGAAACGGTTAAATCATTTTTTTTTCTTTTAGCTTAATGGCGGCACACACTTTATGTAAGGTCATAACACACTTTTATGCAACGACGGCACGACTCACTCTCCCTTAATACCTTTTTTGGCATTTCATTTTTCACCCGAAACGCTCAACACATTTTTTCTTTGTCCTCGCTAGGACTCGAAAGGTCATTCCCATCCAATGGGAAAGCACTTCAAGCAACAGCATGAAACTGTCATTCCTAGTATTTTGTCCTACTCGTTATATTCTAAAATCAACCTATTGCGTGTGAGAAAAATTCCCATGTTTCTCTTTCTAGAATGAGACGTTTCACGCACCTGTATAATAGGCACGGATAATTAGCACGCAGCCGAGGACACATTTATTTTCAGAGATAATTGCACTCAAGTTATTTATAGCGATAAAGAGGAAATTCATGCTTAAATATGTAAACACCATGAGTGTCCTAGACAACATATCTAAAAGATTAAGGTTTTTGTAAATAAAAGTTTTATTAATTCAAACAATTTTACAAGCAGAGTTCAGACTTCAGAGAGCTTATTCATCAATAAATATACGGACTTCGGCTAGGCGGTAAAGGTGGTTAAAATGGTCTTGCTCGGGATAATTAAAAATAATTTATCTTTGACGATAAACATGCCGTTATTAAAAATTGTTACTATTAGGAAAAAACCTGTTACTTCCGAGAAAAATTTTATAATATTAAGTAAAAGTTTGTTAGTATCAATGAAAAAAAGTTGTTACCTCGAATAAAAAATTTGTTAGTGTTAAGAAAAAACTTTCTTGTTCTAACAGAAAACTTGATATCATAAACAAAATATTGTTACTTCTAAGAGAAAAGTGTTACCTTTGATGGAAAACTTGCTGCTATTAGAAAAATTTGCTAATATTAAGAAAAAAGTGTTACTTCTAAGAGAAATTTGGTCTAATTAAGTAAAAGTTTGTTAGTATTAAGGAAAAAGTTGTTATTTCGAAGAGGAAATTTTTTAGTGTTATGAAAAAGTTGCTACTTCTAACAAAAAAATTGTTATCATAGACAAAAAATTGTTACTTCTAAGAGAAATATCTTATCTTTGACGGTAAACTTTCTGTTATTAGAAAAAATTGTTACTATTAAGAAAAACCTGCTACTTCCGACAAAAATTTTATAATATTAAGTAAAAGTTTGTTAGCATCAAGGGAAAAGTTCTTACTTTCAAGAAAAAATTTTGTAGTGTTAAGAAAAACTTGCTAGTTCTAACAGAAAACTTTTTATCATAAAAAACCTGTTACTAATCACAGAAATTTGTTAATGTTAGGAAAAAACACATGCCAGTTCTAACTAAAAAGTTGTTAGCATAACCAGAAAAATGTCACTTCTAAGAAAAATTTGTTATGTTTGACTGAAAACTTGCTGCTATTAAAAAAACTTTTAATGGTATTAAGAAAAAGCTGTTTCTTCCAAGAGAAATTTGGTAGAATTAAGTAAAACTTTTTTAGTATTAAGGAAAAAGTTGTTACTTCGAAGACAAAAATTTTTAGTGTTAAGAAAAACTTGCTACTTCTAACAGAAAACCTGTTATTTCCGACAGAAATTTGATAATATTAAGTAAAAGTTTGTTAGTGTTAAGGAAAAAATTGTTACTTCAAAGAGAAATTTTAAGAAAAATTTTTAGTGTTAAAAAAAACTTGCTACATCTAACAGATAACTTGTTATCATAAACAAAAAAATTACTTCTGAGAAAAATTTGTTATCTTTGACGGAAAACTTGCTACTTCTGACAAAAAACTTGTCATCACTGACGAAAAATTGTTACTTCTAAGAGAAATTTGTTATATTTGAAGGAAAACTTGGTGCTATTAAAAATTTTTTTAACTATTAAGAAAAACCTGTTACTTCTATGAAACGTTTGGCAGTGTTAACTAATAGTTTGTTAGTATTAAGGAAAAGTTGTTACTTCGAAGAGAAAGTTTGTTAGTGTTAAGAAAAACTTGCTACTTCTGACAGAAAACTTGTGATCATAATCAAAAGAAATTTTTAATCCTATGAGAAATTTGTTATCTTTGACGAAAAACTTGCTGCTATTAGAAGAAAATTGTTACAATTAATAAAAAAAACTGTTACTTCCAAGAGAAATTTGATAGTATTAAGTCAATGTTTGTTAGTATTAATGAAAAAAGTTGTTACTTCGAAGAGAAAATTTGTTAATGTTAAGAAAAACTTGCCAGTTCTAGCAGAAAACGGCTTGTTTAAAGAATATAAGTTTTAGTCTTCCTTTACCTCCACAAAACTACAATTTTGCCTTAGTGTCAAGAAATATTAAACCCCAAGAAAGGCTGGTGTTCCAGGAAAAAACAATCATAATCCTTGACGTTCTTACAAAGCATGAAGAGAGAAAGTCGACTCATGTATAGAATATAAATTTTGGTCTTCTTTTACCTCCAATTATGCCTTATCGCTATGAAGTATTAAAGCCAAGAAAGGCAGTATGTTCCGAGAAAAATCATAACGTGTTTATCTACAAGACCGAGACAACCCTAGCACTCTGGACCAAACCATAGAAATCAAGATCATACCATTGAAATCATGATCGAAATGTAGAAATCATGGACAACCTTTAAACAATCATTACCAAAACAAAGAAGCCCTGACAAATCATAAAAATAAAGAGAAAACTGTAGAAATAAGGGGCAACCCTAGAAATCATGACCACCGTAGAAATCTAGAGCAAAGTGTAGAAATCATGGTCAACCTCTAAAAATCATTACCAAAACAAAGATAGCTCAACAAAATCATAAAAAAAAATCAAGAGTAAACTGTAGAAATAATGCCCAATCCTAGAAATCTAGAACAAACCATAGATAACTGGACCATTCTTTTCTAAAGGTGCAGGTAGCCCTATAAAATGAAGGTTAACGTATGCATCTGCTCGTAGCCAAAAAGTCTCTCCCTCAGTAAAGAGGTGTTTTCAGGCGATTTGCAGTACTAAAAAACAATTCTAGCTAAACACGTTGTGCCTTGAGTTTCAGAAGTGGCAATGCCGTATGAGGCGCGTTCGTTTCTAAAGGTGCAGGTAGTCCTATAAAATTAGGGTTAACATATACAATTATTTCTATCCAAAAAGTCTTTCCCTCAGTAAAGCAGTGGGTTGACGCATTTGTGGTACGAAACAACAATTCTAGCAATAAAAAAGCTCAAAAGGCTATTGCGTGAAAATTCTGAGATAGTTAATTTATTTGAGAATCTATATTCATTTTGTGCCTTGGGTTTCAGATGTGACAATGCCACATGAGGCGCATTAGTTTCTAAAGTATTTCATTGACTTGAAACTGTAAGAAAATAATATCAAGAAAAATAAATTGATAAAATATGGAATTAATCTTTCTTGTAGTCCTTTGACATGCTTTGAAACGCCTTTAAACGTCTTGTCTTTAAAAATGCTTGATAGAGGTCCAGTTGGAATTGCTCACTAGGGTCCTCTGATAGTTAGGTTAGGGCCCTCAGTTGGAATTACTCGCAATGGTATTGGTTGAATTGGGTGATTGGGTCCTGATTGAATTCCTTGCTAGGATCCCCCCCATCTTTCTTTAATTTACGCATGTTTTTGTTCATATTTTATCCTTTTATAAGCCTTTTCATGTTTTTTTTTTCATTCGCGTAATCCTGTTTCAAAAAGGCTGTATTTCGTTAAAGGCTCTCGGAAACACATCAATAGAGCGTAAAAAAGTTACCTCTGAGAAAATTTCCCCTCCTCCGGAATTGCATGCTAGGACTCCCATCAAATGTGGAGGTGCTAAAAGAATTTATTTCCGTGCTGAGAAGGGGGGGGGACAAAAAGAAAACACTCTAACATGCACTAAAGAAATTTAGCTCTGAATTGGTTCTAATATCAGTCTGTCCTCTGGAAATGATTGCTAGGAGGGGCAAGGGGGGAGCCGTAAAACTCCAACTTCTGAGTCTTACTTTAAAGGTTGTTTTAGCTAGATTTGTAATTTATAGTCAATTGTATCTCTAATTCCTGGCGCTTCCAATATGCTGAGTCCAACTCCTAAAATATGGTAAATAAGTGTTTAAGAGATCCTCGAGTGCTAGCATATCCTTAGTCAAAATTGCCCCCTTATCTATGTGAAAACAGTTTTGCAGTGCCATTCCGCTCTGGCCCATAAGTATACTTTTTAACGGTTTGACCTACTCTTCTCGCAAGATAACCCACTTATCTTCCAATCTCTCCCATTAGGTGTCATTGCTTAAGATGAGCACCGTTATTACGCTGCACCAACGTATGTGCCGTGCTTGGTTACAATCAGGGATTCCCCATGTGCTCCTGGAGTCTAGCTTTTGACATACGATGGCGTCATCCATATTAGACCTTGTCACGGAAATCATGGGAATCTTCCAGAAAAACAAATTGCCAAAAATGTGTAGGAATCTTGCCAATACTGAAGAAATAATAGAACACTCGGAGTCCCGGGAAGCCTGCCAGGGATGGGAATCTTGCTAGCTGGAAACAGGTCTCCCGTAAGAATCTTGTAAGGGATTCCGTGACGTCAGAGGGCAAGTCTTTAAAATCCTATGGGAAAAGGGATAGGGATGCGTTGGAAATCCAATATTACTTTCCTAGGGCTGCATTTGAAATCCCATGTTAATTCGCTATTATTACTACTTTTTAAATATACCGAGGAAGCCCATTTTTAACCTCCTTTGTCACCTAGCCGAAGTCCGGATCTCCTCCCCGGAATGATTAGACACTGACCGAACTCCCCAGTGGCGCGCCGGCCACTGTTTCAAGAGCCCTTCGGACCAAGGCATGTCTTTAAAATCCTATGGGAAAAAGGATAGGGATGCGTTTGAAATCCTGTGTTAATTTGCTAGGATTGTGTTTTAAATACGATGGTTATTCCCTATTATTGCTACATTTTAAATTTAAGGCGTGTTTTTTTTCATTTGTCATGTTTTTCACGTTTTATTTTTCGTTTTTCGTGTTTTTCAAGTCTTTTTATTGTGTTTTTAATATTGTTTTTAAAATTCTTTGAATTAATAAAACTTTTATTTACAAAAATTAATCCTTTAGATATGTTGTCTAGGACAATCATGGTGTTTACATAATTTAAGCATGTATTACCCCTTTATCGCTATAAATACCTCGGGTGCAATTACTACTGCTACTACTACTAACAACTCACCACAGCACAAAGCCGCTTGAGACCAACACAGCTACGCACGATCCTCCACCATCCCAATCTATCCAAAGTCTCCCTTTTTACACCCGCCCATGAAGTTCCCATTTCCTTATGACGTCCTTCCAACCCAGGCGAGGACGACCAGCTTTCCGTTTAGTCCTAGACGGCTTGCCGGAAAGAAGAATCTTTGGCAATTTGTCATTCTTCA
This sequence comes from Artemia sinica, assembly GCA_027921565.1. Classification (NCBI taxonomy): domain Eukaryota; kingdom Metazoa; phylum Arthropoda; class Branchiopoda; order Anostraca; family Artemiidae; genus Artemia; species Artemia sinica. The sequence continues at coordinate 6,247,339 of CM051267.1, read as the reverse complement.
TCCGCATAACGTGCCCCAACCACATCAAACTTTCTTTCATTATAGCCCTAGAGAGCTGTATTGAACCACATTCTTCGTATAGTCTTTTGTTTCAAATACGGTCAATCAGACGGGTACCCAGAACAATCCTTAAGCAATGTCTCTGGAAAACATCTAGCAAATCTTCATCTGCTTTTCTGAGCGCCAATGCTCCAGAGCAATATTTGACTACTGTCATCACTGTAGCTTCTAATATTCTAATCTTGGTTTGCAGACTTATCTTCCTATTCTTCCAAACTTTTTTTTAACTGTGAAATTACACCCTGAGCCTTGACTATTCTACTTTTAACATCTTTACTTCTCCCACCATCTTTACTCATAATACTACCAAGGTAAGTGAAGCTACCAAGGTACCATAGTTACCAAGGTAACTATGAAAAAACACCCTGAGCCTTGGCTATTCTACTTCTAATATTTTCACTGCTCCTAACGACTTTACTAATATTACTACCAAGGTAAGTGAATCTGTCCACCTGTTCAATTTTTTTGTTGCCCAACGTCACCTTTTCATCTTCACTAATTCCTAGCCTTAGTGACTTAGTCTTCTTAACATTAATTTTCAAACCTATTCTAGCACCCTGAACTCGCAAAACCTCTAAGACTTCATTCAGTTTGCTCACACTTTCATCTAGGATGCTTAAATCACCAGCATAATCTAAGTCCAGGAGACTTTTTCCTCCCCATTTGATTTCGTGGTCTCCCATTGTCTTTCCTGTGCTCCTTAAGACAAAGTCCATCAAAATAATCCATATAAAGGGGGATAGAACACAACTCTGCTTAACTCCTGATTTAATAGAAAACCAGCTGCTAACCTCATTTCCTATCTTAATCGTAGCAGTGTTATTCTCGTACATATCATTAATCAGTTTAAGGTATTTGTCTGGTATACCATACAAGGATGAAACCTTTACTAAAGCTCTTCTATCAATAGAATCGAACGCTTACTCATAATCTATAAAACTGAGGACGAAAGGTTTTTGACAACTCAGGAACTTCTCAATTATTAGCCTAAAAGTGAAAATTTGGTCGACACATCCTCTACCTTTCCTAATGCTGCACAGTTCTTCTCTTAAAACTGTGTCTACGGCATCTCTCAGTCTAAAAAAGTATCATATAATAAGTAATTTACTACCTACAGAGACCAGACTAATGCCTCAATAATTATCACACTCACTTTTTTCACCTTTCTTATAAAGTGGCTTACTTAAGGTTTTCCTAAAATCGTTAGGTACTTCCCCTTTTGTAAAAATCATATTCAGAATCTTCCGTAGCTTATTTCTAACATCAGAGCCACCAAATTTAAGAAACTCATTTACCACCCTATCAGCACCTGGAGCTTTATTATTTTTTAGTCCTTTTAGTACTGTCGCTAATTCTTCCTCACAAAAATAATCTTCCTTCACATCCAACGTATCACAAACTTCTTCATTTTCCTCTATATCTTTTCCAGCAACTCTATCTCGGTTAAGCAAATATTCAGAATGTTCGGCCCATTTCTCTTTAGTTCTTTTCTTATCGATAATTGTGGCCCCATTCCTATCATTACCTTGGCCAAGTCCGGATTAACTACTCCCTCTCAATTTATTAACATGCCAGTACAATATTTTACTATTATGCTGTCTAGCTGCATCTTCCAGATCTTCGGCAATTTTATCCATGGCCTCCACTTCACACCTACTTAGTTCATATTTTAATGCTTTGTTCACTTTCTTTACATTCCTTTTGTTTTCATATGATCTATCACACAGATAATTCTTGTACAAGTCCTTTCTCCTTTCTATTAAACATAAAGCTTTTTCACTAATATTCTTAGCTGCAGTTATAGCTTTCTTCCCTAAGACACCTTCAGCAACTTCAAAAGTTATTTTTCTAAAATTATTCCAACCATCTTAAACATTATTAAATTTTAAACTCTGAAGTTTAGTATTCAACTGTTCCTGGAAAGTTTCTCTCAAATTCTCATCCTGGGGTTTCCCAACATCATAACTTCCCCGGATGTAGCTACCCTTCCGATATTTCAGCTTTAAATTGACCCTTGACACTACTAGATGGTGATCTTTACTTTTAACATTAATAACAGCACCCCTATGTACCCTAGTATCTTGTATTGATCCTGCAAGTCTTTGGTTTACTATAACATAATCAATAAGGTTTGCTATCTTACCATCACGTGAATACCATGTTAACTTACGAGCCATTTTATGGCCAAAGACCGTATTGGTTATGAATAGATTGTTATACCTACAAAATTGCAAAAGTCTGTATCCATTACTGTTTTCTTTTTCTATACCAAATTTACGTAGGCTAGGATACCATCTATCCCTATTTGTACTGACTTGGGCGTTAAAATCTCTTAGTAAATACATCATATTTCTACCTGGGACCCTGTCTTTTTGCTCCTGTAACTCTAAATATAATTCATCTGAGTCACTAGTATCTCCGTCTGTCGGTTCTACAGGGGCATATACTACTATAACTGATACCCTGAACTTTTTAGTCATAAAATGAGCAATTAGTATTCTATTATTAATACCTTCCCAGCCTGAACAAGACTTAGCAGCTTCCTTATTCATAATGAACCCTACTCCCCGTCTGTGTGCCCCATCCTTCCTGCCTGAGTAAACAAATTCTATATCACCTAATTTCATGCTTCCTACCCCTGGGATATGAGTTTCTGAAACTCCTAATAAGTCCAGTTCAAATCGTCTGAATTCGTCAGTCAAAATGTCGATACTATGGTCTTTTTTTAACATCGTAACATTCCAAGTTCAAATTTCCTGTTCTTTAAATCATTGAAATTATTTTCGCCTCAGAAAAAGCAATGATCCCGGATACCAGCGCAGGACGGAGATCACATATCTTCTCAAGTCTACACCAAAGTGCTTAAGCCGGCTTAGAACCGGACAGCAAGAAGTCCCTGGGACCTCCATGAATGGAGGCTTTGTGCAATACTAGTGAGGACAAAGAAAATGTGTTGAGTGTTCTGGGCTAAAAATGAAATTTCAAAAACAGTTTTATGTGACAGTGATGGTTGCATCGTCATTTCGCAAGATGCGTTGACCTTACATAAAATGTGTGCCGTCATTAAGTTAAAAGAAAGAAAAAATGCTTTGAGAGTTTCGGGCGAAAAAAAAAATATCAAAAAAGTATCACGTGACGGTGATGGTTGCGCAATCATTACGTAAGATCACATAAGATGTGTACTGTCGTTATGTTACAAGCGAGGATTCCCCCATGGGTTCCTGTCACAAGGTTACATAAAATTGCGTCAGGCTTATTACACATGACTGTTTGAAAGGGGGTGTGGTGTGATGTCATTGATGTCCAGAGGGGTGTGTCGTGAGAGTCTGGCCAACCGTGTTCCCTTTAATAGAACCGGTGACCGTGTTGCACAGGTTTGACGGCTGGAGGGGTTGGTAGCTACACAGAATCCCTATCTGAGCTTTTAAAGTCCCATGTTAATTTCCCTATCTGTGCCATGACGTCAGCAGGCTCTCATAGGAATCTTGCCTATTATCAGGGCTCTCATAGGAATCTTCCCAGGGCTCTAATGGGAATCTTTCCAGGGCATGTCCTGGGAAGTCTGCCTAGAAACAAGGGTCTCACGGTAATTTTGCCATGGGTGTTGCGACGTCAGAGGGCTCTCACAGAAACTGGAACCCTCTCCCCCACTACTAAGGTTTTCATGGAAGGGGTAGTCGTATAAGCTTCAGAGGGGGTTCAATTAGATTGGAAATCAGAAGCTATAATGCCCTTTTTAAGAGTCGAAAATAATCTGAGAGTAACCAGGCCCCCCTCTCTCACGCCTTTTTTCCCCAAATGCATCCGATCAAAATTTTGAGATAGCTATTTTTTCTCGAAATAGTGGCAAAGTCATTTAACTATAACTCAGGGTTGTTAATCATCCACAGCCCCCAGGGCAAGAACTGTAACTTATGCAAGTTGCCCATTGTTAACACATAAGTCTTTTGTGGAAGGGATGGTCGTATAAACTTTGGAGGGGATTTTTATTGGAAAAGGGCACGTTTGATCCCGAGTCTCCCAAAAGGTTTAGGGCACTAAGGTGGAACTTGAAAAAAATGTTGAAAGATATACCAAACACAATCAAAACACTCTGTGCTTGCTATTTATGAGAAAGGAATATCAGCAATATCTGTAGAACGACTGAGGGTATCAAGTTGAAAATTTCAAGGTATATTAAAGAGATGTTGAAGAGAGATTTCAGGGTAAACAGCCCCCAACCCTCCCTGCTCTTTTAAGATGTCCCCTCTGCTGAACATTTGTCGAAATTTGGGAGTCATTTTGTTCAAACTAGTCAAAAGGTCTAATAGCTATACTTCCAGAAATCCCCTGCCCCCCACAGCCACGGGGCAAGGATTGTAAATTATACACTTTGTCCTCTGTTTGCATGTATTATTTATCATGAAATATTTGATTCTGGGTGTATCCAAGAAGGTTAAAGACATTAAGGTAACACCTTGGAGAATGTTGAGGGGTAGGCATTATCATTCAGAAAAAGGAGGAATTTTTTATTCTAGGTGTGTTCGAAAAGGCTAAGGATTTTGAGGTGAAACTACGGGGAATGTTGAGGGGCATGTTAAAGTAAATCTAAAGAGGCAATGTGCATCCTGTTTATTAAAAAGGTGTTTCTTCACTATCACAAGAACAGATAAAGGTATTAAGTTGAAGCCTTCAGAGCATGTTGAGGAAGATGTTAAAAATGGTTGGAGGGTAACCTGGGGCGGATTCAAGATTATTTTTAGTGGGAGGGGGGGGCAAAATAGGTTTATCCGATAAACTTGCGTTAGGAGCAAGTTTAATTAACGCAATCTTGCGTTAATTAAGTAAACTACACTACTTTAGACTACGCTAGGGGGAGGGGCGCCCCCTGGATCCACCACCGAGGGTAACCAGTCTCCCTTCCACTCCTCTTTTAGCTGCTCTTTCTCCAAAGATATCTTATCAAAATTTTGGAATTGTCATCTTGTTCAAACTAGTCGATCCAGTCAAATAACTATACCTCCGGGGCAAACTTAACCCCCACAGCCCCTGGTCAAGTGTTGTAAGTTATATAATTTGCCCATTGTATATATACAAGGTTGGTTATAGGGAAAAGATGGCATGCTTGATCCTGAGTCTCTAAAAAAGACTATGAACATTAAGGTAAAACCTTCAAACAATGTTGAGGGGGATGTCAAACAAAATCAAAGCATACAATCCAGCATACAGAAGGATTTTCAAGAGGAAACACCAGAATATCAAAGGAGCGGATAAGGTGTCAAGCTGAAACTTTAAAGGCATGTTAGGAGGCATGTTGAGAATGGAACGAAGGGCAGTCACCCCTCCCCCCTCTTACCCTCTCCTTAACGCTCATAGAGGTATTAAAAAGTCATTTTCTTCAAAATGCTCACAGTGTCTAATAGCTAAGCCTCTTGAAATGCGATGTCCCCGCAGTCCCCGGGGCAATGAATATAAATTATGCAACTTGTCTATTTTATAAATCCAAAATTTATCGTTAGGAAAGGGAGACAATATTTGGTTCTGGATTTGTCCAACAAGACTAACAGCACTATATGTATCCAAGTTATCAAAAAGGTCTATGTGCAATATTTTAGAAATGGGAAGTAGTATTAACTTAAAACTTTCAGGGCCGCTACTACTACTGCTGCTATTAGTGCGGCCGCAGCTGGGAGTGGTTGTGACTGCAACTGTCACTGCTTCCAACTGCGATAACTTGCAACTGTGAATGCGACTGCATGCAGCTGCTGCTACATCTAACTGTGAGTACCTACTGGAAATGTTGGGAGGAATGTTGAACTTTGAAACTTTAATGTTGAAAAAACATCAATTTGATGTATTGATACTTTCATGAAACATTGATGTTGAATAAAAATGTAATTTTGAAACGGGGAATGTTGAAAGACTTGAAACTATAGCAATAAAAAACGAGCAGAAATCAACTAAAAAAGACTCTCCGAAAAATAGGTCTTTCAAAGAAAAGTAAAGAGCCATGTTTAACTTAAGACCAACAAAAATAAATTCTTATAATAATTCAAAAACAAAACGACCAAAAATAACTATTAAAGAATAAATGAAATCCAAAAACGAATAAAAATTAAATAAATAATCATGGTAAACAAACACACAACAGGTTCCAATATAAACGAATTAATAAATGTTAAAACGATTAAACTTAAATTGAATACACAAATCAAACTTTAAATGGACAAAAATCAACAAAACAAGAGTTTGGCTACTGTCCCCTTCCCTAACAGTAAAGATCTAAAGCCTACTGCTTCATTTGCGTCTTGCTGAAAACGACAAATATTTTCTTTTGTACTTACAACATTGAACATAAGAATAAAATTACGGTGAAAAAAAAATGATCTTGAATTGCTGAGCTTTCAACAATTAATGTCATTAATATTATCAAATTATTATTCAGTATAATTTTACAAGTTCTTTGCAAGGACTGTTCAAGACACATATGGTTTTCAATAAAAAAGCAAATTAAGCAGTAGGCATTAGAATTTTACAGCAAGATGATTGGGCAGGAGCCAAACTCTTGTTCGTAGTAATATTTCTTCGTTTTGATTTTGATTTGCATAGTCAATAAAAAATTTAATCGTTTTAGGATTTATTCATTTAAATTAGTTCCTGTTATATTTTTGGTTGCTATAATTGTTTATTTAATTTATGTTCGTGTTTGGTTTCATTATTCTTTAATATTAATTTCTGGTCGTTTTCAGTTTGAATTATCATAGGAATTCATTTCTGCTGATCTTAAGTTTAATATGGCTCTTTACTTTTTTTGATAGCTTCTTTTTCAGAGAGTTTTTCTAATTAATTTCCATAAAAACGGGAACAAATACATACAATTTTATTCATAAGTTTTTTTTTTTTAAAGCAGGTGTTTTTAGTTTTCAGTTACTAAAATTGTGGAATAGAGAGTATACAAAGAAGAGGAGATAGTAAATATCTGGTTAAAAATGCTCGACTATGCAAATTACAATAGTACCATCGTTATACTTTCTCAGCCTTCCTACTTCAGAAATGGGGCAATAAGGTAGAACAGCACTTCATGAAGGTGTCATAAATACAATTTCTTAGAAGCAGTAGCTTTTAATAGTAGTAACCCCACTCTGCTTTCGGGCACGCCCATACCCAGGATTCCGGGAACGCCCCGGATCCAGGCACGCCGTGGATTCTTCAACATCCCTGTTTTAAACGGAAACCGCAATACGAACGATCATGAGAGCAGATGTTAAGCCATAGGGGGAACTAAGAGACGCAGGTGCATGTTACCTAATAGAGAATGTTTACATTTGAATGCTATATATATCGAGTTGAGGATCATAAGTCACTTGATAGATTTATTGAGTCTGACGTAATCTTACGTGACTTGGTAGATTTATTGGGAATGACGCATACTCATGTGACATGCTACACTTGGGGGCCTGTAGGGATTCCAGCTTGTAACTGAGGAGGAGCACACGCGGGTGTAATGCAAAGACGACAGACACATCGATGTTACGTAATGGAAGCGCAAACCTGGGGGTACTAGGTAATGGCAGCGCAAGCGTATAATGTTACGTAATGGCAGCACACACGTGGGTGTTATGTAATGACAGCACCAAGTGGAAATTTTGTTAAGACATTTTTTTCCAAAAGTTTTTCAAGATATTTCAAGATATTTCAAGACATTTCTCTTCAAGACGTTTCAAGTCGCTTCAAACATCCCAAGACATTTTCTAAGAAAATTTTCTTCAAGATATTTCGAGACATTTCAAGACTTTTTTTCCAAGACGTTTTTTCAACATTTCTTTAGTTCTTACGTAATGGGTAACGTTTACGGATGACGCATTCTAACATGACATGTTTCTTCAGATCCCTGAGGGGAACCCGATTGTAACTGAGGAGGACGCAAACGTGGGTTATTACAAAACGCCTTCTGAGACTGCATTATTCTTTCATATGTTTTTTCTCATGGAACCCTTTCTTCTAATGATTTTTGTCCCCATAAGGACTCGAAAGGACCATTCCCATCCAATAGAACTACACCCTAGACAGCTGGACCATGAACACCTTTCCAATATTCTGTTTCGAGGAATTATATTCTGTTTTGAGCAATACTTTTCTAAATGATAGCCACTAGCACCCCATAAGAACCCCCATGTCCCACCCGATTAAATTATTTCCACCCCTTTCAGCACCAGAGCACAAGCGTAACCAGTCCTATTGATTTTGTATTATAAAATACACCTCCCAGTTTTCCCAAATGTTCTAATATGATCTGGACAAGTTAAGTTACATAGCTGGTGTTCCGTAGAATTGCATTAAGTATTTCATTACGTAAATTATTACGTATTGAAGCTTCATCCTGGAACAAGGAATCTAAAAAAATGGGCTTTTGTAAATACAAAATTTATTAATAAAGAACGCCATTAAGTCTTGAAATCACAGAAAAAGCACTTAAGCTCAACCAATTGAAAAAAGCCTGAAAAGACCTATAAAGGATAAAAACGCTATAAAATCATGAAATCACAAATAAAGCACTTAAAACACTAAAAGCGAAAAAAGGAAAACGTGAAAAATGTCTTATAAAGGGATAAAATATAAACAAAAACATGGTTGAATTAAACATAGATGGGGATCCTAGTAATCATTTCCAGGGAGTAAGTTGATATTAGAGGTGTGTTTGAGCCCTATTAAGAGGGCTTAAATTTAACTCCACCTTATTTTTAAGCTGTAAATCATGTTATTCCAAGCAATTCACACCACCGTGGAAATATGTGGCTGTTCCGTGAACTCCTATGTTGCATTTTATCCTTCCTAAGACATTTCAAGGCATTTCCTGATAAAAATACGATTTAAATCCAATCACTCACGTTTTAGCAAGCCAACCCAATCGTAATGATCTCCAAAACACCTCACACCCCCATGGCGCAACACACCTGCCCTCTGCCATCCACGTGGCATCCAACATAATCTCTAGAGAATTTTTAGTCATTTCCCCACAAAAAATAAGCTTATAAATCTAAAATTTCACACTGTTTTTATTCGATCAGCGGAACTTACCATTCCATTGATAGAATGTGATGGTCCAATCCAAATCACGCCGCTTAGAATTTAAAACATTTCTTGAAGAATTCTTCGCCCTTTTTCCAATGGTTATATAAAAATTGGCTGCATGGCCACACCCTGCGGCATCTGTCATCATCATTTAAGCATTTTCCGACTTTGAATACTCCGATAGATATATTTTTTATTTTTTGTTGTTATTATTTTCTGTCAAGTCCCAAACTTTGCCACACTATGACTAAACCATGGCAACATCGAACACCTCCTCGCCATCCCGAAGACATTTTCAGACACTTCATTTTAAAAACATTGATTCATGCCTTCACAACCGAACCCTCCATGATACAACATGTAAATTCACACCACCGTGTCACATTATTACTGGTCCTTTTGCAACCTCTAGCACCCAATCAGCATTCTTAAGACATTTTCCAAATATATTTTCCAAATATAAACCACACATGAAATCCATTGAATTATGTTTTCACAACCCGACCCTTCGTGGTACACCCTGTCAATTAATACCACCTTGCCACACTATTAATGGCCTTCTGGCACCACCTACCATAATGCACCATGTCAATTCACACCATCGTGCCACACTATTACAGGTCCTCTAGCAGCATTTTGCGGTGTTTTGTCGTGGTTTATCTTGTCAGTGTTACCTCTGTTGTTGTTTTGAAGTGCATTGTGGAAGTTTTTTGTTTGAAACATATGACTTAGGATGTTTTTGGGGTGTAGTGTCATGGTTTATTTTGTCTCTGTTACCTCTGTTGATGTTTCAGAGTCGATCTTGGAAATTTTTTTTGTTTGAATCGCATGACTCAGGATGTTTCTTTAGTGTTGTGTCGTGGTTTATCTTGCCTGTGTTACCTCTGTTTGTGTTTTCCAAGTGCATTTTGGAAGTTTTTCGTTCGAACTGCATGACTCAGGATGTTCTTTAGTGTTCTTTCATGCTTTATCTTGTCAGTTTAATCTCTGCTGCCGTTTCAAAGTACATTTTGGAAGTTTTTGTTTGAGTCGTATAAATTAGGATGATGTTGTAGCGTTGTGTCAAGGTTTACCTTGTCAGTGTTACCTCTGTCGATGTTTCGAAGTTTATTTTGGAAGTTTTTCTTTTGAAACGTATAGCTTAAGATGTTTTTGTAGTGTTGTTTCGTGGTTTATCTTGTTTGTGCTACCTCCGTTGATGTTTCAAAGTACATTTTGGAAGTTTTTCTTTCGAAAGGTATGTCTTAGGGTATTTTAGTTGTGTTGTGTCGTGGTCTATCTTATTTTTGTTACCTCTGCTGATCCTTCAGAGTGCATCTTGGAAATTTTTTCGTTTGAAACAAATTACTCAGGATGTTTTTATAGTGTTATGTCGTGGTTTATCTTGCCTGTCTTACCTCAGTTAATGTTTTCAAAATGCATATTGGAAGTTTTTCGTTTGAAATGTATGACTCAGGATGTTTTGTAATGTTGTGTCGTGCTTTATCTTGTCTGTGTTACCTCTTCTGCTATTTCAAAGCGCATTTTGGAAGTTTTTCGTTTGAAACGTATAGCTTAGGATATTGTTGTAGTGTTTTGTCAAGGATTAACTTATCTGTGTTACCTCTTTGGATTTTTGCAAAGTGTATTTTGGAAGTTTTTTGTTTAAAACGTATGACTAAGAGGGGTTTTTCAGTGTTGTATCGTGGCTTATCGTGTCTGTGTTATCTCTGTTGAGGTTTCAAAGTGCATTTGAAAGTTTATTTTTGTTTAAACGTATTACTTAGAATGTTTTTGTGTTGTTGTGTCATGGTTTATCTTGTCTGTCTTACCACTGTTGATGGTTAAAAGCGCATTTTGGAAGTTTTTTCGTTTGAAATGTATAACTCAAGATGTTTTTGTAGTGTTATATCGTGGTTTATCTTGTCTGTTTTACCTCTGTTGATGTTTCAAAGTTCATGTTTGAAGTTTTTTCGTTTGAAACGTATGACTAACGATATCTTTGTAGTGTTGCGTCATGGTTTATCTTGTCTGTGTTTCCTCTTTTGATTTTTCACACTCTGTTTTGGAAGTTTTTGTTTGAAACGTAGGACTATTGATTTTTTGAACTGTTATGTCGTGGTTTATCTTGTCTGTGTCATCATTGTTGATGTATTCAAAGCACATTTTGGAAATTTTTTTGTTTGAAACGTATGAATTAGGATATCTTCGTAGTTTTGTGTCGGGGTTTATCTTTTCTCTGTTACCTCTGTTTATGTTTCAAAGTACGTTTTGGAAGTTTTTCTTTTGAAACGTATGACTTAGGATATTTTTGTAGTGTTTTACCGTGGTTTATCTTGTCTGTGTCACCTCTGTTGATGTGTTCAAGTGCATTTTGGAAGTTTCTCGTTTTAAACGTGTGACTTGGGATATTTTTGTAGTGCTCTGTGGTGGTTTATCTTGTCTGTGTTTACCACTGTTGATCTTTCAAAGTACATTTCGGAGGCTTTTCGTTTGAGACGTATGACTTACGAGGCTTTTTTCTAGTGTTGTGTCAAGGTTTATCGTGTCTGTGTTACCTCTTTTGATGTTTCAAAGTACATTTTGGAAGTTTTTCGTTTGAAACGTACGACTAAGGATGTTTCTATAGTATTGTATTATGGTTTATTGTGTCTGTGTTACCTCTGTTGATGCAGTGGATTTTGGAGGTTTTTCGTTTAAACGTATTACTTAGAATATTTTTGTAGTTTTGTGTCGTGGTTTTTCTTGTCTGTCTTACCGCCGTTGATGTTTCAAAGCACATTTGGAATTTTTTTTTGAAATGTATGACTTAGGATGTTTTTGCAGTGATGTGTCGTGGTTTGTCTTGTGTGTGTTACCTCTATTGTTGTTTTCAAAGTGAACTTCTGAAGTTTTTTTACTTTGAAACTTGTAACTCAAGATGTTTATGTAATTTTCTGTCGTTGTTTATCTTGTCTGTGTTACCTCTGTTGTTGTTTAAAAGAGATTGTTGGAAGTTTTTTCGTTTGAAACGTATGACTTAGGATATTTTTCTAGCGTTGTCTCGTGTTTTATCGTGTCTGTGTTACGTCTGTTTATGGTTCATATTAGAAGTGTTTCGTTTGAAACGTATGACTAAGAACATTTTTGTAGTGTTGTTTCATGGTTTATCTTGCCTGTGTTACCTTTGTTTGTGTTTTCCAAGTGCATTTTGGAAGTTTTTCGTTCGAACTGCATGACTCAGGATGTTCTTTAGTGTTGTTTCATGCTTTATCTTGTCAGTTTAATCTCTGCTGCCGTTTCAAAGTACATTTTGGAAGTTTTTCGTTTGAATCGTATAAATTAGGATGATGTTGTAGCGTTGTGTCAAGGTTTACCTTGTCAGTGTTACCTCTGTCGATGTTTCGAAGTTTATTTCGGAAGTTTTTCTTTTGAAACGTATGGCTTAAGATGTTTTTGTAGTGTTGTTTCGTGGTTTATCTTGTTTGTGCTACCTCCGTTGTTGTTTCAAAGTACATTTTGGAAGTTTTTCTTTCGAAAGGTATGACTTAGGGTATTTTAGTTGTGTTGTGTCGTGGTTTATCTTGTTTGTGTTACCTCTGTTGATCTTTCAGAGTGCATCTTGGAAATTTTTTCGTTTGAAACAAATTACTCAGGATGTTTTTATAGTGTTATGTCGTGGTTTATCTTGCCTGTCTTACCTCAGTTAATGTTTTCAAAATGCATATTGGAAGTTTTTCGTTTGAAATGTATGACTCAGGATGTTTTGTAACGTTGTGTCGTGCTTTATCTTGTCTGTGTTACCTCTTCTGCTATTTCAAAGTGCATTTTGGAAGTTTTTCGTTTGAAACGTATAACTTAGGATATTGTTGTAGTGTTCTGTCAAGGATTAACTTATCTGTGTTACCTCTTTGGATTTTTGCAAAGTGTATTTTCGAAGTTTTTCGTTTAAAACGTATGACTAAGAGGGGTTTTTCAGTGTTGTATCGTGGCTTATCGTGTCTGTGTTATCTCTGTTGATGTTTCAAAGTGCATTTGAAAGTTTATTTTTGTTTAAACGTATTACTTAGAATATTTTTGTGCTGTTGTGTCGTGGTTTATCTTGTCTGTCTTACCACCGTTGATGTTTAAAATCGCATTTTGGAAGTTTTTTCGTTTGAAATGTATAACTCAAGATGTTTTTGTAGTGTTATATCGTGGTTTATCTTGTCTGTTTTACCTCTGTTGATGTTTCAAAGTTCATGTTTGAAGTTTTTTCGTTTGAAGCGTATGACTAACGATATCTTTGTAGTGTTGCGTCATGGTTTATCTTGTCTGTGTTTCCTCTTTTGATTTTTCACACTCTGTTTTGGAAGTTTTTGTTTGAAACGTAGGACTATTGATTTTTTGAAGTGTTATGTCGTGGTTTATCTTGTCTGTGTCATCATTGTTGATGTATTCAAAGCACATTTTGGAAATTTTTTTGTTTGAAACGTATGAATTAGGATATCTTCGTAGTTTTGTATCGGGGTTTATCTTTTCTGTGTTACCTCTGTTTATGTTTCAAAGTAACTTTCGGAAGTTTTTCTTTTGAAACGTATGACTTAGGATATTTTTGTAGTGTTGTATCGTGGTTTATCTTGTTTGTGTCACCTCTGTTGATGTGTCCAAGTGCATTTTGGAAGTTTCTCGTTTTAAACGTTTGACTTGGGATATTTTTGTAGTGCTCTGTGGTGGTTTATCTTTTCTGTGTTTACCACTGTTGATCTTTCAAAGTACATTTCGGAGGCTTTTCGTTTGAGACGTATGACTTAGGAGGCTTTTTTCTAGTGTTGTGTCAAGGTTTATCGTGTCTGTGTTACCTCTTTTGATGTTTCAAAGTACATTTTGGAAGTTTTTCGTTTGAAACGTACGACTAAGGATGTTTCTATAGTATTGTATTATGGTTTATTGTGTCTGTGTTACCTCTGTTGATGCAGTGGATTTTGGAGGTTTTTCGTTTAAACGTATTAATTAGAACATTTTTGTAGTTTTGTGTCGTGGTTTTTCTTGTCTGTCTTACCGCCGTTGATGTTTCAAAGCACATTTGGAAGTTTTTTTTTCGAAATGTATGACTTAGGATGTTTTTGCAGTGATGTGTCGTTTTTTGTCTTGTGTGTGTTACCTCTATTGTTGTTTTCAAAGTGAACTTCTGAAGTTTTTTTACTTTGAAACGTGTAACTCAAGAAGTTTATGTAATTTTCTGTCGTGGTTTATCTTGTCTGTGTTACCTCTGTTGTTGTTTAAAAGAGATTGTTGGAAGTTTTTTCGTTTGAAACGTATGACTTAGGATATTTTTCTAGCGTTGTCTCGTGTTTTATCGTGTCTGTGTTACATCTGTTTATGGTTCATATTAGAAGTGTTTCGTTTGAAACGTATGACTAAGAACATTTTTGTAGTGTTGTTTCATGGTTTATCTTGTCTGTGTTACCTCTGTTGAGGTTTCAAAGGGCATTTTGGAAGTTTTTGTTTGAAAATTATGACTAAGAATGTATTTATAGTTTTATGTCGTGGTTTATCTTGTCTGAGTTACCTCTGTTGAAGTTTTAAAAGTATGGTAAATTTTGGAAATTTTTTCTTTTGAAACGTAGGATATTTTTGTAGTGTTGTGTCGTGGTTTATCTTGTCTGTGTAACCTCTATTGATGTTTCAAAATACATTTTGGAAGTTTTTCTTTTGAAAGATATGACTTAGGGTATTTTTGTAATAATGTGTTGTGGTTTATTTTGTCTGTTTTACCGCTGTTTATATTTCAATGTACATTTTGGATGTTTTTTCTTTTGAAATATATGACTTAAGATAATTTTGTAGTGTGTGTCGTGGTTTATCTTGTGTGTTGATGTTTCCAAGTACCAATTTTTTTGTTTGAAACGTAAGACTTAGGATGTTTTTGTAGTAATGTGTTGGGGTTTGTCTTGTCTGTGTTACCGCTGTTGTCGTTTCAAAGAGCATTTTAGAAGTTTGGATGGATGATGATGGAGTTGGATGGAGAAGTTGTATGGAAGGGGAGGATGTCATAAAGAAAGATCAAAGGGAAATGGGAACTTCCTAGGACGGTGTAAAGAGGGAGGTTTTGAAAAGATTGGGATGCAGGATGAGCGTGCATAGCTGTGTTTACCTCAGGTGGCTTGGTGCTGCGGTTATTTGTTAGAAGTAGTATTAGTATCATCTTAAAACTCTATGATCTTGCAGTAGGCGGTTAGTCCTCGGAGGCAAAACTCTCTTTAATCTAATCACTCTTGTCTATTAAAAATAGAATAACAGCTTTCAATGTTCAAGTCAATGAGTTTTCTCCCCCCTGAGCTTGTGTAACCTCCCTTTTATTGGAAGTGATCAGTGAAAAAATAATACACAGTATTTAAATTTCTACTACAGGAAGGTCACGTTTACATTACCATCTACACAGTTGCTGTAATTTTTGGCACTAATCCATATTAATAAAGATATACAATTCCAGTTAAATTCTCCATCACCATCATAATTGGGTATATAATTTTATTAACCAAAAAGTTATCTAGTACAATGATTACAACACTCTTCTATGGAGAAGGATTCGACTTCAACCTATACTGTGGCGATGATGTGGAATTCGATGATGTAGGATAAAAAAAACAGCTATGGCGAACAATTTTTATAGTCTTAACTATGTACAATAACTAAAATTCTGCTATTAATGCCTCCCCAACCAAAGCAAGACTATAGAAGCTTCCTTGTTCATCATTAATTACGATCGATTCTTTGAGGAATTTGTTTTCATTCGGGGGATTTCAGGCTATTTTTCAAAATTCCCATTAACTTGTTTTTGCAATAAGCTTCACCACCAAGAGCAGCTGAAATAATAGTAGTCGATACAGAATTGGCTTTAAACGGCGATCCTTCCTCACTCGACAGTTTTATTTTCAGCGTATTTTCAAATTTTCGGTACTACTATGTACCGGAATTCGTTACTACTATTTACCAGCCTACTATGAGCTGGACTTCGTTCTTTAGTAGCGTGCAGCGGCTGCTGTATCCATGGACGTTTTATAATGCTTTAATTCCCTTCTTATTCCATCTAAATGGCTATTATATTTGAACTGTCGTTCTATAGGATAATGATAAAAGTCAAACCTATTGCGCCCAGAGGGGGCTAAACAGGGTGCTGACCAGGTCTTGTGCGGAATAATGTCTGTTCATTTTCAGTTTCAATTCCATTTTTATAGAATACTCAGGCTTACCCTAAAACTCAGAAGGACTACTACCCCTCAGAAACTCAACTATTTAAATGACAATTTGGCTTTTGCAAAGCTTTGCTGCAAGATCATGATCTCATTCAGCAATTTCGCTTTTTAAACCAAAACTGCTAGCTAATAATAAAAAAGTGATGACTGCAGTATATATATATATATATATATATATATATATATATATATATATATATATATATATATATATATATATATATATATATATATATATATATTATATATATATATATATATATATATATATATATATATTTATATATATATATATATATATATATATATATATATATATATATATATATATATATATATATATATATATATATATATATATATATATATATATATTTGAGCCTTTTCTTGATGTCATGACGTCCAAATCGACCTTAAATTAGAAGTATTTTCCTTTATATAATTACATTTTTTTTATTGGACCTTTTACTTTTATCTCGGCTTGTCTTTTGTCATTATTAAAGACATATCGCCAAACCTTTGTTTCTTTCGATTGTTAAGGTGGTGAGACACAACTTCTTCTTTTGCCTCGGCTTGTCGTTTTTCATTATGAAAGATATATCGCCGAACCTTTGTTTGTTTTAATTGTTAAGGTGGTGAGACACAACTTCTTTATTTGCCTCGGCTTGTCGTTTTTCATTATGAAAGATATATCGCCGAACCTTTGTTTGTTTTCATTGTTCAGGTGGTGGGACATGCATATATATATAATATATATATATATATATATATATATATATATATATTATATATATATATATATATATATATATATATATATATATATATATATATATATATATTATATATATATATATATATATATATATATATATATATATATATATATATATATATATATATATATATTATATATATATATATATATATATATATATATATAGATTCTCAATGTCGCTTGTGTTCTAAACGTAGACAATTTGAGCCTTTTCTTGATGTCATGACGTCCAAATCGACTTTAAATTAGAAGTGGTGCCTTTTTATAATTACATTTTTTTTTTTTTATTGGACCTTTAGCTTTTACCTCGGCTTGTCTTTTGTCATTATTAAAGACATATCGCCAAACCTTTGTTTCTTTCGATTGTTAAAGTGGTGGGACAAAATTTCTTTTCCTTCCAACGATATATCTAGTCCAGGTTTTAGATTTTACAAGGTATGGAAGGCATCGACGACCACCTTTGTTTCTTTGAATTGTTCAGGTGGCGGTACAAAAACTTCTTCTTTTGCCTCGGATTGTCTTTTGTCATTATGAAAGATATATCGCCGAACCTTTGTTTGTTTTAATAGTTCAGGTGGTGGGACATACATATATATATATATACATATTGAATTGAAATGAACCTTTGTTTCTTTTAATTGTTCAGGTGGTGGGTCAAAAACTTCTTCTTTTGCCTTAGCTTGTCTTTTGTCATTTTGTCATTATGAAAGACATGTCGCCGAAACTTTGTTTCTTTTAATTGTTAAGGTGGTGGGACAAAAACTTCTTCTTTTGCCTTAGCTTGTCTTTTGTCATTTTGTCATTATTGAAAGACGTATCGCCGAACCTTTGTTTCTTTAATTGTTAAGGGGGCGGGACAAAAAACTTATTTTTCTTCCAGCGATTTATATATTCTAACATTTTTGATTTTCAAAGGTAGGGTAGGTAATGATGACCTTATCCATGTCAAAATCTAAAGCCCAATCAATTAGTTTGCTTCGTTACACATCGGATTATCTTGCGTCATTACGAATTACATATTGCCGAGCCTTCGTTTTTTTTCTAACAAAGGTATGGTGGGCATTGAAGAGCTTGTCATATCAAAATCCCTAACCCAATCATCATCGCTATCATTTTCAGTTTTGACATATTTGATTCTCGCTGTCCAGGTTGATTTTCATTGTTTCGCCCACATGTCCGGTGTTACATACCTTCTAACCGCGTGTGTCTTTGCTCTTCATTTTCATTTTTGACTTACTCACATGGTCGGTGTCGCATGTCTTTCTAACCGCGTGTCTTTGCTCTTCATTTTCACTTTTGACAAGCCTCCGCTGTTGTTCCAACCGCGTGTGTATTTGCTCTTCATTTTCATTTTTGACTTGCTCACATACTCGGTGTCGCATGTCTTCTAACTGTGCGTGTCTTTGCTCTTCATTTTCATTTTTGACACGCCGCCTCTTTTTTCTAACTGTGGGTGTCTTTGCTCGTCATTTTCATTTCTGACTCGCTCACTTGCTCGATGTCGTTTGTCTTCTAACCACCCGTGTCTTTGCTCTTCATCACAGTTTATAGATATAGCAGTATGATCATTCTCTATCTCTCCCATTATAAAAACCCGGACAGGGGTGCGAGTGCTCCGGAGAACGTTTTTTGCAGATAGAAACGTAGGCATTATCAGACCTTTTCGCGGGTAGACAAGTCAGATTTCTCTTGGACGCGAAACTTGGCTTCAACGTTGGAACACTAATTTTGAAGAAACTAATTTTAAATTAATTTATTCCAATACATACATGAAAATCGGTAGTTAGTAATGTAATGTTATTATTAGATGTTTTTAGGAATTAAAAATAGGTTTCGAAGTCTCAAGTTGGTTTCAAAGGCATTTTGAGAAAGTTTCTGCCAAAATACGTGTTCCAGATATATATATATATATATATATATATATATATATATATATATATATATATATATATATATATATATATATAATATATATATATATATATATATATATATATATATAGATATATATATATATATATATATATATATATATATATATATATATATATATATATATATATATATATATATATATATATATATATATATACTACGAAAACTTTACGAAAAAGAAAGTTTTTTTTAAAGAATAGTAAAGGCCATATTAAACTTAAGATCAGTAGAAATAGAAGCCTACAATAATTCAAACTCAAAACGACCAGAAATTATTATTAAAGAATAAAAAAGGAAAGGAGAATAATTGGTATGGCGGTAACACTGCATATAAATTTATATGAATGTATATATAGTGGGCTGTAATAATGCAAAAGGTAAATATAACATTGGTTTAAGAATGGAAAGAAAGACAAGGAATAAATTTACGACGATAATCAAGTAAAAAATAAGTTTTATTTGAACAATGCCATAAAGCGATGACATTTGATTATGATGTTTGGTGCTTCGCATTGATATTTCAGTTTTAAAAGTTTTATTTTAAATAAATTTTAAAAAAATTTACCCCTTTGTTCAAAAAAAGAGATAATCAAATATTTAAACTTCTAAACTAAAATAATTACTTGCTAGTTTATTTTCCTTGATAGCTACGTCTCTCGATTTCTCGATTCTTAAATTTTACTTCGTAATATGCACGTGTGCGCAAAAAAAATCTTATAAACTGTTCAGAAGGGGAAGTCCTCGCAGCCAGTTTCCCAATTCAGGTCTTTGCACTCAAGCCATATTCGATTGATTATGTTTGTCGGATCAACCTATTTTGCCCCCCCCCCCCCAAAAAAAAAATCCTGGATCCGCCCCTGAAACCATCACACCTACCCCACCAGTTATTAGAAGAAGAAAAGATTCCTTATTTTCACAAATTTCATCAACCCCCCCCCCCCGCCCCCTTTTTTATAAAATTCTACATAGGCCGATCAGTTGAGTCCACGTAAATAATAGATTAAGTCATAATTTGTATATAAATTAATTCATACCTGTGAGATGGGACGCTTGCAAACCACTTGGCTGGCTCACCAAGTTTTTTTCTGCTTTCGCAATTACGAATAATGCACTTGGTAACCATTTCTCAGTGATTGACGATAACAGACTAATCCGCTAAGGCAGAAACAAGTAAGAGGAGCTTTTTGTTCGCACCGAAACCGAAGACCAGAAATTATCTGCGATAAGCTTACTGTCTATAAACTGTGCTCTTCATTTTCATTTTTGACACGTTTTTGGATTTTGATTACTTCAGACAATTTAGCAATGGCCTTTGCTTTGGCTGCCCGTATTAGTGTTGTTGCAATTAATGGTCCAGATTTTCAAATTTCATATCTTATCACGTTTGATAGTTCAGGTGTTGGTTCCAAAGAATCATCATTTATAGTAACTGCATCTGCGAATTTCCGTTTTTGGGCCTTCCAAAAGAAATTATATTATTTAAATAGCTATTGCGGTGGAAATACAACAAATTTTATTTATGCTAAGCATGATATCATATAAGAAAATGCTTATTTGATGCCATATATGATGTCATAAGAAATGCTTATACGATATACTAACATTGTATTTGGCGTCATTTGCATAAGAGCCAAATTAAGGCTCTTAAAGAATTTTCTCAGACTTCTGGACCTATCTAGATGGTTTTTTTTATGCGAGAATATCCCAAGATACCGATTTCCCGAAAATATATGGAGCCGTTTTCGAGAACATACATACATATATACACAGTTATTGCTCACTTATATATATATATATATATATACTATATATATATATATATATATATATATATATATATATTAATAATGTAAAATATAATATATATTGGTTATAGATGGTACTTTATTTATGCAGTATGCGTTTATAGATAATGTTCATTTCAGCTTGAAAATCATACAGCTGGAATTTGTATGTGCAGCACTGTTCTTTAAAAAAAAGAAAAAAACCCAGCAGATAATTCAGTAATATTTCTCGTTTGACAGACACTTTTTACGATATAACTATTTTTAATTATTTGATGATTAATGTGTGACATAACATATATAGACATCTTAGTGTAAGATTAATTACTTGCCAGTTCTTCACGACATGAACACTTAAAGTGACAGTAATTTTGGGCGTCTACTTTTGCTCAACAACTTCTGAACAATAAAACTAAAAATCTGTTGAAGTGTGTGTATATTTTCTTGTATAATGATAATAAGAATCAATTAGCAAAATTCTAACTCAATTTGTACACTCATAGACAGAAACTATCCCGATGTGAGACTATCCAAACTAAATACTACTGCCTCACATTGTTGTTTTCCTCCACGGTGCAAACGCAAAGTGGCAACAACAGAACTCGGAAACTGGTTCCAAACAATCGGAGAAAGGGTTGTGTGTCACTCTGGGCTGTGTTTGCTGACTTAGTGGAAGTTGACCTCTGGGCCCTCTGGGATTTTCGTTGGATTGTAGAGTTTTTTACATTTATTGAATGAAAGAACTTGAGCTTGAAGACGAATATTCTTTTTAAGGTTGTTTTTCTTTTATGAGACTTCTTGCTTTTCAAAAAGTTCGTGGTAACGAACTGTAAGTAAGGAGCGACCCGGCTCAATCGTAACCGAAACTCTAAAAACGGGATTTTGATACCAATAGATACACCAAAAGAATCAGATTTTAATGCCTGAGTTCAAATATATAAGTTGCATCAAGTCTAATTCTACCCATCAGAAGTTACGCACCGGAGAAAATTTGGCTGATTTTCGAAAAAAAAGGGGGAGGACTAAAAGTTATAAATTAAATGTTCTAGTGCCCTTTTAAGTGACAAAAATGGAGGGCAACTAGGTCTCCTCCACGCTCATTTTTTCCAAAGTCACCCAATCAAAATTTTGAGATAGCCATTTTGTTCAGAATGGTCGAAATAATGATATATATGTCTTTTAGGATGACTTAATCACCCAAAGTCCTCGAGGGAAGGGCTAAAAGTTATGAACTTACCCAATGTTAACATAGGCTATAGTATTGGTTGTTGGGAAGTTATACAGACATTTCAGGGGGATTTTCTCTGGTAGTGTGGGATTTTTCCACTGGCCGCAGTCTCGTTTGTTGTTTTGTTTTTGTCATTGAGGTTTTTCTCTTTGTTGGTTTTTGTAGTGGGGGAGGGGGAGAGGTGGCTCGGGGTTTATTTGGTAGGATCTTTAAATGGAGGAAGTTTAATGTGAGAAGGGACATTGCTATGAAGGGGGCGATGGATTTCCCAGCACTATTTAAAAAAGATCAAAAATTAAATTAAAAAAAGCAAGTTTTCCAACTGAAAGTAAGCAGCAACATCAAAGAAAGAAACGAACAGATAATGATACGTATATAATTGGGTTCGCCCCCTAGTCAATACCTCGCTCTTTAAGCCAAAGATATTTTTAGTACTTTCATAAGAGCTATTTATTCTAATTAGCGGCCTTTGTGCTTAAGGGGTCATTTTTACAGAATTGGAACAAAATTCGAACTTTAGCGTAAAGAGCGAGGTAATCAATAGGGGGCGAACCCCTAATATGCGTATTAAAAATATATGAATATAGAAGTTCGTTACGTAAGTTAATTCGTAAGTTACGTATATTTAGTACTAATAAAACGCTCGTAAATAAAATTAAACAACGTTCGAGAAAGCCATTTAACCAAATAAAAGTAAAATTAGTATGCAAATTTGGTTTTAATTATTCATGTACTTTGAGCCAAAATCAAAACCTACATTAATTCAAAAACGTTCAAAAATTAAATAAAAAAAACAAGTTTTTTTAACTGAAGTAAGAAGCGAAGTTAAAACTTAAAACGAACATAAATTATTCCGTATATGAGAGGGCTGTCCTCTCCTCAACGCCTCGCTCTTTACGCTAAAGTTTTACTTTCTCACAACTTCACGCGCCTTGAGTTTCTCACAACAGTATTTTTTCTAAACAATAAAAAACTATAGCTCCCCTCCAATCACTTTCGACTATTAAAAAGGGTACTAGCCCTTTCAATTTTCAATCGAATGAGCTCTTTTTGAAGTTTCTACCACAACACTTCCTACAAAAACCTTATATGCCCCCAGGGCATAGCTTGCAACCCTTGTCACTGTGGGTTGGGGGGGGGGCTGTCATCCTGAAAGACCTAATTTCCAGAACTTGAAACTACATTGAACAAAATGGCTATCCCAAAATTTTGATTGGATATGTTTGGGGACGTCAGAGGGGGGTTAGTTGTTCTTCGATCACTTTCGACTATTAAAGGGCACTAGCCCTTTCAATTTCCAATCGAATGAATCCTTTTTGAGGTTTCTAAACCAACACTTTATATAAAAACCTTAAATGCCCCCAAAGAATTACTGGCGATCCTTACCCTGAGGTCTGTGGGGGGGATGTTATCCTAAAAGACCTAATAACCAGAACTTTTAACTACGTTGAAAAAAATGGCAATCTCCAAGTTCTTACTGGATGTCTTTGGGAAAATGGTGGGCGTAAGAGTGGGGTTAGTTGCCCTCCAATCACTTTCAAGTATTATAAAGGGCACTAGCCCTTTCAATCTCTAATCGAAAGAGCCCTTTTTGAAGTTTCTACAACAACGCTTTCTATAAAAACCTTAAATGCCCCAGGGAATTACTGACGACCTTACCCTGAGGTCTGTGGGGGGGGGGAGGATGTTATCCTAAAAGACCTAATTTCCAGAACTTTCAACTACGTTCAAAAAAAAGGCTATCTCAAAATTTTTACTGGATGTGTTTGGAAAATGGTGGGCATAAGAGTGGGGTTAGTTGCCCTCCAATCAATTTCTACTATTATAAAGGGCACTAGCCCTTTCAATTTCCATCGAAAGAGCCCTTTTTGAAGTTTTTACAACAACGCTTTCTATAAAAACCTTAAATGCCCCAGGGAATTACTGACGACCCTTACCCTGAGGTCTTTGGGGGGGGGGGGAGGATATTATCCTAAAAGACCTAATTTCCAGAACTTTCAACTACGTTGAAAAAATGGCTATCTCAAAATTTTTGATGGATGTGTTTTGGAAAATGGTGGGCGTAAGAGTGGGGTTAGTTGCCCTCCAATCACTTTCTACTATTATAAAGGTACTAGCCCTTTCACTTTCCAATCGAAAGAGCCCTTTTTAAAGTTTCTACGACAGCCCTTTCTATAAAAACCTTATTTACCCCCAGGGCATAACTTACAACCTATGCCCTGAGGGCTGTGAGGGGTTGTCATCCTAAAGATATAATTTCCAGAATTTTTCAACTACGTTCAAAAAAACTGACTATCTCAAAATTTTGATTGGGTGTGTTTGGGGAAATGGTGGATGTGAGAGGGGGGTTAGTTGGCCTTCAATCACTTTTGACTATTAAAAAGGGCACTAGCCCTTTCTATTTCCAATTGAATGAGCCCTTTTTGTAGTTTCTACGACAACGCTCTCTATATAAACCTTACATGGCCCAGGGCGTAACCTATAACCCTCGCCCTGAGGGGTGCGGGGGGTTTATCAGTGGGAACCCATTATTGACTCCGGGGGAGCACCTCTGCTGCCATCTATAACCAGTCTAACTGTACAAGATCACCGGTCCCTTTCTAGGCCGACCGGGACAAGTGACATCATCAGATAAGGAAAAGATGACATATGCCAATCACCGGATGGAATACTGTGATAACAAGGTGTCATCATCAGATAAGGAAATTTCTACATTGGAATATTCTTATCAGAGAGTTGAAAATACAGACGGAGCAAGATAACTGATTGAGACAATTTCTCCATGAGACAAGATAAATTTGAAAGTAGAAACGAAAATGGTAAGGCATCTCAGGGAATGGTAACTCCTATTACGAGAAACATTTTATTTTTTATTTGGGCGGTTCTCGACTGTGTTCAGTGTAATACACAAGTACCATTTGAACAGTGTTGTAAGGTCCCATACCCCAATCCTCAAGACCCCCCTCCCCCCAAACTTTTTTGCCCCCCTCCCCATTTTTTTATAATACTTTTTTTTTCGCGCTTGAGACATAGAAGGCCCCCCTCCCCCTAACTTTTTGGGCCCCTCCCCACATTTTTTAATATTTTTTGTGTGCTTGAGACACAGAAGGCCCCCCAACTTTTTGGGCCCCTCACCAGATTTTTAAAACCTTTTTTCCGTGCTTGAGACACAGAAGGGCCCCCCTCCCCCTAACTTTTTGGGCCCCTCCCCACATTTGTTAATATTTGTTTTGTGTGCTTGAGACAAAGAAGGCCCAACCCCCCCCCCCCCACCCCTACCCCCCACTTTTTGGGCCCCTCCCCAGATTTTTTAATACTTTTTTGCGCGCTTGAGACACAGAAATTAACAAACAGAAAAGGTTTTTCATCTAAAGCAGGGAACAAATTTAAAACTTTTCCAACAACACACACACGACATGAGAAGAAACCTAGCAAAGGAAGCAAGAAACAACAGACTTTCACACAAGTAAAATAATGAACCAGCATAAGTAAAAATACCAAGTCATAAGTTTCCAACAACAAACAGACGACATGAGAAGAAACATAGCACAGAAAACAAGAAATAGCAGACTTTCAAACAAATAAAATCTTGAAGCATTATAAACAAAAATACCAAATCATAAGTTTACAAAAACAAACACACGACATGAGAAGAAACCTAGCAAAGGACGCACGAAACAACAGACTTTCACACTAGTAAAATCATGAAGTAGCGCAAGTAAAAATACCAAAGCATAAGTTTCCAACAACACACAGACGACATGAGAAGAAACATAGCACAGAAAGCAAGAAAAACAGACTTTCAAACAAATTAAATCATGAACCAGCATAAATAAAAATACTAAATCATAAGTTTCCAAACAACACACACACGACATGAGAAGAAACCTAGCAAAGGAAGCAAGAAGCAACAGACTTTCACACAGGTGAAATCATGAACCAGCACATTTAAAAATACCAAATTATAAGTTTCCAACAACACTTGTATGAAAGTCTGTTGTTTCTTGCTTCCTTTGCTAGGTTTCTTCTCAAGTCGTGTGTTTGTTGTTGCAAACTTATGATTTAGTATTTTTACGTATGCTGGTTCATGATTTTACTTGTGTGAAAGTCTGCTGTTTCTTGCTTCCTTTGCTAGGTTTCTTCTCATATCATGTGTGTTTGTTGATGGAAACTTATGATTAGGTATTTTTACTTATGCTGGTTCATGATTTTACATGTGTGAAAGTCTGTTTTTTCTTCATTCCTGTGCTATGTTTATTCTCATGTCGTGTGTGTGTGTTTTGGAAACTTATGATGTGGTATTTTTACTTGTACTGGTTCATAATTTTACTTGTGTGAAAGTCTGTTGTTTCTTAGTTCCTTTGCTAGGTTTCTTCTCATGTCGTGTGTTTGTTGTTGGAAACTTATGATTTAGTATTTTTACGTATGCTGGTTCATGATTTTACTTGTGTGAAAGTCTGCTGTTTCTTGCTTCCTTTGCTAGGTTTCTTCTCATATCATGTGTGTGTGTTGTTGGAAACTTATGATGTTGTATTTTTACTTTTACTGGTTAATGATTTTACTTTTTCGAAAGTCTTTTGTTTCTTGCTTCCTTTGCTAGGTTTCTTCTCAAGTCGTGTGTTTGTTGTTGCAAACTTATGATTTAGTATTTTTACGTATGCTGGTTCATGATTTTACTTGTGTGAAAGTCTGCTGTTTCTTGCTTCCTTTGCTAGGTTTCTTCTCATGTCGTCTGTGTGTTGTTTGGAAACTTATGATGTGGAATTTTTACTTATGTTGGTTCATGATTTTACTTGTGTAAAAGTCTGTTGTTTCTTGCTTCCTTTGCTAGGTTTCTTCTTATGTCGTGTGTGTGTTGTTGGAAACTTATGATTTGGTATTTTTCCTTATGCTGGTTCACGATTTTACTTGGGTGAAAGTCTTCATTTGTTGCTTCCTTTGCTAGGTTTCTTCTAATGTCGTGTGTGTGTGTTTTTGGAAACTTATGATTTGGTATTTTTATTTATGATGGTTAAAGATTTTCCTTTTGTGAAAGTCTGCTGTTTCTTGCTTTCTGTGCTAGGTTTCTTCTCATGTTGTCTGTGTGTTGTTGGAAACTTATGATTTGGTATTTTTAAATATGCTGGTTCATGATTTTACTTATGTGAAAGTCTTCGTTTCTTGCTTCCTGTGCTATGTTTCTTCCCATTATGTGGTATTTTTATTTGTCCTGGTTAATGATTTTACTTGTGTGAAAGTCTGTTGTTTCTTGCTTCCTTTGCTAGGTTTCTTCTCATGTCGTGTATGTGTTGTTGGAAACCTATGATTTGGTATTTTTTACTTATGTTGGCTTATGATTTTACTTGTGTGAAAGTCTGTTGTTTCTTGCTTCTTGTGCAAGGTTTATTCTCATGTTGTGTGTGTGTTTTTCGAAACTTATGATTTGGTATTTTTATTTATGATGGTTCAAGATTTTATTTGTGTGAAAGTCTGCTGTTTCTTGCTTCCTTGTTATGTTTCTTCTCATTTCGTGTCTGTGTTGTTGGAAAATTATGATTTGGTATTTTTATTTGTCCTGGTTAATGATTTTACTTATGTGAAAGTCTGTTGTTTCTTGCTTCCTTTGCTAGGTTTCTTCTCATGTCGTGTGTGTGTTGTTGGAAACTTATGATTTGGTATTTTTTCTTATGCTGGTTCACGATTTTACGTG
This sequence comes from Artemia sinica, assembly GCA_027921565.1. Taxonomy (NCBI): domain Eukaryota; kingdom Metazoa; phylum Arthropoda; class Branchiopoda; order Anostraca; family Artemiidae; genus Artemia; species Artemia sinica. The sequence goes on along the minus strand of CM051267.1, from coordinate 6,219,618 downwards.
TGTGAAAGTCTGCTGTTTCTTGCTTCCTTTGCTAGATTTCTTCTCATGTTGTCTGTGTGTTGTTTGGAAACTTGTGATGTAATATTTTTACTTATGTTGGTTCATGATTTTATTTGTGTGAAAGTCTGCTGTTTCTTGCTTCCTTGTTATGTTTCTTCTCATTTCGTGTGTGTGTTGTTGGAAACTTATGATTTGGTATTTTTTCTTATGCTGGTTCACGATTTTACTTGTGCGAAAGTCTTCGTTTCTTCCTTCCTTTGCTAGGTTTCTTCTCATGTCGTGTGTGTTTGTTTTTTTTTAAACTTATGATTTCTTATTTTTACTTATGCTGGTTCATGATTTTACTTGTATGAAAGTCTGTTGTTTCTTGTTTCTTGTGCTAGGTTTCTTCTCATGTCGTCTGTGTGTTTTTGGAAACTTATGATATTTTATTTTTATTTATGATGCTTCAAGATTTTATTTGTGTGAAAATCTGCTGTTTCGTACTTCCTGTGCTATGTTTCTTCTCATGTTATGTGTGTGTGGGTTGTTGGAAACTTATGATTTGGTGTTTTTACTTATGCTGGTTCATTATTTTACTTGTGTGAAAGTGTGTTGTTTCTTGCTTCCGTTGCTAGGTTTCTTCTCATGTCGTGTGTGTGTTGTTGGAAACTTATGATTAGGTATTTTTACTTATGGTGGTTCAGGATTTTACATGTGTGAAAGTCTGTTGTGTCTCGCTTCCATTGCTAGGTTTCTTCTCATGTCATGTGTGTGTTTTAGGTAACTTAAGATTTGGTATTTTTATTTATGATGGTTCAAGATTTTATTTTCGTGAAAGTCTTCGTTTCTTGCTTCCTGTGCTATGTTTCTTCTCATGTCGTGTGTGTGTTGTTGGAAACTTATGATGTGGTATTTTACTTGTGCTGGTTCACGATTTACTTGCGTGAAAGTTCTGTTGTTTCTTTCTTCCTTTGCTAGGTTTCTTGTCATGTCGTTTGTTTGTATTAGAAACTTATGATTTAGTATTTTTACTTATGCTGGTTCATGATTTTACTTGTGTGAAAGTCTGCTGTTTCTTTCTTCCTTTCCTAGGTTTCTTCTAATGTCGTCTGTGTGTTGTTTGGAAACTTATGATGTGGTATTTTTACTTATGTTGGTTCATGATTTTACTCGTATAAAAGTCTTGTTTTACTCGTATACAAAGTGTTGTTTTCTTCTCATGTCGTTTGTTTGTTGTTGGAAACTTATTATTTGGTAGTTTTACTTATGCTGGTTCAAGATTTTACTTGTGTGAATGTCTGTTGTTTCTTGCTTCCTGTGCTAGGTTTCTTCTCATGTCGTCTGTGTGTTGTTGGAAACTTATGATTTGGTATTTTTACTTATGCTGGTTCACGATTTTACTTGTGTGAAAGTCTTCATTTCTTGCTTCCTGTGCTAAGTTTCTTCTCATGTCGTGTGTGGGTTGTTGGAAACTTATGATTTGATATTTTTACTTGCGATGATTCATGATTTTTACTTGTGTGAAAGTCTGTTGTTTCTTGCTTCCTTTGCTAGGTTTCTTCTCAAGTCGTGTGTGTGTTGTTAGAAACTTATGATTTGGTATTTGTATTTATGCTGGTTCATGATTTTACTTGAGTGAAAGTCTGTTGTTTCTTGCTTCCTTTGCTAGGTTTCTTCTCATGTCGTGTGTGTCTGTTTTTGGAAACTTATGATTTAATATTTTTATTTATGATGGTTCAAGATTTTCTTTGTATGAAAGTCTGCTGTTTCTTGCTTTCTGTGCTAGGTTTCTTCTCATGTTGTCTGTGTGTTGTTGGAAACTTATGATTTTGTATTTTTAAATATGCTGGTTCATGATTTTACTTGTCTGAAAGTATTCGTTTCTTGCTTCCTGTGCTATGTTTCTTCCCATGTCATGTGTGTGTAGTTAGAAACTTATGATTTGGTATTTTTACTTCTGCTGGTTCATGATTTTACTTGTGTGAATGTCTGTTGTTTCTCGCTTCCTTTGCTAGGTTTCTTATAATGTCGTGTGCGTGTTGTTGGAAACTTATGATTTGGTATTTTTACTTATGCTTGTTCAATATTTTACTTGGTTAAAGTCTGTTGTTTCTTGCTTTTTGTGCTAGGTTTCTTCTCATGTTGTGTGTGTTTGTTGTTGGAAACTTATGATTTGGTATTTTTACTTATGCTGGTTCATGATTTTACTTGTGTAAAAGTCTATTGTTTCTTACTTCCCTTGCTAGGTTTCTTCTCATGTCGTGTGTGTGTTGTTGGAAACTTATGATTTGATATTTTTACTTATACTGGTTCATGATTTTACTTGTGTGAAAGCCTGTTGTTTCTTCCTTCCTGTGTTAGGTTTCTTCTCATGTCTCGTGTGTGTTTTTGGTAAATTATGATTTGATATTTTTTATTTATGATTGTTCAAGATTTTATTTTTGTGAAACTCTGCTGTTTCTTCTTCCTTTGCTATTTTTCTTCTCATGTCGTGTGTGTGTTGTTGGAAAACTTAAGATTTTGGTATTTTTACTTGTGCTGGTTCATGATTTTACTTGTGTGAAAGTATGTTGTTTCTTGCTTCCTTTGCTAGGTTTCTTCTCATTTCGTGTGTGTGTTGTTGGAAACTTAAGATTTGGTATTTTTACTTGTGCTGGTTCATGATTTTACTTGTGTAAAAGTCTGTTGTTTCTTCCTTCCTTTGCTAGGTTTCTTCTCATGTCGTGTGTGTGTTTTTGGAAACTTATGATTTGGTATTTTTATTTATGACGGTTCAAGATTTTATTTGTGTGAGAGTCTGTTGTTTGTTGCTTTCTGTGCTAGGTTTCTTTTCATGTTGTCTTTGTGTTATTGGAAAATTATGACTTGGTATTTTTAAATATACTGGTTCATGATTTTACTTGTGTGAAAGTCCGTAGGTCCTTGCTTCTTTTGCTAGGTCTCTTCTCATGTTGTGTGTGTGTTGGTGGAAACTTATGATTTGGTATTTTTTATTTATGATGGTTCAAGATTTTACTTGTGTGAATGTCTGCTGTTTCTTGCTTCCTGTGCTATGTTTCTTCTCATGTCGTGTTTGTGTTGTTGGAAACTTATGATTTGTTATTTTTACTTATGCTGCATCATGATTTACTTGTGTGAAAGTCTGTTGTTTCCTTCTTCCTGTGCTATATTTCTTCTCATGTCGTATGTGTGCTGTTGGAAACTTATGCTTTGCTATTTAACTTGTGCTGGTTCATGATTTTACTTGTATGAAAGTCTGTTGTTTTCTTGCTCCCTCTGCTATGTTTCTTCCTTATGTCGTGTGTGTGTTTTTGGAAACTTATGATTTGGTATTTTTACTTATGCTGGTTCATGATTTTACTTGTGTGAAAGTATGTCGTTTCTTGCTTCCTTTGCTAGGTTTCTACTTATGTCGTGTGTAAAATCATGAACCAGCATACGTAAAAATACTAAATCATAAGTTTCCAACAACAAACACACGACTTGAGAAGAAACCTAGCAAAGGAAGCAAGAAACAACAGACTTTCATACAAGTAAAATCATGAACCAGCACAAATAAAAATATCACATCATAAGTTTCCAACAACACACACACGACATGAGAAGAAACATAGCACAGGAAGCAAGAAACAGCAGACTTTCACACAAGTAAAATAATGAACCAGCATAAGTAAAAATACTAAATCATAAGTTTCCAACAACAAATTCACGACATGAGAAGAAACCTAGCAAAGGAAGCAAGAAACAACAGACTCACGCAAGTAAAATCATGAACCAGCACAAATAAAAATATCACATCATAAGTTTCCGACAACACACACACACGACATGAGAAGAAACATAGCACAGGAAGCAAGAAACAACAGACTTTCACACATGTAAAATCATGAGCCAGAATAAGTAAAAATACCTAATCATAAGTTTCCAACAACAAATTCACGACATGAGAAGAAACATAGCAATGGATGCAAGAAACAACAGACTTTCACACAAGTAAAATCATGAACCATTACAAGTAAAAATACCAAATCATAAGTTTCCAACAACACACACACGAATGAGAAGAAACATAGCACAGGAAGCAAAAAACGAAGACTTTTACACAAGTAAAATCATGAACCAGCATAAGTAAAAATACCAAATCAAAAGTTTCCAACAACACACACACGACATGAGAAGAAGCCTAGCAAAGGAAGCAAGAAACAACAGACATTCACACATGTAAAATCATGAGCCAGAATAAGTAAAAATACCAAATCATAAGTTTCCAACAACACACACACAACATTTTTAGAAACCTAGCAATGGAAGCAAAAAACAACAGACTTTCACACAAGTAAAGTCATGAACCAGCATAAATAAGAATACCAAATCATAAGTTTCCAAAAACACACACACGACATGAGAAGAAACCTAGCACAGGAAGCAAGAAACAACAGACTTTCACACAAGTAAAACCATACAATGTTGTTGGAAGCTTATGATGTGGTATTTTTACTTGTGTGAGGAGTTTGATTCCTTTGGGGTACCCAAGAATTTCCAAAATTAACATTATTTTAGGATACGTTAGCATGTCAAATACTTAGAATGTTTATTAAAACGTGGGAGATTTTTTATTTTCTTTGGAAAAAATTAGAATTGGACTAAAACTTTTTTCTTTTCTTTGAGAAAATTCAGATGGCTCATGATTTTACTTGTGTGAATGTCTGTTGTTTCTTGCCTCCTTTGCTAGGTTTCTTCTCATGTCGTGTGCGTCTTGTTGGAAACTTATGATTTGGTATTTTTACTTATGCTGTTTCATGATTTTACTTGTGTGAAAGTCTGTTGTTTCTTGCTTCCTTTGCTAGGTTTGTTCTCATGTCCTGTGTGTGTTGTTTGAAACATATTATTTGGTATTTTTACTTATGCTGGTTCATGATTTTACTTGTGTGAAAGTCTGTTGTTTCTTGCTTCCTTTGCTAGGTTTGTTCTCATGTCGTGTATGTGTTTTTGGAAACTTATCATTTGGTGTTTTTATTTATGATGTCTCATGATTTTATTTGTGGTAAAGTCTGCTGTTTCTTGCTTCCTGTGCTATGTTTCTTCTCATGTCATGTGTTTGATGTTAGAAACTTATGATGAGGTATTTTTACTTGTGCTGGTTTCTTCTCATGTTGTGTGTGTGTGCTGTTGGAAACTTATGTTTTGGTATTTTTACTTATGCTAGTTCATGATTTTACTTTTGTGAAAGTCTATTGTTTCTTGCTTCCTTTGCTAGGTTTCTTCTCATGTAGTTTGTTTGTTGTTGGGAACTTATAATTTGATATTTTTACTTATGCTGGTTCATGATTTTGTTTCTTGCTTCCTGTGTTAGGTTTCTTCTCATTTCGTGTGTTTGTTTTTGGAAACTTATGATTTGATATTTTTATTTATGATGGTTCAAGATTTTATTTGTGTGAAACTCTGCTGTTTCTTGCTTCCTCTACTATGTTTCTTCTCATATCGTGTGTGTGTTGTGCTAACTTATGATTTGGTATTTTTACTTATGCTGGTTCATGATTTTACTTGTGTGAAATTCTGTTGTTTCTTGCTTCCTTTGCTCGGTTTCTTATTTCGTGTGTGTGTTGTTGGAAACTTATGTTATGGTATTTTTAATTATGCTGGTTCTTGATTTTACTTGTGTGAAAGTCTTCGTTTCTTGCTTCGTCTGCTATGTTTCTTCTAATGTCGTGTGTTTGTTGTTGGAAACTTATGATTTGGTATTTTAAATATGCTGGTTCTTGATTTCACTTGTGTGAAAGTCTGTTGTTTCTTGCTTCCTTCGCTAGGTTTCTTCTCATGTCGTGTTTTTGTTGTTGGAAACTTATGATTTGGTAGTGTTACTTATGCTGGTTCATGATTTTACTTGTGTGAAAGTCTGCTGTTTCTTGCTTCCTTTGCTATGTTTCTTCTAATGTCGTGTGTTTGTTGTTGGAAACTTATGATTTGGTATTTTAAATATGCTGGGTATTGATTTCACTTGTGTGAAAGTCTGTTGTTTCTTGCTTCCTTCGCTAGGTTTCTTCTCATGTCGTGTTTTTGTTGTTGGAAACTTAGGATTTGATATTTTTACTTATGCTTGTTCATGATTTTACTTGTGTGAAAGTCTGTTGTTTCTTGCTTCCTTTGCTAGGTTTCTACTCATGTCGTGTGTGTGTTGTTAGTAACTTATGATTTTGTATCTTTACTTATGCTGGTTCATAATTTTACTTGTGTGAAAGTCTGTTGTTTCTTGCTTTCTGTGCTATGTTTCTTCTCATGTCGTGTGTGTTGTTGGAAACTTATGATTTGGTAGTGTTACTTATGCTGGTTCATGATTTCACTTGTGTGAAAGTCTGCTGTTTCTTGCGTCCTTTGCTAGGTTTCTTCTCATGTCGTCTGTGTGTTGTTGGAAACTTATGATTTGGTATTTTGACTTGTGCTGGTTCATGATTTTACTTGTGTGAAAGTCTGTTGTTTCTTGCTCCCTTTGCTAGGTTTCTTCTCATGTCGTGTGTGTGGTGTTGGAAACTTATGATTTGGTATTTTTATTTATGATGGTTCAAGATTTTACTTGTGTGAATGTGTGCTGTTTATTGCTTCCTGTGCTATGTTTCTTCTCATGCCGTGTGTGTGTTGTTATAAACCAATGATTTGGTATTTTTACTTATGCTGGTTCATGATTTTACTTGTGTGAATGTCTGTTGTTTCTTGCTTCCTTTGCTAGGTTTCTACTCATGTCGTGTGTGTGTTGTTGGAAACTTATGATTTGCTATTTTTACTTTTGCTGGTTCATGATTTTACTTTTGTGAAAGTCTGTTCTTTCTTGCTTCCTCTACTATGTTTCTTCTCATGTCGTGTGTGTGTGTTGTTGGAAACTTATGATTTGTTATTTTTACTTATGATGGGTCATGATTATACTTGTGTGAAAGCCTATTGTTTCTTGCTTCCTTTGCTAGGTTTCTAAACATGTCGTGTGTGTGTTGTTGGAAACCTATGATTTGGTATTTTTATTTATCATGGTTCAAGGTTTTATTTGTGTGAAAGTCTGTTCTTTCTTGCTTTCTGTGCTATGTTTCTCCTCATGTCGTCTGTGTGTTGTTGGAAACTTATGATTTGGTATTTTTACTTATGCTGGTTCATGATTTTACTTGTGTGAAAGTCTGCTGTTTCTTGCTTCCTTTGCTAGGCTTCTTCTCATGTCGTGTGTGTTTTGTTGGAAAAGTTTTAAACTTGTTCCCTGCTTTAGCTGAAAAACCTTTTCTGTTTGTTAATTTCTGTTTCTCAAGTACGCAAAAAACTATTTAAAAATGTGGAGAGGGGCCCAAAAGTTGGGGGAGGGGGGCCCTTCTGTGTCTCAAGCGAGCAAAAAAAGTATTATAAAAATGGGGGGAGAAAAATTGGGGGAGGGGGCCCTTGGGAGTTGGGATATGGGACCTTAAAACACTGTTCAAATGGTACTTCTGTATTATACTGAACAGAGTCGAGAACCGCCCATATAAAAAATAATATGTATCTCTTAATTGGAGTTAGCATTCCCTGAGATGCCTTACCATTTTCGTTTCTACTTTCAAATTTATCTTGTCTCATGGAGAAATTGTCTCAATCAGTTATCTTGTCCCGTCTGTATTTTCAACTCTCTGATAAGAATATTCCAATGTTGAAATTTCCTTATCTGATGATGACACCTTGTTATCACAGTATTCCATCCGGTGATTGACATGTGTCATCTTTTCCTTATCTGACGATGTCACATGTCCTGGTCGGCCTAGAAAGAGACTCGTGATCTTATATAGCTAGACTGATTATAGATGGCAGCAGAGGTGTCCCCCTGGAGTCAATAATGGGTTCCTACTTTTGTCATCGTCAAAAACATAATTTCCAGAACTTTCAACTACGTTGAACAAAATGGCTATCTCAAAATTTTGATTGGATGTGTTTGTGAAATTAGTGGGTGTGAGAGGGAGGCTAGTTGCCCTCCAATGAATTTTGACTATTAAAAAGGGTAGGCTACCAGTCCTTTCATTTCTAATCGAATGAGCCCTTTTTGAAACTTCTACGACAACACTATCTATAAAAACCTATAATGCCTCAAGGGCATAACTAACAACCCTTATCCTGAGGGTCTTGGGGGGGGGGATTTCCTCCTCAAATACCTAATTTCCAGAACTTTAATCTACGTTGAACAAAATTGCTATCTCAAAATTTTGATTGAATGTGTTTGGGGAAATGTTGAGCGTGAGAGGGGGTTCGCTGCCCTCAAATCATTTTCTAGTATTACAAAGGGCACTAGCCCTTTCAATTTCCAATCGAAAGAACCCTTTTTGAAGTTTCTACCACAACCTTTTCTATAAAAACCTTGTATGCCCCCAGGGCATAACTTTCAACCCTTGCTCTGAAGGGTGTGTGGGGGGGGTATCATTCTCAAAGACCTAATTTGCAAAACTTTCAACCGCTTTGAATAAAATGGCTATCTCAAAATTATGATGATATGTGTTTGGGAAAATGGTGGGCGTGAGAGGGGGGTTAGCTGCCTTCCAAGCATCTATTACTATTAAAAGGGCACTAGCCCTTTCAATATCCAATCGAAAGAACCCTTTTTGAAGTTTAAACGAAAACACTTTCTATAAAAACATTATCGTCCTCAAAGACCTAATTTCCAGAACTTTGAACTGCATTGAACGAATTGGCAAATTCTATCTCAAATTCTGATTGGATGTGTTTTGGGAAATGGTGGGCGTGAGAGGGGGGTTATTTGCCCTCCAATGGCTTTCGACTGTTCGAAACATCACTAGCCCTTTGAATTTCCAATTGAATGAGCCCTTTTTGAACTTTCTACGACAACGCTTTCAATAAAAAACCTTATATGCCCCCTTGGCATAGATTACAACCCATAAATTACAATTACAATGCCCCCAGGGCATAAATTACTGAGGACTGTATGGGGAATGTCCTCCTCAAAGACATAATTTCTAGATCTTTGAACTACGCTGAGCAAAATGACTATCTTAATATTTTAATTGGATGTGTTTGGTGAAATGGTGGGCGTGGAAGGGGTGTTAGTTGCCTTCAAATCACTTTCGACTATTAAAAAGTGCACAAGCCCTTCCAATTTCCAATTGAATAAGCCCTTTTCCAAGTTTCTATGACAACTCCTTTGATACGAATTGCCCTGGTCTAAAAGCAAAAAAAAAAATAATACATTGTGCCAACATCGTTCTTTACTTAGGCAGCGCTATTGCACTGCCTATGATTTAACCGCCCATACCTGGCACGCACTCAGGCACGTGCTTCAGTGTTTTTAATCTCAAATAGAAACGTCATAAAATGTATCTTTTAAAATGATTGTTCATATTTCTCTGCGGTTTTCTGTGTCTATATTTTTTGACTGTTTTGATTAAATACCCTTCACAAATTTGAGTCCTCAAAAACAGAATTCTGGCACCTGAATAATCAAATGAGAAGACCTTAGTACCTAGTATTTAAAAATTATTCTACTTGTATATTTTATATTATGTTTTCCTCTGGACAATGTCTTTAGGAAGGAAGAATGCTTAATAAAAAAAAAAAAAAACATTGATGAAAGGAATGATTATCAAAATTCAAAACTTCAAACAATCAGAAAGCAAAGTTCCTGTATAAAAAAAATCGTTTTCATTTCAAATTTTTAATCATTACATTTATTAAGTTTGAAAAAAAGAAGAATAACTAATTCCCTTTAAAATTTTTGTTTCATAAAATTTCCATAAAATGAATTAAGATAAAAATAAACAGTAATAAATTTTGTAGCCATTCAATATCTGAATATCACATTAATTGTTAACGAACTGGCATCACAAAAATCTATAGGAAGACTTGAAAGTCATCGGTAGATGGGGATCTTTACAAAGACAAAATTTCTTCGCATTCCAGATATTAGATCCATGTTAAACAAGAACAACCAGCGAAACGTATGAACCGTGAATGATCGGGGTTGTCTTTGTCGGCAAAGACAAAAGGTTTGATAAAGCGATTTTGATTTTCATATTTACTCATTGATCCATTCTAGTCAGTGAATTAAATTTAAAAAAAAACAAGTTTTTTCAACTGAAAGTAAGGAGCAACTTTAAAACTTAAAACGAACAGAAATTATTTCGTATATAAAGGGTTTCACCCCCTAGTCAATACCTCGCTCTGTACGCTAAAGTTCGAATTTTGTTCCAGTTCTTTAAGAATGACCCTTGAATCACAAAGGACGTTTCATTAGAATAGATAGCTCTTTTGAAAGTACTAAAAAAAAAACTTTAGCGTAAAGAGCGAGGTATTGAGTAAGGGGCGAACCCCCTCATATACGTAATAGTTTCTGTTCGTTTGTAGTTTTAATGTTGCTCTTTACTTTCAGTTGAAAAAAATTGTTTTTTTATTTAATTTCTAATCCTTTTTTAAATAATGCTGGGAAATCCGGTGCCCCCTTCTTAGAAACGTCCCTTCCCCCATGAAAACATCTCTCCATGGAAAGATCCTCCCACGTAACCTCCTCCTCCAACCCCAACCCCCCCGGAAAAATCCCTCCTGAAAGCATCTCTATACTTCCCAATAACCAATAGTATATGTAAACAATGGGTAAAGTTCATAACTTGCAGCCCTTCCCCCGGTAACTGTGGGGGATTAAATCAGCCTATAAGACATAGTTATTAAATTTTCTACTATACTGAACAAAATGGCTATCTCAAAATTTTGATCGGGTGACTTCGGAAAAAAATGAGCGTGGGAGGGGGCCTAGTTGCCATCCAATTTCTGGTCCCTTAAAAAGGGCGATAGAACTTTTAATTTTCGTTTGAATTAGCCCTCTTAGGATATTCTAGGACCACTGGATCGATACGATCATCCCTGAAAAAAAAAAAACACGCATCCGTGATCTTTCTTCTTGCAAAAAATACAAAATTCCACATTTTTGCAAAAAGGAGCTTGGAACGACTATAGCAGGGTTGTCTGATACGCTGAATATGATGGCTTCCCCCTTTTCGAAAAAAGGAGGTGTTTCCCCCTTTTTCGAAAACAACGCAAATTTTGCAGGCTCGTAACTATTGATGAGTAAGACTAAACTTGATGAAACTTATATATTTGAAATTAGCATAAAAATTCGATTCTTTTGATGTATCTACTAGTATCAAATTCCTGTTTTTTAGAGTTTCAGCGACTATTGAGCTCGGTCGCTACTTACTTACAGTTCGTTACCACGAACTGTTTGATAAATTTAGCGCTTTTTAAAATCATACTTTGCTTATACAAAGTCACTATATATCAAGGCCGTATCTAGGGGACGCCGGACGATTAGGGGGTTTACCCCCCCCCCCCCCCTCCCCCGCCCAAAAATGTTTGTCCGGTTCTTAAAAACGTAACGAAAATGAATATAAACAAATTTTGAAACGCTTTGTAAAGTTTTTTTGTCCCCCCCCCCGAAAAGAAAATCCTTTTCGATTTCGACATGGGTTGATTTTGCATTGTGTCTCTTCTACTATTTGTATCAAATTCGTATACAACGATGGTTTAATTAATAGGTTATTAATTATAGTTTATTAATCTATTAATTAAAATAGGTCACTTTTAATTAATTGTAATAATAGGTTTATTGAGTTATTAATTAAAATAGGTCATTTATTAGGTTTATTGAGTCCTGGTCTTAACAAGATATTCAGCTATAAATTATTTTTGTGACTGGAGTTTTAGTAAAAATAAGCTTGCCTTTCTTTTGTATAGTTTGGGGCCACACCAATTCAAATTGACTAGGCAAGAAAATAAAATGAATGTCAATTGTCAATTCATCTAAGTATAGATAAATTACACAGGAAACGTTTTTTCTTATGCGAATCAGTGCATGGAGTATTAAATATTTGTTGAGAAGAGAATTTTGACGTGGTGGTGGTGGCGGGGGGAGGGCATAAGCTGGTCACCGTTTTGATTTCTAAAACTTATTTTACCGAACAAAGCTCGGTCCCCTGGCGCTAATAATAATAGCAGTTATATATAATAATAGCAATAATAATAATAATAATAATAAATAATAGTTATGACAAAAGTGATAGTAATAACAACAACAATAATAACGATAATTACTATGATAAAATCAATTACTTAAGCTTTATCCAAACACAAAAACAAAACAAACTAAAGGCTCAATTTCTAACGGGGGGGGGATACGATGAACACCGTATTTGTGTCTAGAATTTGATTCACCGAGTGAAGTTTGTTCCAATGGTATTTCACGTTAAACAAGAAGAATTAATGATGGTAAGAGTCGTGAATGATCAGGGTTGTTTTCGTCAGCAAAGACAAAAAAAAATGAGAAATAAAATTAGTTTTTTATGTTCGCTGATTGATTAAAATGATTTGGTGAATAAACCAAGCATTTTTAAGAGTCTAAGTTCGATTAGATAAAAAATATTAGAAATTTTAATCAAACAATCAAAAAGCTAAAAAATTCAAAAATAAAAGATATATACATTAAAATTTTTAAAGTAAAAAAAAATCCTTGTTAAACAAGAATCAAAAGTGAAAAATAAGTAGCCTACCATGAATGATCAGATATTCTTTGTCGGCAAAGACAAAGGACAAAGTGACTTTGATTTTTATATTCGCTAATTGAAAGAAACGATTTGGTGAATAAATTGAGTATGTTTTAAATTAGAAATTTTGATTGGCCCCTGCTACCCTCAAATATCTAAGGCAGGATATGCACGGTAATTTTACCGGTTAATTTTAGGGTAGGATACAGAACTTCGATATAAATAAAAGAAACATACAGTTGTGTTCGCCATTTAGTGTTCTTTCCAATATAATTATCGCTGCCTTTTAGACTGCATAGCAGCCTCACCTCTCTCCTAATGGGTCTAGATAAGTCTTGGGGTATGTACAAAAGCTTTTGATTTTTTTTTTTTTTTTTTTTTAAATTTGCTTTCGTTTGTATTATGAACCGACCGTCGATAAGAAATAAGTTTCGATACAAACTCTTTAACTATACTACTTTTTGGATTATTCTAATGAACGATTAAATTTATTAGTCACAATCCATCGGGTCATCCAGCCTAAACAAAAAAAAAAAAAAATAAAATACATGTATAATCTGTGATGTCATGGTTACACATTTATCAGAGGCAACGCTGTAGCGTTGCCTATAGTAAAGGCCATACGGCTCCAATGTTTTATTATTTATTATTTTTTTTTACCCAGAGGCACTTCATATGGAAGGGGTCGTCGTAGAAACTTCAAAGGGGGCTCATTCGATTGGAAATCGAGAGTTCTAGTGCCCTTTTTAATAGTCGAAAATGATTGGAGGGCAACTATCCCCCCCCCTACGCCCATCATTCCAAACACATCCTATCAAAATTTTAAGATAGCCATTTTGTTCAGCGTAGTTGATTTCAAGATAGAAAATATATTTTGAGGAGAACACTCCCCCACAACCCTCAGGGCAAGGGTTTTAAGTTATGCCCTGGGGGCATATAAGGTATTTTATAGAAGGCGTTGTCGTAGAAACTTCAAAACAGGCTCATTCGATTTGAAATTCAAAGGATAGTGCCCTTTTTAATAGTCGAAAGTGATTGGAGAGCAACTAGCCCCCCCCACGCCCATCATTCCCCAAACACATCCAATCAAAATTTTGAGATAGCCATTTTGTTCAGCGTAGTTGATTTCCAGATAGAAAATATGTTTTTGAGGAGGACAATCCCCCACAACCCTCAGGGCAGGGGTTTTAAGTTATGCCCTGGGGGCATATAAGGTTTTTAAGAAGGCAGTGTCGTAGAAACTTCAAAAAAGGCTCATTCGATTGGAAATTCAAGGACTAGTGCCCTTTTTAATAGTCGAAAGTGATTTGAGGGCAACTAACCCCCCTCTCACGCCCACCTTTTCCCAAAACACATCCAATCAAAATTTTGAAGACAGCCATTCTATTAAACGTAGTTTTAAGTTCTGGAAATTAGGTCTTTGAGGATGACAACTCCCCCAAGCCCTCAGGGCAAGGGTTGTAATTTAAGGATTCTCCGAATCCTTCCATTATTTCTTATGGAAGGGATGCTCGTATAAACTTTGGAGAGGTCTCATTTGACTGAAAATTGAAAGTTCTTATTCACTTTTTAAGAGTCAAAAGAGATTGGAGGGTGACTAGCCCCTCCCTCCCCTCCTCCACGCCCTAAATGCATCAGATAAAAATTTTGAGATAGACATTTTGTTAAAATAGTTCGAAGTTCTGATAACAAAAAACTCCGGTGTTGACACAGCCCACCAGGGCCCAGGGGTAGGCGTTGTAAGTTATGCCCTGGGGCATAACTTATTAAGGGGGGTTTATAACTTATGGGAAGGGTTTTTGTATGGGAAGAACACATAGGAAATCTATTATAATTATCCAATTATAAGGTTAAAATACATACTCTGTGATAGATGCAAAATTGTTTTGGCACACAAAATCCTATTAAGGTCAATTCCAAACAGTCGTAATCCCTTTGTGTCAGCAAGTGAAATGGTCTAAACCCCCTTATTGGAGCTATTTTTTCAATCCATTCATTGTTGTCAATCGCTGTCCACAAGTTATGCAAGCTGTCTATTGTTCATATATAAGGTTTTTATCAAAGAGGTAATCGTATAGACTTTGAAAAAAGCCTCATTCGATTTAAATTGAAAGTTCTAGATCCGTTTTTTAAAGTCCAAGAATAATCGGACAGTAAGCACCCCCCCCCATGCCATAAAAACTTGAAACTTTTTGCAATCAAAAACGAACAAAAATTAATTAAAAAAACTTTCCGAAAAATAAGTTTTTCAAAGAAAAGTAAAGGCCATTTTAAACTTAAGCTCAGGAGATACAAATACCTGTTAAAATTCAAACTCAAAACGACCAGAAATTACTATTAAAGAATAAATGAAACCCGAAACGAACAGAAATTAAATAAACAATCATAGCAAAAAACATACAACAAGTAATAATATAAATGAATAATAGATCTTAAAGCGAGTAATGCTTCGATTGAATATGAAAATCAAGCTTCAAACGAAAACAAATATTTTGCTATTACAGTATAAATGAAACTTAAAACGAACAGAAATTAAATAAACAATCAATGCGAACAAACATACAATATATATTAATGTAAATGAATAAATAAATCTTAAAACGAGTGAAACTTATATTGAATATGCAAATCAAGTTTGAATCGAATAAAAATATCTACAAACAAGAGTTTGGGTATCGCCTCACTGCAGAAGCCTAAAACCACTGCGTCATTGGCGCTTTACTGGAAAACGAATTATATTACAAATGTTTTCTTTGTACTTAATATTGAAAATAAATATTAAAATTACAGTAAAATTTTGAACTGATGAGCTTTTAGCAATTAATATCATTATGCATCAAATATTCAGTTTAATTTATTAGTTCTTTTCAAGATTAGTCAAGACAATATAGTTTCACTACAAAAAAATTTGGATACTGCCCCCTTCTTTAACTATAAAAACCTAAGCCTTCTGCGTCATTGGTGCTTCACTGAAAACGAATTACTCGTATATTACAAATTTATTATCTTCAGTTCTTACAGCATTGAAAATGAAAATAAAATTACAGTGAAAAAAAATCTTGAACTGACGTATCTTTCAACAATTTTATCATTATATATCTGATTTCAATTTGACTTTGTTTATACTTTCCAAGACTGTTCAAGACTCATAAAGTTTTGCCATTTCTTTTAACTGTGCCATTTTTTATAACTAATCGTGTTGGTTTGTTATGAAAACATTCTATGGTTTCTAGGCATTTCTATTTGAGCGGAAAACTGCACCTCAAAATTTGTGGAACATGCATTTTCTTGCATGAAACACCAAAATATAATAAATGTCAAGTTTTGGAATGTTCCACCACTCACAATCAAGTGCCATTGGTATTTTTGAATCCGCATGGTCAATTTAGGGGGTGGAGGGTAGGCTAATTCTCATAGCAGCCCCATTCCGTCGTGGTATGATTCACACTTTCAACACCTGGCGTCCGGACTATCATATAATCTACCAAGCATACAAACTACCCCAAATCAGTATCAATAAATAAATGAAACCCAAAACGAACAAAAATTAAAATAAATATTAGAGTCAAACTCAAAACGAGCATAAATTAATATGAGTAGGGTTCAAAACCCCTATGCTTTCTAAAAGCCAGAATATAATTTGTACTTTACTGAAAAAAATTCAAATGAGTTTACTGAAAAAAAATGTGCATTGTCAATTTAATATACATATGCTGATATTTATTCCCTAAAATCTTAATTAATGAAAGAATTGTTTTCAGTAAAGCGCCAATGACGCAGTAGGTTTTAGGCTTCTGCAGTGAGGCGATACCCAAACTCTTGTTTGTAGTTATTTTTATTCGATTCAAACTTGATTTGCATATTCAATTTAAATTTCACTCGTTTTAAGATTTATTTATTCATTTACATTAATATATATTGTATGTTTGTTCGCATTGATTGTTTATTTAATTTCTGTTCGTTTTAAGTTTCATTTATACTTTAATAGAAAAATATTTGTTTTCGTTTTAAGCTTGATTTTCATATTCAATCTAAGCATTACTCGCTTTAAGATCTATTTATTCATTTATATTATTACTTGTTGTATGTTTTTTGCTATGATTGTTTATTTAATTTCTGTTCATTTTGGGTTTCATTTATTCTTTAATAGTAATTTCTGGTCGTTTTGAGTTTGAATTTTAACAGGTATTTGTATCTCCTGAGCTTAAGTTTAAAATGACCTTTACTTTTCTTTGAAAAACTTATTTTTCGGAAAGTTTTTTTTAAATTAATTGCGTATAAATAGATAGATAGGTCAGTGTATTTCAAGAGCCCAAGAGCCATATACAAGCAAAAGTTAATGTTTTGCTTGAAAAAAATATAAATGTTTTTACTTTTATAACGTTAATAAACTAATAATATATACATTTTGATTACTGAATATCAGTATATGTATTAAACTGACAATGCACATTCATTTGTATTTTTTCCAGTAAAGTGCAAATTTTGTTCTGGCCTTGGGAAGGCATAGGGGATTTGAGCCCAACTTATGTTAATTTCTGCTCGTTTTGAGTTTGACTGCGTTATTTATTGTAATTTCTGTTTGTTTTTGGTTTCATTTATTTATCGATGCTGATTTATGGTAGTTTCACGCTTGGTAGAATATCGGATTTTATTTTTGCTCATTTTTTTTTAATGAAGTTCTTTACTTTTCTTTGAAAAACTTATTTTGGGGAAATTTTTTTAAAAATTAATTTCTGTTCGTTTCATATTGACATAGTCTTTTCAGGGAAAGAAAATAAAACTTTAAATCTTTTCGTTGTTTTAAGACTTTATAGTTTGGCCTGCTATTTGTATGCTGGAGAAAAATTTTCAGCAAGTTTTAACAACATTCACCCTTTTAAAAATCTGGACACAAATAGTAGTGTTTAATTTAGTTTCATACCTCCTCTAGTTGACCTTCAATGGAAAACTTGATTCCATTCGTAAAAAAACAGTTTATTTTCTTTGATAGTTTGGATACACTTACGCTATTTTTGATTTGGTTAAGTTTTAAGAGCAGAAGTAGCCCCAAAAGTTCGAACATAATATCCTCAGTCGTTCTTGGGATACTGCTAAGATGCCTTATTGAGAATTAGCATTAACACAGTGCATTTTGATTTAATCTTAAGGCAACATTTAGTTTTTAAACATAATGGGCAAATGGGAGGGTGGGCGTGTGAGGGGGATTAGTTGCCCTTCAATCACTTTCGACTATTAAAAAGGGCATCAGCCCTTTCTATTTTCAATAGGATGACCACTTTTCGTAGTTCCCACGACAACTCCTTCGATACGAAGTGCCCTGCTCTAAACAAAAAAAAAAAAAACAATCAATGCGAACAAACATACAATATATATTAATGTAAATGAATAAATAAATCTTAAAACGAGTGAAACTTAAATTGAATATGCAAATCAAGTTTGAATCGAATAAAAATAACTACAAACCAGAGTTTGGGTATCGCCTCACTGCAGAAGCCTAAAACCTACTGCGTCACTGGCGCTTTACTGAAAACGAATTATATTACAAATGTTTTCTTTTGTATCTTCCAATCACTTTCGACTATTAAAAAGGGCACTAGGCATTTCGATTTCCAATCGAATGAGCCCTTTTTGAAACGACAACGCTTTCTCAAAATTATGATTGGACGTGTTTGGGGAAATGGTGGGCGTGAGAGGGGCGTTAGTCGCTCTCCAATCACTTTCAACTATTAAAAATGGCACTAGCCCTTACAATTTTCAATCAAATGAGCCCTTTTGAAGTTTCTACGACAACACTTTCAACAAAAACCTTGCATGCCCCCAGGGCATAACATACAACCCTTGCCCCGTGGGCTGGGAGGTGTCATTCTCAAAGACCTAATTTCCAGAACTTTTTATTACGTTGAACAAAATGGCTATCTGAAAATTTTGATTGGATGAGTTTGGAGGAACGGTGGGCGTGAGAGGGAGGTTAGTTACCCTCCAATCCCTTTCGACTATTAAAAAGGGCACTAGCCCTCTCAATATCCAATTGAATGAGCCTCTTTTGAATTTGTATCTATAAAAACCTCATATGCTCGCAGGGCATAACTTACAACCTTTGCCCTGGGGGATCTCGGGGGATTGTCATCCTTAAGTAGATAATTTCCAGAACTTTAAACTACGTTGAACAAAATTGCTATCTCTAAACTTTGATTGAATTTTTTTGGGGGTATTGGTGGGCATGAGAGGGGGGTTAATTACTCTCTACTCACTTTTGACTATTAAAAAGCGCAATTTCAATTTCCAATCAAATGAGCCCTTTTTGAAATTTCTACAACAACTTTCTATATAAACCTTATATACCCCCAGGGCATAACTTACAACCCTTGCACTGAGGGCTCTTAGGGGGTTATCATCCTAAAAGACCTAATTTACAAAACCTTCAACTACGTTGAAAAAAATGGATATCTCACAATTTTGATTGGATGTGTTTGAGAAAATGGTGGCCGCGAGAGGGGCATTAGTCACTTTCCAATCACTTTCAACTATTAAAAAGGCATTAGCCCTTTCAATTTTCAATTGAACGAGCCCTTTTGAAGTTTCTACGACAACGCTTTCTATAAAAACCTTATATGCCCCCAGGGCTTAACTTACAACCCTTGTCCTGAGGGCTAAGGAGGGGGGGGGGGGGTTGTCATCCTTAAAAACCTAATTTCCAAAACTTTCAACTAAGTTGAATAAAATGGCTATCTAAAAATTTTGATTGGATGTGTTTGGTAAAAGGTGGGCGTGAGAGGCGGGTTATTTGCCGTCAAATCACTTTCGACTATTAAAAAGGGCACTAGCCCTTTGAATTTCAAATCGAATGAGTCCTTTTTCAAGTTTGTACGACAAAGATTTCAATAAAAACCTTTTATGCCCCCAAGACATAACTTATAACCCTTGCCCTGAAGACTGTGGGGGGAGTATCCTGCTCAAAGGTATGATTTCCTGAAATTTGAACTGCGTGGGACAAAATGGCTATCTCAAAATTTTTATTGGATGTGTTTGGGGAAATGGTGGGCGTGGAAGGGCTGTTAGTTGCCTTCCAATCACTTTCGACTGTTAAAAAAGGCACTAGCTATTTCAATTTCCAGTCGAATGAGCCCTTTTTGAAGTTTCCACGACAACGCGCTCTATAAAAACTTTATATGCCCCCAGGACACAACTTAAAACCCTTGCCCTGAGGGATGTGGGGGGGGGGTTGTCATCCTCAAAGATCTAATACCCAGAACTTAAAACTAAGTTGAATAAAATGGCTATCTCAAAATTTTTATTGGATGTGTTCGGGGAAAAGGTGGGCGTGAGAGGGGGTTAGTGGTCCTCCAATCATTTTCGACTATTAAAAAGGGCACTAGCTCTTTGAATTTCCAATTGAATGAGCCTTTTTTGAAGTTTCTACGACAACGCCTTCTATAAAAGCTTATATCCCGCCAGGGCATAAGTTACAACCCTTGCCTTGAGGGCCGTGGGAGAGTGTCCTCCTCAAAAACATAATTTCTATCTGGAAATCAACTACGCTGAACAAAATGACTATTTCAAAATTTTGATTGGATATGTCTTTCAATCACTTTCGACTATAAAAAAGGGCACAAGCCACTCCAATTTCCAATTGAATGAGCCCTTTTCGAAGTTTCTACGACAACTTCTTCGATACGAAGTGCCCTGCTCTAAAAGAAAAAAATAATAAATAATACATTGTGCCAACATCGTTCTAATATGCCCTCAGGGCATAACTTAAAACCCTTGCCCTGAGGGTTGTGGAAGAGTGTTCTCCTAAAAAAAATACTTTCTATCTGGAAATCAACTACGCTAAACAAAATGGCTATCTCAAAATTTTGATTGGATCTGCATGGGGGAATGATGGGCGTGGGGGGGGGGGGCAGTTGCCCTGCAATCACTTTCAACTGTTAAAAAGGTCATTAGCCACTCCAATTTCCAGTCGAATGAGCCCATTTCTAAGTTTCTACGACAACTCCTTCGATACGACGTGCCCTGGTATGGAAAAAAATAATACATTGTGCCAACATCGTTCTTTACTTAGGCAGTAAGTTCTTTGCTACGATAAAAACCAAAAGCCTACTGCGTCATTGGCGCTTAACTGAAAACGAATTATATTACAAATATTTTCTTTTTCAATTCTTACAGCATTGAAAATAAAAATGAAATTACAGTGAAATAAATTCGTGAACTGATGGATCGTTCAGCAAATTAATATCATTATGCATCAGATATTTAATTTGATATTATTTATACTTTCCAGGACTGTTCAAGACACATATAGTTTTTAGTAAAGCGCCAATGACGCAGTAGGTTTCAGAGTTTTACAGTGAGAGAAAGACGCAATACCCAAACTCTTGTTTGCAGGGATTTTTGTTCGTTTCAAGCTTGATTTGCATATTAAATTTAAGTTTTACTCGTTTTAAGACTTATTTATTCATTTACATTAATATATATTGTATGTTTGTTTGCGTTGATTATTTAATTTAATTTCTGTTCGTTTTATGTTTCATTTACACTTCAATAGCGAAATGTTTTTTTTCGTTTTAAGCTTGATTTTCATATTCAATCTAGGCATTACTCGCTTAAAAATCTATTTATTCATTTATATTATTACTTGTTGTATGTTTTTTGCTATGATTGTTTATCAAATTTCTGATCGTTTTGGGTTTCATGTATTCTTTAATAGTAATTTCTGGCCGTTTTTAGTTTGAATTTTAACAGGTATTTGTATCTGTTGAGCTTTAGTTTAAAATAACCTTTACTTTTCTTTGAAAAACTTGTTTTTCGGAAAGTTTTTTTTTTAATTAATTTTTCTCGTTTTTGATGGCAAAAATTTTCAAGTTTTTAGAAATTCCTTATTCAAAAGCAAACTTTTAAAAAAATCAAATGTTCATCAAAGTAATAAAATCAAAGTGAAAAAATGGGTTTGTGTCAGTCTCGGAGTTTTTATTATCTGATGTTTGAACTATTTTTAACAAAATGGTCATCTCAATTTTTTTTATCAGATGGGTGTGGTGAAAAATGGGCGTGAAGGGGGGGGGGGGGGCTAATTGCCATTCGGTCTCTTTTGACTCTTAAAAATTGAACTAAAACTTTCTATTTTCAATCAAATGAACGCTCTCTGAAGTTTATACGAGCATCCCTTCTATAAGAAGGGATAGAAGCGATATATACCCCAGAGTATTACTTACAACGCCAGTCCCTGGACCCTGGGGGATTGTATCAGCCCTGGAGTTTTAATATCTGATGTTTGAACTACTTTTAAGACAATGGTCACCTCAAATTTCCATCGGATGGGTTTATCCATCCGATAGACCCAAAGGGGTGGAGGGTGGGAGGGGCTAGTTGCCCTCTGACCTTTTTTTACTCTGAGAACATGAACAACAACTTTTACTTTCTATTCAAATGAGCCCTGTCTGAAGTTTATATGAGCATCCTTTTCATAAGAACAATATGTGGCCCCAGGACATAGCTTACAATCCCTTCTCCCAGGCCCTGGGGGTTGTGTCGACACCGGACCTTTTTTTTATCTGACCTTTGAACTATTTTAAGAAAATGGCTATCTCAAAATTTGTATCTGATGGGTTTGGGGGAAAAGGCCATGGGGGGTTAGGGGCCCTCCAATCTCTTTTGACTCTTTAAATTTGAACTAGAACTTTCATTTTCCATTCAAATCATCCCTCTCTGAAATTTATACGAGAATCCCTTCCACTCGAACCATAAATTCCCCCAGGGCCTACCTTGCAACGCCCTCCCCGGGCCCTGGGTGGTTCTGTCGACACCGGAGTTTTTTCATCTGACCTTCGAACTAAAACACTGAACTAGAACTTTCTGAACTAGGACTAGACTCTTAAGAACTGAACTAGAACTTTCAATTTCCAATCAAATAAGCCCTCTCTGAAGTTTTTACGTGAATCCCTTCCGCAACCGCTGTATATGCCTTAAAGGCATAACTTACAATGCTTACCCCGGGCCTTGAAGGATTGTGTTGACCCCGGAGTTTTCGTTACATGATCTTTGAACCGTTTTGACAAAATAGCTCTCTCAAAGTTCTTATCGGATGGGTTTGAGGAAAATAGGACGTGGAGAGCGGGGTAGGGGCTAGTCGCCCTCTGATCTCTTTTGAATCTTAAAAAGTGAAAAAGAGTAGTGGGGGAGGGGAGTTACAGGTTCAAAGGCACCCATAGGGAAATTAACATTGGATTTCAAAAGCACCCATAGGGAAAGTAACATTGGATTTCTGGCGGAGCCCTCTGACGTCACACCTGTCAACATTCCCACCCTTGTTTTTCCCATGGTATTTCTGCAACATGCCCTCAGACATTACGGTAGCCATAGGGAAAATAACATGGGATTCCTACCGGAGCCCTTTGACGTCATGTGACACACCCTTTTTCCCTGTTACTAGGCAAGAACATGTCTAGACACGTTCCCAGGTGGTTGAAACCCCCGCAATGCTTTTCCAGACATACTCCCAGCTATCTAAATTCTCCTGCAATGCTTTTCTAGACAAAATTCCCAGGTGTCAGAAATCCTCTGTGTTGTTTCTATGCAAAATCATGTCTGGACAAAATTCCCAGGTGGCTGAAACCCCCAGCAAAGCTTTTCTATTAAAAGCCACAGAGAACTTTCCCCCACCAAAATATGCTATATATAGAGCGGGTAGAGACATTTCCTATCAGTCTCTTTCAAAAAGTTGACAAGTACACAAGCACCTTTAACAATGGATAATACCTACAATCATGTAAGTGCCTATATCTCTATAGTTACCCCGTCCCCCAAAAAAAATCTTTATAGTTGGCTTTGTTTCAAAATAATCTCTTTTTCTACTGTGTAGACCCTCCCCCCACCCCATTCATTACATTTAATTCTTTCGAAAACAAATTATTTTACCCAAAAAGTGACTTTTCTCCTTCAAGCGTTTAAATACCTTAGAATTGTCTCTCTTAGCGATCTAAACAGAGACATTCATTAAAAATTTTCGGGCACGCTTTGTCTAAATCGGCATCTTTTGTGAATAAGGGCTGTATCCCTCTCAAAGGGTGTCTGTAAACATTGACCTCGGAAGAATGTTGATGTCAATTAATAAACCTTACGGGAGAATGTCGGATTTAGAAAATTCTATGTCTGAACTTTCTCGGCAAAATTAATGTGTAATAGTCGCATTTTAGGCCTTGAAATTGCGTGTAAGGAGAGAGGAAGGGGGAATAAAAATGTTTGTCTTCTAGAAACAAAAATGTATTTTTTAAACTGCTTATTGCATACAAATGGTAAAAACAATATGTATCCCCCTCCCATTAATAGGCTCATATGCATGCCTAGGCTGCAAACAAATTATTTTTTTTTAAGCATTTTTCCCTATAGTGTTCGATTTATTTTCCATTTTTAAAATTCCTGCGTATAAAGAAACAATCGCGTATTATTTCTAAGCATATTTCCTATGCTTTATTGAAAAAAAGAGTGACTCATTGAAAGGTGGGAGGGGGGCAATAACGAAACTATGGTTACAAAGTTTTAGCTTCCCGAAAAGGAGAGGACTGTATATTTTTTAGATCTAGATTATTTGATAACTATTTTATGCTTTTTTGAAAAAAGGAGTGACTTATTTAAGGGTGAAAGGGGCAATAAAGAAAATATGACTTCCAAGGTTTACCCTCCTGGAAGGGAGAGGGCTGTATATATGTTTGAGATCTAGATTATTTGATAACTATTTTATGCCTTCTTGCAAAAGAGAGGACTTATTTTAGACAATTTTTTAATAATTATAGCTTCTGTTTTTCTTCTGTCACAGGCTGGGTACTAAATTTTTATCCTGAAATAGGGAGTCATTATTTTATACTAAATTTTCTCTTCTTTTCAGAGTTTCCCTGCCCTTACTCTTCCCAACAAACTTGCCAGAGTGGGTGAGGCAAACCCAGTAAGGGCATCAGTAATCAGACATGCTCCTCCTTCCAGACGGGCACTGCCCGTGCAACCCTTGGCTCCCCATTAGGAGAAACCAGGCCCTTCCAAGGCATTGCCGGTGCAGCCATTGACCACTCAACTTGTACTGCCCGGAGCCTCTCACGCTCGTACCAGACCGCCAATGCCAGTGCAAGCCCCTATGCAATCTGGTAGAAAATTGAAAAGAGAGTGGGCGGCTGCTCATAATGCTGCAGCTCCTCCTATGCAAGATCATGTGGTTGTCCCTCCTCAAGCTTTGCCGAGGGTCTCAGGAGCTGCCCCACCTAAGCAAAATTGTGAGGCTGTCCCCCATCATCCTTTGCCAGGGCTATCCGGCCCCAAGTGCAAGCAGAATTTGGAGATGTAAGCATTTTTACCTCTAATTTCTATCTGGTTAAAGAAATATCTAACTATTTTTCAATTTTTTTAGGCCTTTCTTTTCGCCATTTTTCAACACAGTAAAAGCTTGTCAGAGATATTAAAAGACATTTTTTGCTATTTTTTCAACCTAGTACTAATATTTTTCACTAATTTCAAGTTTACTGTTAGAGAGCCTTTCATCTCACCATTTCAAGCTAATAATGCTATTTTTCGCTAGAATATTAAAGTTTCAGGATACATCCCTACCCTGCCTAGTTTTAAAAGACACTGTCTCTCAGAAATTAGGCTGTTCTTTGCCATTTCACAATTTTTTTCAACATAATAAAAGATTTTAGCCAGAATATTAAAGGTCTCTGAAATAAGGCTCCTTTTTTACTCTTTAAGCGCCTACTCGTTAGTTTATGGAAGGACTCATCTGTGTATCCCCCCCCTGTTAGCTTCACTCGCACCTAAATTCATGTAGTTTTTTTCTGTCTTTTTCGCTAGAATATTAAATTGCCCCCCCAAGTTTTAAAAAAAACAGAAATAAGGCTGGTTTTCCCCATTTGCTAGCAACTTCTCGCTAGTTTTTGGTTTAATCTGCACCTTCCCATAATAATGTTTTTTTTTATTCATTTTACCTTTTTTGCAAGAATATTGAAGTTACAGAATACATCCCTACCCTCCCTAAATTTAAAAGACTCTGTCCCTCAGAAATAAGATTGTTCTTAACCATCTCACTCTAATAAAGACGTTTTTCACTCTTTTTTTTTTACCTGTCAGGAGCCCATTCAGGCATTGAAGGAGTTTTTATTCTTTTTTATCTTTAGTTTTGAATTTTTTGTTAGAGGTATCTAAACAAAGCTTTTCAGAGATATTAAAAAGTTTTTTAGCTCACTATAGACATTTTCCCCAATGTTTTCAGCTTTGAAGGGGATTTTTAAGCTATTTTTCCCTTTTTAGGCCAAGATTGACCAACTTGCAGCCCAGTTTATTGGTGAAGGAGCAGTCGAAGAGGCCTCAGATTAATTACTGACCTGGGCCGACGAATTTCTGGCCAAATTGCCAGAACCAACCCCCCCTTCGGTAAGTTTCTCATGCCTTTTTTAAATTCAAAAGGATATAGCAGTAGTTTGGGCAAACCTTTAATGCTTCATAATACATACAAAAGGTGCTCAATGGAAGGGGAATTCCGTTTATATCAGTAGTGAGGACATAGGACGCCTTTGCATGTCAATGAGTAGTGGAGGGTCTACACTTCCAAGAGGGCTTGGTACCCCATCATAATGCAATGATACATTCCAATGAGTATTGGAGTGGTTACAGTCCCAAGAGGGCAGGGTACCCTTTCATAATGCTATGAGTAGTGGGGCTCTATAACTGTCATAACCGTTCTCTCTTTTTATAGGACAATAGCTTCCAGTGAGCTAATATCTCTTATTATTCTGGGTTCACACACCACCATCTCAAGGGACCTACAACCTCTACGAGGATATAGAGAGTTATATGAATATGCAAGAGATCCCGGAGAATAGTGAACACGATGAGGGTTGAAGTGCAGGGGTGAGTCTGGCTAGTGTATTTGGTTTAGACAGTTTTGCGAGGGATTTTGGCCTCGATATAGACTATGAATGGATAGATCAATTACCAGCTAACGAGGTCGAGAGGGTGCTAGAAGTGCCTGCCCCTCACATTGATACGGACCAAAGTGGAGCTGGCTCACCTCAAGTGTTACCGGAGTTGTATCTAGCAGATACCGCTTTGCGCAATATTCATGTATATAGGGCTGAGTTTTGTGACCCATTTAATTCCCTGTCATGAGGTAGTATTCAAACGGACCCCATAGAAACGACACACCTCTACGTCTGCATGATTAGGACAATTCTCGAAAAACATTTACGGGAGGCTGGAGGGCGGGATTCTTTAAAAGCATCCACCACATTTAAAATTATTTTGTTTATGCAAGTTTGGGTGTTTTGCATGAGCATCATACACAAACAAGGGTGCCTACGCTATATCCAGACCAGCATAATTTTGAGTTTGTGTTTTCGGATTGGATGGGTGAAATTTTTAATAGGATGGAGGGGTATAATGAAAATGGGAGTGGTTTATCGGTTTTGTTTTTAGAAAAATTAGAGGTTAATATTCCTAAATTTAAAAGGGAATTTTCTTCAATGGTTGGGAAGGGGAGTGGAGCTGCAAAACATAATAGTAATTTAAAAGCTACTAGGGATGTACAAGGATTTTGTTTTTGACACAGGATTGGAGTGTTTCAAGTATTCCGTCCTTGTGGCAGGACATAAACCGTTGAATGATGATGCCAGTAAGACAAACTTGGACGATTGGGCAGTAAATAGGAAAGAGGGGTCAGATTTTCCAAAAGTAGATTTTACTTGTTTATGGGGCCAGTATCCAGTAACGCTTAAAGGGATTGATGTTTTCGAAAAAGAAAATGACCACTCACAATTTGGGGTTACAGTTTTACAGTTTGACGAAGAATTTGAAGATGGGGAACTTAGTGATAATATGGGGTAATTTATTCCGTAAGGCCAACGTCCATTGACTCAGTGAAACACTGGGTATGGCTTCTTTACGAACCTGCCAAAGATCCTAAATCAATTGGGCTTTTCTTTCCTATTCCGAATATTAGCAGGGTTTTAAGTGAGGGTAAAGCTTACACTTCACGTCATTACTGCCCAATGTGTCTATATAAGTTTCACAGTGAATAGAAATTAAATATTCACTTGAGACACTGCAAGCGTCATGTGTATCAGTCTGTGGAAACGGTTTCAGGGGAAAATGCTACCTTGAGGGTCAAAAGCTTTCAGAACACACTGTTGCAGAGCAGTAAGGTATCATTGGACATTGAGCCTGCTCTTATGGATGTGTGGGATCCAACAAATTCGAATCGTGTGAAAAACATGAAACTATTGCAATCTCTTTTGCGCACGCGCGTAGAGATTCAAGTAATACCATGCAATTGGTAGATTTTTGTGAGACGTTGGGTGGAAAAGTTTGCATTGGCACAGCTATGGTTGCTCTCGTTAAAACAGCAAATGAGGCAATTTCACGGCTGCGTCATACGCACTATCCTATGAATCTATCACAAGAGAACGAGTTGGCTAGTAAAAATCAAGACATTTGTTGGGTTTTTAAGAAAAAATTAACGAGGGGGTTGTGAAAACCAGCGATCCTGATCATTTATACCAAGAGATTTCATCAAGGGGAATTAACTTTCAGGGGGTCGCTCATAAATCATGTAATTTAAATGTTAGGCAACAATACATTTTACCAGTTTACATGCACAATTCCAACTATGATTTGAAATTCATATTACCAGCGTTGGCACAATTGCAGAGAGGTGAAGTTGTAGATGGTGCATGGGTAGATGGTTCATATAACATCATACCCAAATCATCTGAAAAGCTGCTAGTCTTGGAATTTAAAGGCAAAGAATTGATAATGGTAAAACTTGTTGGAATAAAATCCGTTATCTTGATTAATTTAGTTTCTTCTCTAAATCCCTAAGCCGAATTATGAAAAAACATGAAAAACTCATCCAAGTAAAAGTGATTTATTGACGTTGTTGGATATTGTCTGTAAAAACACGGACAAAATTCAAGGAAAATTCGGGTTGTATTTGGGGTATTATTTTTCCACTCCTCATTTGGTGATGGATTTAATTCTTAAATTCAGTGGAGCAGAAGTAGGTCTATTTGCCGACGTGAATCAGCACCTGTTTGTAGAGAGATCTATTAGGGGAGGGTATGTTTTTCACGGGGATCATATCCTTGAAACTGACCCGACTGGACAACACACCGGTGAAAAGTCGGATGCCGTTTTCTTAGATATGAATTTCCTTTATCCGTCGGCAATGTCTCACTTTTATTTGCCGTGTGGGAATTCCCAATGGCTTGCCAATCTTTCTGCTCCAGATTTTCCCAATATTCACACTGTTAAGGAAACTGGACCACAAGGATGGTTTTTCGAAATTGATGGTGAAATTCCTCTGGGACTTTATGACTTGGTAAAAGACTTTGTTTTCCCCTGCATCAATAGACGGGTGCATAGGGACTCGCTGAGTCCCTACAATTTATCATTAGTAGAAAACAAAGGCATGCACTGGATACCCTCAAAACAAAAGCTTATTGCCGACTTGAAGCCGAAACGTAATATTGTTGTACACCACGTTCTTTTGCGGTGGATGCCTGCAAACGGTTTCAGCGTCACAAGGATTCATAGATCCCTTAAACTCGACTAAAAACCTTACATGAAGATGTTTGTTCACACTTTTGTCAAGAAACGGTCTCAAGCGAAAACAAAGGTCAAAAAAGAGATCTTTCAACATATTTTAAATGCGGCCTTTGGTAAGAGGTGTGAGGGTGTGCGAAACAGGAGTTGTTATGACGTTGTGACCGCCCCGAAAGAATGTGCCCGAATCATTGCGGATCTAAACTTCACATCATTCACGATCATAGACTCCAATATGGTCCTTTTACATAGAAAAAGAAACGTAATTTTAAATAAAAACATTGCCGCTGGCAGTGCCATTTTAGAAATTTCAAAAAACCTCATGTTGGAGTCTTATTAAAATGTATGTAAGCGCCAGTAGCCGAGGGAGGCACAAGTTCAAGTTTTTTATGGAGATACAGATTCTTTATTGTTGAAAGGTAAAACAGATAATTTATCAGACGATTTGGAGAATGGAGAGAAAATTAGCTGTCAGAAGAACAACAAAAACTGGGATGAGTCCCGCTATCCGGAGCTGGTGAAACGTCAGGCCCAAAATCAATTATAAAATTAAAATCAGATACGGGAAGTGATTTGGTATCGCAGAGTGTATTTCCCGGTCCGATTGTGTACTGAGTGGAAAAGCACAATGAGACTACCAAAAAAGTCTGCAAATGAGTCCCTCCATACTATGTAAAGGAAAATTTCAACAAGAGTGTTTATAGGAACTGTATAGAGCAAAATTTAGTTCCAAGAGCGAGTGTCATGGCCATTCGCTCTTTAAAAATATTAAAACTATACAGTTCGAGACGAAAAAATGAAATGTCCACCATATCGGACAAAGTCTGTGTACTCGAGGGTGGTGTGAGAGTGCTACTACATGGCAATTATCTTACTTCAAATCGAGTTGAATATATAGATTATAGAAACCAACTCGGTGTGGAGAAAGATCTATAGTTGTGAAAGAGGGTAGGGAGGGGGAGGGGGCCATTTCCTTAAATAGCTCAAAACTGCCTTTTCTTATAACTAGTCGTTTTTCCGTCACAAGCTCAGCACTGCCCTTTTTTTATTAAATTTCATTGCGCAAAGTGGTAATTTTCAAGTGTTTATTTTGTTTTTTATTTTTAAGTTTTTTTTTATCTTGGCACTGCAAACGAATGTGCCGGCTCAGCCGCTGACCGCCATGGGTACCGGCCCAGCCGCTGTTATCGATGGCCGCCCGATCGTGATATTTTTCAAAGTTGTAAATACATTTTTATGTTGTTGTAAATATTTATTTTAAAAATTTCCGAAAAATAAGTTTTTCAAAGAAAAGTAAAGGCCATTTTAAACTTAAGCTCAACAGATACAAATACCTGTTAAAATTCAAACTCAAAACGACCAGAAATTACTATTAAAGAATAAATGAAACCCAAAACGAACATAAATTAAATAAACAATCGTAGCAAAAAACACACAACAAGTAATAATATAAATGAATAAATAGATCTTAAAGCGAGTAATGCTTATATTGAATATGAAAATCAAGCTTAAAACGAAAAAAAATATGCTGTTATTAAAGTATAAATGAAACTTAAAACGGACAGAAATTAAATAAACAACCAATGCGAACAAACATACAATATATATTAATGTAAATGAATAATAAATCTTAAAACGAGTGAAACTTAAATTTAATATGCAAATCAAGTTTGAATCGAATAAAAATAACTGCAAACAAGAGTTTGGGTATCGCCTCACTGCAAAAGCCTAAAACCTACAGCGTCATTGACGCCTTACTGAAAACTATATGGGTCTTGAACAGTCTTGGAAAGTATACACAAAATCAAACTGAACATTAGATATATAATGATATTAATTGTTGAAAGATCCATCAGTTAAAGATTATTTTTCACTGTAATTTTTATTTGCATTTTCAATGCTGTAAGAACTGGAAAAGAATAAATTTGTAATATACGAATAATTCGTTTTCAGTGAAGCGCCAATTACGCAGAAGGCTTTAGGTTTTTACGGTTAAACATGGGGGCAGTATCCAAATTTTTTTTGTAGTGAAACTATATTTGTCTTGACAAATCTTGGAAAGAACTAATAAATTAAACTGAATATTTCATGTATAATGATATTAATTGCTGAAAGCTCATCAGTTCAAAATTTTGCTGTAATTTTAATATTTATTTTCGATATTAAGTACAAAAGAAAACATTTGTAATATAAGTAGCCAATGAGCATGAAAATAGACGAAAAGAACATGGTTATACACAAGAAGAAGTAAGAGAAAAATGGAATAAGACAACTAATAAAAGCTGCCATATTTGTGAAAAAGAAATAGTAGATAGTAATTTCCATTTAGATCATGACCACATGACTGGTAATATACTTGGATTTACACATGCTGAATGTAATAAAAGCTTTAGAATTCCTAAACATATACCTATTGTAATGCATAATCTCTCAAAATATGATTCTCATTTATTTCTTAGAGAATTAGCACCTGATAATGGTATTTTTGATTCAGCGGAGAGTTTTATATCATTTTATAAAACAGTTTCTGTTAATGAAACCCAATACGAAATGCGCTTCATAGATTCATTTCGATTTATGGCTTCATCATTGGATAAATTATCTGAAAGTTTAGCAAAATGTGATTGTAAATTAAATTGCAACTGTTTGAGAAATAATTTCAAGCATACTTCTGCTGTATTTTAAAATACTGAAGAATTTAAAGAAATAATCAAGAAAGGTGTATATCTTTATGAATATGTCGATGGATATGATAAAATGAATGTTAGAAAATTACCTTCAAATGATAAGTTTTATTCTAGATTAACGGGAAAAAATATTTCAGAAGAAGATTATGAAAGAGCACACACTATTTGGAAATTATTTAAATGTAAAACGCTATTAGATTACACTAAATTATACCTAAAAAGTGAGGTTTCAATTCTATCAGATGTCGTTGAAAATTTTAGAAATGTATGTTTAAATAATTATAAACTAGATCCCTTACATTTCTTCTCAGCACCAGGATTAACATGGAAAGCTTTTCTCAAACATTCTGAAGCTAAAATTCCCTTATTTTCTGACGAATATATGTATACATTTATTGAAAAAGGTATAAGAGGATGCGTAGCTCAGTGTATGAAAAGATATGCTAAAGCAAATAATAAATATATGAAAAACTTTGATAAAACAAAACCTTCTAATTATTTAATGTATTTAGACGCTAATAATTTATATGGTTGGGCAATGTCCCAACAATTACCCGAAAAATATTTTACTTTTATTAATATACCAGAAACTTTAAAAGAAAACAATTGTTTAGGTTACTACCAACAACTAAAACAACATATCCAATAGGGAAATGAATAACGATAATGTGGGAGCCATTTATGAAGTTGATTTAGAATATCCAAGAGAGTTACACAATTTACACAAAGATTTATCACTAGCTCCTGAACATTTTCAATATAAATTAAGTACAACTTTAAATAATAAAATAAAGTATGTTGTGCATTATTTGAATTTAGAATTTTATTTAAAACATGGCTTAGTATTGAAAAAAGTACATAGAATACTAGCATTTACTGAAGTACCCTATTTAAAAGAATATATCAATCATAATACTAAATTACGACAAAAGGGAAAGAATGGTTTCGAGAAAGATTTCTTTAAATTAATGAATAATGCTTGTTTTGGGAAAACCATAAAAAATGTTAGAAAAAGAGCTAGTATTGAAATAATCACTAGTGATGAACAAAGACAAAAAATAATTAAAAAACATAACTTTAGATCGGAAATAATCTTTAGCGAGAATTTTTCGGTAGCCAGAATGGCCAAGTCAAAAATATATCTGGATAAACCTATTTATATCGGATTCGCTTTATTAGAGTTATCCAAGTAATTAATGTATGAATTTCATTATGAATACATGAAACCTAAATATTATAAAAACATTGACTTATGCTACATGGATACGGATAGTTTTATTTATGATATTCAAACTGAGGATTTTTATGAAGACATTAAAGCTGACCTCCAAGAAAAATTCGATACTTCATATTATAAAAAAGATAATCCTCATAACTTCCCTTCAGTCAATAAAAAAGTGATAGGCATGATGAAGGATGAATTATCTGGAATAATAATGTCTGAGTTTGTAGGTTTGAGGTCAAAAGTATACGCTTATTTAAAAGAGGGTGACAATGAAACTAAAGCAAAGAAAAAATTAAAGGAATCAAAACTAATATCGTCAAAGATAAAATAACATTACATAATTATAAAAATGTATTATTCGGAAAAGTGGAAAGTCTATCAAAAACCCAATATACTTTGAGAGCAAATAAACACAGAATTTTCTTAGAAAAACAAAATAAAAAAGCTCTAGACCCCAATGACACTAAAAGAAAAGTATTGAAAAATAAAGTTCACACAGTACCGTGGGGATTTAACCCATAGTTAGGTAGTTAAGTTAGTTGGATCGTTAGGTAGTTAAGTTAGTTAGGTAGTTAGGTAGGTAGGTAGTTAGTTAGTTAGTTAGGTAGGTAGTTAACTTAGTTAGTTAGGTAGGTAAGTTAGGTAGGTAGTTAATTTAGTTAACCTAGATAGGTAGTTAAGTTAGTTAGGTAGGTAGGTTAAGTTAGTTGGATAGTTAGGTAGTTAAGTTAGTTAGGTAGGTAGTTAGTTAGTTAGTTAGGTAGGTAGTTAACTTAGTTAGTTAGGTAGGTAAGTTAGGTAGGTAGTTAATTTAGTTAACCTAGATAGGTAGTTAAGTTAGTTAGGTAGGTAGGTTAAGTTAGTTGTATAGTTAAGTAGTTAAGTTAGTTAGGTAGTTATGTAGGTAGTTAGTTAGTTAGTTAGGTAGGTAGTTAACTTAGTTAGTTAGGTAGGTAAGTTAGGTAGGTAGTTAAGTTAGTTAACCTAGTTAGGTAGTTAAGTTAGTTAGGTAGGTAGGTTAAGTTAGTTCGATAGTTAGGTATAGTACTAGTACTTTATCTATTAAAATTTTATATTGCAAACTCATATAGCAACATGTTGCAAGTAAAGGTTGCTTCATGGTTAAAGAAAAAAATATCCTTGCCTGCACCACCCATATAGCAAACATGTTGCAAGTAAAGGTTGCTTGATGTAACCTTTAGCAAACATGCAAACTCATATAGCAACATGTTGCAAGTAAAGGTTGCTTGATGGTTAAAGAAAAAAATATCCTTGTCTGCACCACTCATATAGCAAACATGTTGCAAGTAAAGGTTGTTTGATGTAACCTTTAGCAAACATGAAAACTCATATTGCAAACTCATATAGCAACATGTTGCAAGTAAAGGTTGCTTCATGGTTAAAGAAAAAAATATCCTTGTCTGCACCACTAATATAGCAAACATCTTGCAGGTAAAGGTTGCTTGATGTAACCTTTAGCAAACATGAAAACTCATATAGCAACATGTTGCAAGTAAAGGTTGCTTGATGGTTAAAGAAAAAAATATCCTTGTCTGCACCACTCATATAGCAAACATGTTGCAAGTAAAGGTTGCTTGATGTAACCTTTAGCAAACATGCAAAGTCTTATAGCAAACTCATAGCAATACGTTACAGGTGAAGGTTGCTTGATGGTTAAAGAAAAAAATATCCTTGTCTGCCACCACACATATAGCAAATATGTTGCGAGTAAAAGTTGCTTGATGTAACCTTTAGCAAACATGCAAACTCATATACCAAACTCACATAGCAACATGTTGCAAGTAAAGGTTGCTTGATGGTTAAAGAAAAAAATATCCTTGTCTGCACCACTCATATAGCAAACATGTTGCAAGTAAAGGTTGCTTGATGTAACCTTTAGCCAACATGCAAACTCATATAGCAACATGTTGCAAGTAAAGGTTGCTTGATGGTTAAAGAAAAAAATATCCTTGTCTGCACCACTCATATAGCAAACATGTTGCAAATAAAGGCTGCTTGATGTAACCTTTAGCAAACATGCAAACTCACATAGCAAACTCATATAGCAACATGTTGCAAGTAAAGGTTGCTTGATGGTTAAAGAAAAAATATTCTTGTCTGCACCATTCATATAGCAGACATGTTGCAAGTAAAGGTTGCTTGATGTAACCTTTAGCAAACATACAAACTCATATAGCATACTCATATAGCAACATGTTGCAAGTAAAGGTTGCTTGATCGTTAAAGAAAAAAATATCCTTGTCTGCACCACTAATATAGCAAACATCTTGCAGGTAAAGGTTGCTTGATGTAGCCTTTAGCAAACATGAAAACTCATATAGCAACATGTTGCAAGTAAAGGTTGCTTGATGGTTAAAGAAAAAAAATCCTTGTCTGCACCACTAATATAGCAAACATCTTGCAGGTAAAGGTTGCTTGATGTAACCTTTAGCAAACATGAAAACTCATATAGCAATATGTTACAAGTGAAGGTTGCTTGATGGTTAATGAAAAAAATATCCTTGTCTGCACCACTAATATAGCAAACATCTTGCAGGTAAAGGTTGCTTGATGTAACCTTTAGCAAACATGCAAAACTCACTATAGCAATATGTTACAAGTGAAGGTTGCTTGATGGTT
Organism: Artemia sinica; assembly: GCA_027921565.1. Taxonomy (NCBI): domain Eukaryota; kingdom Metazoa; phylum Arthropoda; class Branchiopoda; order Anostraca; family Artemiidae; genus Artemia; species Artemia sinica. The sequence goes on along the minus strand of CM051267.1, from coordinate 6,183,964 downwards.
AAAGAAAAAAATATCCTTGTCTGCACCACTCATATAGCAAATATGTTGCGAGTAAAAGTTGCTTGATGTAACCTTTAGCAAACATGCAAACTCATATACCAAACTCACATAGCAACATGTTGCAAGTAAAGGTTGCTTGATGGTTAAGAAAATATATCCTTGTCTGCACCACTCATATAGCAAACATGTTGAAAGTAAAGGTTGCTTGATGTAACCTTTAGCCAACATGCAAACTCATATAGCAACATGTTGCAAGTAAAGGTTGCTTGATGGTTAAAGAAAAAAATATCCTTGTCTGCACCACTCATATAGCAAACATGTTGCAAATAAAGGCTGCTTGATGTAACCTTTAGCAAACATGCAAACTCACATAGCAAACTCATATAGCAACGTGTTGCAAGTAAAGGTTGCTTGATGGTTAAAGAAAAAATATTCTTGTCTGCACCACTCATATAGCAGACATGTTGCAAGTAAAGGTTGCTTGATGTAACCTTTAGCAAACATGCAAACTCATATAGCATACTCATATAGCAACATGTTGCAAGTAAAGGTTGCTTGATGGTTAAAGAAAAAAATATCCTTGTCTGCACCACTCATATAGCAAACATGTTGCAAGTAAAGGTTGCTTGATGTAAACTTTGAGACAGCGTAATTTGGCACTGGAAATTCTTTGGGTTTTATCATGATTTTAAAAGTGAATGGAAGTTGAGAGGATGGTTGGAAAATTATTATACAGATTAGGTCAGCCTTCAGAATGGGTTAATTGTGCCCAACCTAAACTAAAGTAATTGTTGTATGTGTTGTTTGGGTGTGCTAGCTCTCCTGAAGTACATTATAAAAACTTTTCAGCTTGTGTTTAAACTCCATTTATTCTCAACCAAATACAAGTAAATTTCCCAGGGTAAGGACTGATGAGTAGCTTACATCAAGGTCGGCTAACCACCCAGAGATTTTCAGTTTTTTTATGTTGAGCAACTTATTTTGTGCACGCAACAGTGACAGAAGCAGATAAAAACTAAAATAAGCCGGTTCCCAACTCCATGAGCATCTGGCTTCCAAGACCAAAGAAGAAAACTAGCTTTGATAACTTACTCCAGGGCTCTGGCTTCGACTGATTTCACTCTTTAGTTCCAAAAACAGGTTTTCGAAGCCATAGTTGATTCCAATTTACTCCAGAGGCATCAGAGTCGAACAGGTTAATTCTGGATTAGGTTGATGCTTGTAAATATAGTCAAACAGTTCGGGGTACCGAACTTAAGAAGCGACCCCGCTCAATAGTAACCGAAACTCTAAAAGAAGGAATTATTGATACCAGTAGATACATCAAAAGAATGAGATTTTTATGCTGATTTCAAATATATAAGTTTCATGAAGTTTAGTCTTACCCATACAAACTTACGCGCCTGAGAAAATTTGCCTTATTTTCGAAAAAGGGGGAAACAACCCCTAAAAGTCATAGAACTTAAAAATGAAAATCAAACCATCAGATTCAGCGTATCCAAGAACCCTACTATAGAAGTTTCAAGCTTATATCTGCCAAAATGTGGAATTTTGTATTTTTGCCAGAAGAAAGATCACGGATGCGTGTTTTTTTTGTTTTTTTTTTCTCAGGGGTGATCGTATCGATCCAGTAGTCCTAGAATATTGTGAGAGGGCTCATTCGAACGAAAATTAAAAGTTCTAGTGCCCTTTTTAAGTTACCAAAAAAATTTGAGGGCAACTTGGCCCCTTCCCACGCTCAGTTTTTTCCCGAAGCCATCCAATCAAAATTTTGAGACAGCCATTTTGTTCAGCATAGTTGAAAATCTAGCATATCTCTTTCTTTCGGGATTACTTAATCCCCCGAAGTTCCCGGGGGAAGGGCTGCAAGTTATGAGCTTTGCCCCTTGTTTACATATAGTATTGGCTAATGGAAAGTACACAGACGTTTCAGGAAGAATTTTTTTTTGGTGGGGAAAGGTTTCGGAGGAGGGGGTTACGGAGTATGATTTTTCTATGGAGGATTTTTCCTTTGGGGAAGGGACATTTCTGGGAAGGGGGCACTGGATTTCCCATCATTATTTAAAAAAACGATGAGAAATTAAATAAAAAAACAAGTTTTTTTTTAACTGAAAGTAAGAAGCTACATTAAAACTTAAAACAAACAGAAATGATTAAGTATATGAGGGGGTTTGCCCCCTAGTGAATACCTCGCTCTTTCCGATAAAGCTTTTTTTAGTACTTTCAAAAGAGCTATTTATTCTAATTAACCGGCCTTTGTGATTCAGGGGTTTGTGGTTCGAACAAAATTCAAACTTTAGCGTAAAGAGTGAGGTATTGACTAGGGGGTGAACCCCTCATACACGTAATCATTTCTGTTCGTTTTAAGTTTTAATATTGCTCCTTACTTTCAGTTGAAAAAAAACGGTTTTTTTTATTGAATCAAAATTAAGCACGACCATTAATGTATCCAGTGAGTAATTTTTTGAGTCAAGTAACTTTCAAAGTTCAAGCAAAGTCTTTATGATTGCCCAATTATCAGACCCCTTTAGACCTCAGCTCAAGTTTGGCCTACATCCCAGACATTTTGAGCTTTTTATCTTGAGAGCAAGGTGCTAGTACTACCCGTTACGTTACATTTTGTACAAAGCAGTGGCAGAAACAAATTCAAAGGAATAAACCAAGAATGAGAGTAAGGAAAAAAACTTAAAAAAAAGCTTGTCCCCAACTGCATCGACATCTGGCTTCGAGTTCAAGAACAAAGTATTAGCTTTGATCACCATCCCATTCCAGGGCTTTAGTTTCAACAGATTTTGCTCTTCAGTTCCACAGTTCGTTCCAATTTACTAAAAACGTCATAGTCGACAACGTTAATTCCAAACCACCATTAGGGACATACTTGTAAATTAAATTAAAATTACACAAGACGACAAGACCAATAATGCACCCAGTACGTAATTTTGTGAGTCAAGTAGGATTCAAATTCAAGCGCAGTCCTTTTGATTGACCAGTCTTCGGAGCCCTAGGACCTCAGTTCTATAGGGGTCACCTTTTTGACATTAAATAGAAAACGAAGTTGGAATTTAGATGTTATCTTCGTCAAGTAAGGTACAATGGTGTGGAATTTCCGAAGACCTCTAGTCAGTGGAAACAAGTGATTAATGTTGCGAATTTTGATTTATCTCCTAATGCCGACTGGATCGCTAATGCTTCTTGGATTAATCATTATAATATGATTTTTAATATTATGAATTATGCGATTCACTCTCAGTTTGCTAGCCTCTGTTCTTATGCGTTGCCTGCGAGAATTTACCAAGGCCGTGTGCCTCCCGTTTCTACTGACCGAGTGATTCGTTGTGTTAAGAATTTAAAATCTAAATCGTATGATTTTGATGGTATTAGTGTGTTATCACCTTCATATTGATTCGAAAGAATTGATTTATCATTTGAAGTTATTATTTCAAATTGTTTATGTAGGTCTTTGGCGCCTGATTCTTTTTTGTGCGGGAGTGTGACTTCGATTCTTACACGTGGGAAAGATCCGACTAATTGCGCATCATATAGACCTATTACGGTAGCCTGTTCGCTGGGCCAACTTTTTGAATATGTCCTGCTTCCTGAGGTTCTTCCAAAAGTTGATTATGTCTCCAATCAATTTGGGTTTAACCCAAATATAGGATGCTAACATTCGCATCGAATTCTTACTTCTTTATTAATTCAAGCACAAAAAGATGGATCTGAAGTTCATTTATGTGCGTTAGATATTTTAAAAGCTTTTGACTCGGTTTGTGACAGCCAAGTATGGTATTCTCTTACCCAGCTTGTAGTGAATTCATCTGTTATATGTGTCCTTCATTTTTGGTATCTAAATTCATATATTCGACGTCGGCCAGGAGAGATAGGCAGGGGGGTTTCTATCACCATACCTTTTTAATGCTTGTTTATAACCTGTGATTTCTCGTGTTTTTTCGTCGTGCTTTACGGGTCTAACTAATTTACCTTATATTGCTTATGCGGATGATTTATTACTTATTAGCCGTTCAAAATTCACCCTAACCAAGTCCACCCAGTTTGTTTCTAAGCTTTTTGAAAAAAATTACTTCATGCTTAATGCTCAAAAACGTGAATATTTAGTTTTCAATGCTAAAAACCTAAGTAGTGATTTGAGTTGTAGTTATTTTTCAGTTAAGCTGGTTCCTGCGTTGCGTTGGCTCGGGATTAGTATCTGCTCTTCTATTTCAGCTATCCGTGCTGTTCTGATATCTGCTGTTCTGTTTCAGGTACCTGTACTAGTGAACTTACAGATATTAAGACTAAGCTTAAAGCAGGTTATACTAAAATTGTCCCAAATCGTGGCCAGCATTCTCGTAAGGCCTTGGCTAAACTCTATTCAACATATTGCGACAACTCCATTCTTTTTCTATCAGGTTTGTGCCCATTTTTTAATATCAGTTATATGCAGAATATTAGAGTTTTGTACTTCCGTTATTGTAAATATCTTTTGTATTTGCCTCGTTGGTATAGAAACCGTAAGATTATTCAATTGTTTAATGCAACTGATGTATTGACGTCATATAATAAGTTGGACTCCAAGTTAAAAGATGAGGCTTGCAAGCGGTTGGGCCCTTTTCATCCTCTTGTGCGATTGTTCTGATTTGCATTTGTAGTTCTTTATATTGATATGGTTTTGCATGTGTTTGTTTTCTATGTCTCTTCCTTTTATTTTCTTTTGTTACTCTACTTTTTTATAATGTTTGTGGGTAAAAAATAAATCATTATTATTATAGATTATGAACAGGCATCTGAGTCAACCGATAGAAAAGCTTTAGTGAATTGTCCTATCCTTTTTTAGTTTATGAGGTAAGTATATTAAGCAGATTAGTGGTATGTGCGAGAACAATATTGCTGCAATGAGGGTAGGAAGCTGGGTTAATTACCAGTTTGGTCCTGAATCAGCAATTAGGCAGGATTTTGACATATACCTTTTTATATAGATTACTTTGATCTACTTTGTCCTAAAGAATACGGCAAAGGCTGTGGGAGAGGATGAAATTAAATGAGGAGGTAAAACTCTCCTAGACTTAGTTATGCTGATAACTTGTCTCAGATAAAATGTTAACGAAATGAATGAAATTTTTTAGGCTTTGAGAGGTCAAGGTGCAAAATAGGTTTGAATTAATGCTAATAGTCGAAGAGGTAATTTTTGGTAACGAGAATATCGATCAAGTGGATAGTTTGACTTATCTGGATAGTATCATTAGCAATGATGGTAAATGCAGTGAAGGTGTGAAATGAAGTCGAAGAGGTAATTTTTGGTAACGAGAATATCGATCAAGTGGGTAGTTTGATTTACCTGGATAGTATCATTAGCAACAATCTGAAATATAGTGAAAGTGTAATAAGTAGACTAGCCAAGGCCCAGGGTTATTTTTCTCAGATGAAAAAAATTTTGAAGAATAGGAAGATAAGCTTACGAACCAAAATTTGAATGTTTGAAGCTACAGCAATGACAATTATCAAGTATGGTTTTAAAATGCAGGCACTTTGAAGGGCAGAGGATCTGCTACCTGTGGCCCATAAGAGTTGCCTAAGGATAGCTTAAGCTCTCTGTTTCACTGACTGTATGCCAAGTAACAGCTATACGAAAATTTTTTTCCCACTTTCTAGGGCTATGATGAAAGAAAGGCTGAAATAGCTAAAACATATTTTACGGATGACGGATGGCAGATTGCCAAATATTGTTCTTTTGTACCATTCATTTTGGATCAAACCAAAAGTAGGTTTCTCCCAAATAGGATGGGAAGAGGTTATAAGGAAGAGCTCAAAGGAAATCAGAGCTTCCTACGAGGGGTAAAGAGTGAAGCTTTTGGTAGATTGGGACGGAGAAGGAGCGTGCGCAGCAGTGTTGCCCTCATGTGAATCGGTTCGGCAGTGAGTTGTTAGTTGTAGCCGAAGCAATCAGATTAAAGATCTAAGATAATGTTTTTTTTTTGAAACTATAAAATGAAACAAAGATCCAAAGATTTAGTAGGTCTAACAAAATAGATAGAGAAACTATCTAAGTGATAAATGCATGAATCAAAAAAGTCGGTGAGTTGAAGAAAACAAGTTAAAAAGATCAGGTTATATAAATGTATCATCAAAAATACATCTTCCTGTTCTTCCAAACATTTTTGGCCTCAGGTGGCTTGGTACTGTAGTGAGATTTTAGCAGTATAATAGTAGTACTAGTAACTGAACATTCGGAGGTGGTAAAAAATTGCTGACAAATTCATATGACAAAAATACAAAATACACAAATACAAGTCGCTGCGTTAAGGAAAATGAGTTAACAACAACATACATCACTTGCATTTGTAAATCTTGGCGTTTTTACCGACATATGTGACTCGGGCAGACAACATCACATATTATACTACCCAAATTAATAAACACTATCCCCACGTAGAGCCACTCCAAGGGTTGATGGTGCCCGGGGAAAAATTAATCACCCCGTCCCGCCCTCGACTCCAATATAAGCAGAAAAGGCCAAATCAGAGTAATAAATCATTTTAATTTTGCTCCTTATTTTCAGTTGAAACACCTTGTTCTTTTATTCAATTTCTGATTATTTTCAAATAATGCCGGGAAATCCGGCTCTCCATCCTGGGAAATTTACTACCCCCAGTGAAAATTCATCCGTGAAAAGTATTATTTGTTCACAATGAAAGTTAAGGTTGATGCGTGCCTCAGATTCAGCGACCCAACGGTTTATCTGTAGCAAATGATGCTGAACAAAAATTTCATCAAGTCTAAAATCATATTCTTGTCGATAGAAAGTTTTATCCGTTTTCTCCCTAAATTCTCTGGTGTTCCATTTTGGAAGATTTCTTCGGCTACATATGACAACAGATGTTTCAAATGTAAAATCAGAAATAGCTGCACATGAAAGAGAATCTTCAAAAAAAAATCTGTAACCTGCCAAAAAACTCTTTAAGTCTTTGAATAAATACTTATTCCCTGGTGCAGATCGAGGGTCATTTTAAGGGTATGTATGTCCCCTCTCCCCCCCCCCCCCCTCCCCCAAGAAAAAGGGTAGAAAGCTGGACACGTTACAGGAGTGGAGGGGTGAAAAGCACTAGTAACAAAGCCCAAGTTTCAATAATTCCTCCCCCTCCCTCCTAGAAAATATTAATTCTGTGTTCGCCACGGTCTATCTCAATCTTACTTTGAAATATAATAATTCAGAATAAGAATTCGTTGCGCTTTTAGTGATTAGTGATGACTGCTTGTAAGAGGATTAATTCTTCAATTGCTCTTGTTTGGGAGAAACCAGTCACATTACGACTGTTAAATAGCTTAAATGGTTGATGATGTAAATTGGTCATTAGAATCTAAGAAGATTGATTATTTCAGTATGAAGATAATTTTGAGTTGACCCGAAGCCAAGATGAATATTGGTCACAATTAGGAAACAAAGACACTAATTTAACATTACCCTAGTTAGAGTGATCTCATTTACGTAAGAATGTGTATTAGAGTTTGCTCTGTAAAGAGGTTGGGCACGGGGTTGCCACGAGTAGCACCAAAGTACTGTTTTAGTACTGTTTTTTTTTATCAAAGTACTACTTTTTGAATACTTTCTGCGAAAGTAGTACTTTTCCAATACTTTTGTTAAAACTAGTACTACTACTACCACCACTAACAAGTCACCGCAGCACCTAGCCACCTGAGACTAACACAGCTACGCACGTTCATCCTACATCTCAGTCCATTCAAAGCCTCCCTCTTTACACCCTCCCAGGAGGTTTCTATTTGGCATTAACCTCTCCCGACGACATCCTCCCACCCCAACCGAGAACGACCTACTTTTCGGTTAGCCCTAGACGGTAGGCCGAAAAGGACAACCTTTGGCAATCTCTCAGCCTTCATCCGCAGAACTTGCCCTAGCCGTCTCGACCTTTCTCTCAGTAAAGTCATGAAAGCAGGATGTAACCACTCTTTTCACACAACTTACTGTTTAAAATACGGTCAGTCAGTAGGACACCCAAAACCATCCGTACTCAATTTCTCTGGAAAACATCTAGCAAATCTTCCTCCGTTTTTTGGACCGGCCCATGCTTCACAACCAATTTGACCACTGTCAAATATGACCACTTCCAATTAAATAAAAAAAATAAGTTTTTTTAGCTGAAAGTAAGGAGCAACATTAAAACTTAAAACGAACAGAAATTATTCTGTATATGAAAGGGGCTGTCCCCTCATCAACGCCTCGCTCTTTACGCTAAAGTTTTTCATTGTTTAAAAAAATAGAGTTGTGAGAAAGTCAAACTTTAGCATAAAGAGCGAGGCGTTGAGGAGGGGACAGCCCCTAACGTATTACTTGAATATACTATAAGGTCATACGCAAAAGCTTGTTTTTTATTCAGCATTATGAGCGGCTGCTGGTGATAAATATGCTAACTACAAAAGTGGTGGAAACAGTCAAAATGCGTTATTTTTCGTTTATAGAAAAGGCCATACCCAGTTATCAATGTTGTAAATTGAAGACGGGCTATTGCCCTTCGATTCCTTTTCACTGTAAATTTTGAAAGAAAAGTTTTTGAGGGATACTTTTGTTGAAAAATCCTTATTGTATATTCAGTGAAAGAATTAAACCGCAAATTTGCCCTCCTTCTATAACTTTAAAGGTACATTTTGTGCCTCCTTTATATTTTTGTTATCTAACACCACTTCCGGGAATTAATAAGGAGGGGTAGTTAAGCTTGAAGGGACTTTGAAAACCGATAGATAGGATTTGTTTAGGTATAAGCATAGAATTAGCAATATTGAGGAGGAAACACGGGAAACGCTTGGGTTTGCTTAGGGACGAACAGATAAGGAGGGGAGCTTCCGGCTTGACGACCCTAGAACTCTAAGCTTTTGAATTTCTTGAAGTTTTTAACCAAATTATCAGATTTTTGTACCATTGTCCCTCCCCTTGCCCACAAGCAAAAGTCATTGATGACTTCCAATTTACAAATTTTACGGTATTGTCTACATAATTTCTCAGTATTTAATCTTTTAACTGAGAATGAGAGAAAAGAATGTAGGTAATTAATACATGCTAGTTTTTATCACTAATAGCTTGACAACCCTAAAATACTAAAATTTTGAATTTCTTGACTAAAATTATCAGATTTTTTCTTTGCCATTGCCCCTCCCTTTGCCCACAAAAAAAGTCATTGATGACGTCCAATTTAGAAATTTTATGGTATAGTCTACATAATTTCTCAGTAATTAATCTTTCAACTGCGAATGGGAGAAAACAATGTAGGAAATTAATACCTACTAGTTATTATCACTAATGGCTAAAAATTTTCTACAAAAAATTTAGATGAAACCCTTTAGCGTGTCCCTCTCCCAATTTTGTCCCAAATTTAGAAAAATGGGATATAAAATGGTAGTATGAACTGCTTTTCTGGAAAAAGTGCTGAAAAGGAGATACTAAGCAATAAATAAAAATAGCCTTTTAGTTTGGTTTCAGCAGAAAAAGGGAAAATTGTCTAAATGATGCATGTTCAAAAACTCTTTTTGCAAGTTTTGGCTTAGAAAATAAAAACAGCTTTGATAAAAATAATCGATAAACTTTTTCATGCATTTCGAAAAAACCGCACATCTCGATCTGTAGGCGAGCGCTCTACCAATGTGCTATGAGCTATACATTCCAATAATAAATACTATATGTCAACAATATGGGCAAATTTCACAACTTACAGTCCTTTCTCCAGGGGCTGTTGGGGGTCATTTTATCCTAAAAGGCGTAGTTATTGAACCTTTCAACCATGAAAAACAAACAAACAAATAAACACGCATCCATGATCTTTCTTGTGGAAAAAAAGCAAAATTTCACATTTCTGTACATAGAGGCTTGAAACCTCTAGAGTTGAGTTTTCTGATGCGCTGAATCTGATTGTTTGATTTTCATTAAGATTCTTTGGCTTTTAGGAAAGGTTTCTACCCTTTTTCTTATAAATCTGGAATATTTTCTAAGGCTCGTATCTTTTGATGAGTAACACTAAACTCTATGAATCTTATATATTTTGAATCAGCTTAACAAGCCAATTCTTTTATGTTTATATTGATATTAAAATTCCGGTTTTTACGGTTTAGGCTACTATTGAACTGCATCGCTCGTCCATACAGTTCTTTACCACGAACTGTTTGATTTTGAACAAAATGGCTATTTCAAGAAATTTGATCGGATGTCTTTGGGGGTAGGAAATTTAAAAAGTTGTTGGATAGAAACTGGTAGCCCTCCACTCACTTTTGAGCTTTTGCGCTGCCTATGATAGACAATTTGCTGACTATGCAAGTCGAAAAAAGAGCGTGACTGTTGCAAGAGTATTTGTGGCTGCTGAGGAGATTGTCATCTCTTAACTTGTATGGGATATAAGTTAAAAATTTTTGCTGCCTTTGCTTATTAATATATAAAGGGAAAAGTAGGGAGGGGACTCGTTGCCCTCCAATGTCTCTTCAACCTTCCCTCACCATACCTAGAATGTTCCAACCTATAACTCTCAGCCGTTAACAAGGCATTGCTGATATTGCTTTTTCGCAACCAGCAAGGACAAAGCGTGTTTTGATTTTGTTTGATATCACTCTCAACATTTTAAGTTTCATCGCAATTTCAGCGCAAAAGCGCTGTCTATGAAAAGAGCGACGCAGGCACAATGTTTTTTTTTCACCAAGGTACTTCGTATGGAAGGAGTTGTCGAAGAAGCTTCAAAAGGAGCTCATTCGATTGGAAATTGAAAATTCTAGTAATCGTTTTAAGATTCAAAAGTGATTGGAGAGCAACCAGACCCCTCCCAACGTCCATCATTTCCTCGGACACATCCAATCAAAATTTTGTGATAGCCATTTTGTTCAGCATAGTTGGAAAGTCACGTTATTTTGTCTTTGGGGATTTAAATCCCCTACTCCCACTCCAAGGCCCTCAGGGCAAGGGATATATGTTGTGCTAGTTGCTCTTTGTTAACACATAAGGCTTTTATAGAAGGATTTGTCGTAAACTTCGGAGGGGGCTCATTACACTGGAAATCAGAAGTTCTAGTTCTCTTTCCAAGATTCAATAGGGATCGATATGGACCCAGCCCCAGTAGTATCCATATACACAGTCCGAACCCTACAAGAATATGCTCAAAAGTGTAATAGATACGAACCCTACAAGGAACCCTACAAGAATTTGCTCAAAAGTGTGATAGATACGAACCCTACAAGGAACCCTACAAGAATATTTACAGCCAAATCGTATTCAAATATTTTCTTGGGAAGAAATTTTAAGTTTTGTATTAATTTGGATTTTAGCTCATATTTAACAAACTTAGTCGTAGTTAGGTGAAAGTATGCATAAATATCTTAATTCATAGTCTAATTGCGTGGCTACTAAAGGAACAATGAGCTTTTTTCTGTTTTTTTTTTGTGCTTTCGCAAGAAAATAGCTCGCCTTTAACGAACTTAGCCGTAGTTAGTTGAAAGTATGCTTAAATATCTTCATTTTTTCTTCTGTAAAAAGGGAAATCGTTTTTCCATACTAAATTATTCTTCTTTTTAAGGAAGAGGAGGTGGATTCATACAATTACTCCCCCCCCGGAAAAGAGATCAAGATGGAACGATACCACATCGATGCAAGCTGCAAGGCCTTCCATCATCAGATATGCTAGCTCCATTACAAGTTCTCTGGACCAGCCAATGACCACACAACTTTTAATGCCAGGACCCTCTCATGCCAGTGTCAGCGCTGCACAAACCTCTATGCAACCTGGCAGAAAATTCAAGAGGGAATGGATGGCTTCTCATAATGCATCAGCATCGTCTACTCAAGATCATGAGGGCACCCCCCTTCATGCTTTGCCAGGGGCTTCAGGCATACAAGTGCAGTCTGAATTTGGAAATGTAGGTATTTTACCTCTATCGTCTACCTGATTATTTACTTAAAAATGCTAGGAGGAATTGAGTTTTGTGGGTGGTGTGAAAAATGGTACTTATTCAATATCCTGGTAAACAAACGGCTAGAAATGCTTCAGCATAAGTAGGGGTATTGCGTCTTTATGAACTTTCTGGGGGTGGGGGAATGGAGGCGAGTATTTAGTTTAAAAAATGCTAGGAGGAATTGAGTTTTGTGGGTGGTGTGAAAAATGGTACTTATCCAATATCCTGGTAAACATACAACTAGAAATGCTTCAGCATAAATAGGGGTATTGCGTCTTTCTGAACTTTCTGGGGGTGGGGGAATGGAGGCGAGTATTTAGTTTAAAAAATGCTAGGAGGAATTGAGTTTTGTGGGTGGTGTGAAAAATGGTACTTATTCAATATCCTGGTAAATATACGACTAGAAATGCTTCAGCATAAATAGGGGTATTGCGTCTTTATGAACTTTCTGGGGGGGTGGGGGGATGGAGACAAGTATTTAGTTTCAAAAATGCTAGGAGGAATTGAGTTTTGTGGGATGGTGTGAAAAAATGGTACTGATTCAATATCCTGGTAAAAATACGACTAGAAATGCTTCAGCATAAATAGGGGTATTGCGTCTTTATGAACTTTCTGGGTTGGGGGATGGAGGCGAGTATTTAGTTTAAAAGATGCTAGGAGGAATTGAGTTTTGTGGGTGGTGTGAAAAATGGTACTTATCCAATATCCTGGTAAACATACGACTAGAAATGCTTCAGCATAAATAGGGGTATTGCGTCTTTATGAACTTTCTGGGGGTGAGGGGTGGGGACAAGTATTTTGTTTAAATAATGCTAGGAGGAATTGAGTTTTGTGGGTGGGAAAGAAAAATGAACATTTTTTTTCAACTTTATAAAATAATGGTTATTTCACATAGAAAATAAACCTTTTTTCTATAGATTAATGAATTAGCAGCGCCATCTTCATTCGGTCATGAAACATCAAAATTTAGTGGACCTGAACCAATTCTAGCACCACCAATGGATTTTAGAGATGAACCTACGCTAGTTGTAGACAATATGGAATGGCATAGGGGTTTTCTAGATGAACGTTTTGGGGACATGGCCAGCCTAGACGATTTAACTTGTGACATTGACATGGTGGAGGACCCGGAATGGACAGAAAAATTTATGCGAGAGCATTTAGGCGATGTTAGTAGTGCATCTGAACTGGGTCCTCATAAAGAAATTCCGTCACAGGACAATACAGTGTGGCTTGATCAGCTATCCCCAAACACCTTGGAATACATACTAACTGACTTAGAGGACTTCATGCCATCTCGATCCATTGCAATTGAACAGACTGGGGGTGGTGCTATTGACAATTCTATGTCACCCCCCGCCATTCCGCTTAATGATACAGCCAGTAGTAGTAGTAGTAGTAATGATACAACAACACAAGTACCCCCTCTTCCAGATTTTTTTCTTTCCAACGCTTCCTTGCACCACACAAAGGTCTACAGCGCCAAATTTGGTGACCCCTTTAACTCTCTAGTTTCGGGGTATTTAATAACAGATCCCCAGGCCATTACACATTTATATACTAATAAGATTCGAGCCATTCTTGAACAACAGATGGGGGTGTGGGGGGTTGGGGTTAGTTTGAAAGCATCAATAGCACAAAAAATATTTTTTTTAATGAAAATGCGGGCGAGGTGTATTGGAAATACTTGCACACAGAGGTGTTGGCAATTCACCCGCATTTATCAAATTATGAGGAGGTTTTTTCTAAATTGGGTTAATTGTATTCAAAGTAAGTGGGAAAATTATAGTGAGGGGGGTAGTGGGTCAGTGGTTTTATTTATTTAAAGTTTAAATGTTAATATTTGTAGATTTAAAAAGGATTTTATTTTAAGAGGTGGGCATGGGGGAGGGAGGGAAATTGAATTAAAATATCATTCAGATTTAGAAGGGTGTCAGGGGGTATGACGAATCTGTTTCGATACGAGGCTACAATGTTTCAAGTATGCATTTTTAATTGGCGCCTACAGACCACTTCAAAGAGATGCCACTAAGAAAAAGTTGGATGAAATGGCATTTAATGGTAGGGAGCGTTCAAAGTTCCCAATAGTAGATTTTAATTGTTTAAATGGTCAATCTCCCGTGACACTAAAAGGAATAGATATTTTCGAGCGGGCTAATGCACATTTAAATATTGGTGTCACGGTGTTACAGTATGAAACCGAATTTGAGGAAGGTCACCGTTCCGATAAGAAGGGCGTATTATTTTCAGTGAGGGCTCCTTCAATTGAATCAGTGGAACATTGGGTGTAGCTTCTATACACGCCACCCACAGACCCCGATTCAATTGGACATTTTAATTCAATTACTGATATTAGTAGGGTTCTAAGTGAGGGTAAACATAGGGGTGGTGTGTGTTATTACTGTCAAACATGCCTCTCAAGATTTCGCTCTGATTTAAAGTTAAAGCCTCACATAAAACACTGTAAACGTCATGGATACCAGGCTGTGGAGACGGTAAGCGGAGATAGAGCGATCTTACGTTTTAAAAATTTCCAAAACACGCTCCTGCAGAGCAATAAGATCGCTTTAGACTGCGAAGCGAAACTGACAGACATGAACGATTCGTCAAATTCAAATCGTGTTAAAATAAATGCAGCCATAGGGGTCTCTAACGCTCACGCGCAACGAGATTCCAATAATACAATGCAAGTGCTGGATGTAGTTGAGATGTTGGGTGATGGTGAGGACTGCATGCGCTCGGCATTGGTCAGTCTAATCAAAACAGCGAACGGTGCAATTTCGCGCCTTCTTTACAGAAACCATCCTATGCTCCTATCACCAGATGACAGATTCGCCATTAAAAATCGTAAAATGTGTTGGGTTTGCAAGGGAGAATTTGATGATGGTGTTGGGAATGGGGGGAGGAGGAAGGTGATCGACCATGATCATTTGTGGCAGGAAATTACATCGGGGAGTAACTTTAGGGGGGTAGCACATCAGTCGTGCAATTTAAACGTTAGACAGCATTATTTCGTACCTGTTTTTATACACAATTCCAATTACGACTTAAAGTTTGTTCTACCGGCGTTTGCCCGCATTGCCAAGGGTGGAGTTGTAGATGACGCATGGATAGATGGTTCTTTTTCATATAATATAATACCCAAAGCATCGGAGAAGCTATTGCTGCTAGAATTCATGTGGAAAACAGTTGACAAGGGTAACACGTGCCTGAATAATATCCGTTTTTTAGACTCTTTCAGCTTCTTCCCCAAATCTTTAAGTCAATTGATTCAGGTACAGAAAAGTGACAATTTTGATAGCTTCCCCCTCCTCAAACAGCGCTTCCCCGATGATGAAATGTATGATTTATTAACGTGTAAGGGTATATATCCATATGATTATTACAACTCTGGCTCGAGGCTAGATGAGGTGTCATTACCGCCCATTGAAGCTTTTTACAATTCTCTTACTGAGAGTGAGTGCACCACTAGCGACTACGAATTTGCTAAGAGGGTTTGGGTAAAGGGTGGATGTAAAAATGGGTGGGATTATTGTAAACTATACTTGGCCAGTGACTTACTCACTCTTCTGGACATTGTGTGCAAAAATACGGATTAAATTTATGGGGAATTTGGGTTGGATTTAGGTTATCATTTTTCCACTCCTCATCTGGTGATGGACTTGATACTGAAAATCAGCAAAGAAGAAATAGGTCTGATCGCCAATGTGGATCAGCATCTGTTTGTAGAGAGATCAATGAGGGGTGGGTATGTTTTTCATGGGGACCGTATCATGAAAACTGATCCGACCGGACAGCACACCGATGAAAAGTCGGACGCAGTTTTTTTTGGATATGAATTCTCTTTACCCATCGGCAATGTCTGACTACTGTTTGCAGTGTGGCAATTATAAATGGCTTGACAATAAGTGTGCTTCGAATTTCCCCGACATTGCTAGTGTTGAGGAGAATGGGGCACAGGGATGGCTTTTTTAAATTGAAGGTGAAATACCCATGGAAATCCATGACTCGGTAAAAGACTTTGTTTTTCCGTGCATAAATAGACCGGTGGGTAGGGACTCTCTGAGCCCGTACAATTTATCTTTAGTAGAGGATTGGAGTATGCACTGGGTACCTTCAAAACAAAAACTAATTGCCGACCTCAACCCTAAACAGAATATCGTTGTTCATCACGTGCTATTGAAATGGATGCTGTCCAATGGTTTCAAGGTCACAAAGATTCATAGAGCCCTCCAATTTGATCAAAAGCCTTACATGAAAACGTTTATTGATACCTTTGTCAGTAAGCGTTCACAAGCGAAAACGAAAGTTGAAAAAGAAGTCTATAAACTCATTTTGAACTCAGCTTTCGGTAAAAAGTGCGAAAGCGTACGAAACAGAAGTCGAACTGACATTGTAACCAATCCCTAAGATTGTGCTCGAATCATTGCGGATCCAAACTTCACATCGTTCACAATCATAGACTCTGATATGGTGCTCCTACACCGCAAGAAAAGAAACATTGTTTTAAATAAAAATATTGCAGGCGGAAGTGCAATAACTGAAATATCTAAGAAACTCATGTTGTCATTTTATTATAATGTATACATGGTACAGTGGCTGATTGAGGGACAAGTTCAAGTGTATTACGGGGACACTGATTCACTCCTGTTAAAAGTAAAACTGAAAATCTATTGAATGATTTGGAAAATGGTGAGTACATTAGCTCACGAATGGACTACACTAATTGGGATAAATCCCTCTACCCAGAGCTATTGAAACGCCAGGCCCCAAATCAATTGTTAATGTTAAAATCTGAAACGGGTAGCGATCAGATATCCAGTGGTGTGTTTCCTGGACCGAAGGTATACTGTGTGGAAACGCACAACATGGATATCAAACAAGTTTGCAAGGGGGTACCTACACACTTTGTAAAAAATAATTTCGACATGAGTGTATATAGAAACTGTGTGGAATGTAGTTTAGTCCCAAGAGCGAAAGTCATGGCGATTCGCTCTTTACAATTTAAAAACTACACAGTTAGAGTTGAGAAAAACGCCATGTCGGCCATATCGGACAAAGTCTATGTACTTGACGATGGTGTGAAGGTACTACCATACAGTCATAATTTAATTTCAGACCGAGTTGAATGTGTAGAGTACAGAAAACAACTCGGTCTAGAAAAATTAACTTAAATTCATTTAAAAAAAGTACAATTTGGGTGGGAGGGTTTTTTGGGTAATGTGTGTTTTAAAATTCTTTTTTTTCATTATCACAAACAATTTTCAATGTGTGTGTGCAAGGCAGATCAATTTCCACTATTTAATGCCAGCCCCCGGCCCGCCGCAGCTGGCCCCGCTTCCCGGCCGCCGCAGCGACCGCCCCCGGGGGGGGGGACCCCATACCAAATTCCGTAAATAAAAGTGATATTATTATTTTAAGTGGATTATTTATTAAATGTTGTATTTTTTTTATAAATAAATAAATAAAAAAAGTATATTTATGAAAGTGTTTTTTCTAGTGCCTATATAAATGTTGTATTTTTTATTATAAATAAATTTAAAAAAAAGCGTATTTTTTCATGTTTAATGTGCTTTCAATGTAGTATTTTTTAAGTGTTGTTACTTTTTTATGTGTGTGTTTATAATAAAAGAAAATATGATTCGTCATTCGTCTTCTTCTTACTATTCTTGAACGGAGTAGTAGTAGTAGTAGGGAAATTATTTAGTCATTAGACAGCTAAAGTCTACAGTTAGTTGTCTAGGTGAACTGTTGTAGGGAACATGTATCAATTTAAAACACCATTCAGATCGTTTCTGTGTGGACCGTTAATGTCAGGCAAAACAACACTCTTAACCAAAATAATTAAAAACTGGGATAAAATATTTGTGGAAAAGCTGAAAAAACTCTACTATTGTTACAGTATTTGACAGGAGTCATACGATAAAATAAAAGCAATTGCCACGACGGGGTTGGTGCAGATACAATTCATACAGGGACTTGGTGTTTTCAGTATTATTGAACCAAACTCTTGGCTGATTATTGACGATCTGGCTGAATCTATTGAACAATGGTCTCAGGAAATGCTATAACTATTCACTGTTCGCTCTCATCATGAACAGATTTCCGTTACTCTGGTTTTACACAATATCTTTCATCAGAGCAAATGTATGCGAACACTTGTATTGAACTGCACCTACTATATCATCTACAGAATTGTTCTTGATTCTAGCTCGCTAATAACTCTCAATAAACAGATATACCCCGGTGCCCCTCAATTTCTGCTCTCAGCATAGAATCAGGCAACTAATAAACCCTATGGCTATATCCTATTCGATCTTAATGAAAATACACCCGAGGATCTGCGTGTAGTCACAGGTATTTTTGACAATGAAATTAAAGTATATCTCCCCGTGAACACTAAAAAAGGCTATTAGTTACTATCATAACACTGAAGAAACTATATGAAAATAGAAATTTATTTTCAGTTCTAAGCACTTCAAAACCCTTGCTTAGGAAAGCCATACTCAAACATGGTGTTGACAATGATTTCATTAATCTAATATCTGAACTTTGTTTAAATTTGACCGAGGGTAATGTTCAACTGCCAGAAGTAGTTAAGCAACAGGCAAAGCAACATCGTTCCATTGTTCGTACATTGGCCTCTAAAAATAAAGGAAATAATTTTAAAAAGAAACGTCTTCTTCAGGCGGGTGGTAGCTTTTTCACACTTTTACTGCCAATAATTGCAGGACTTGTAAACAGTTTTCTCTAGAGAGAGAGAATGGCAAAACCCTATAAATTGACTCCAATAGAACTCGCTCTTTCACCCGTGGAACACTTTGAGAACAATCTGAGTAAATTCATTGACAACATGAATATTGAGGATGATAAAAAATTGCTTTTACTTCAAGATGCACTTTGCCGAGTGGACAAACATAAGCCCTATCCTGCGAAGGCCAGTGGTATTGATTACAAAAAAGAATCATCTCCTCAGGATTCTGCTGCTGCTGCTGCTGGAACACAATTAAAGAAGGAGGAATTGGATTCAATTGTATTGAAAATTGGAAATCTAATGCCCCACTCATATCGTGAACAAAGTAAACGACTCCTAACTTATCTCATGGAAAGTGGTCAAGATCATATTCAAGTTGATGGCAATGGGAAAGGGATTATAATTCAGGGCAAGAGCTATAATCTACTTGATTTAATCTATGATAAGGTTACAAATCGTAAAGGACTATTATCATTTGACGCTCATCTATACAACTTTCTAAATGTATTAAACTTCCCCAAAAGTCTTATTAGAAATAGACAAATTCTAAAAAAATTAAATGAACATGCATCAACAACAACAACAACACCATTAAAATATGAAGAGGAAGAAGAAGAAGATTTTAAATCAATCTTGGAAAATACTAGCACACCTAGTGGAAACTTGACAATGTTGGCGAGGAGGAGCACACCATTGATAGCTAGACAAAAGCGAAAACGCATCAAGTCATCATCACCCCCATCACCAACCACAACTAGTATACAAAAGGGTAGCGGACGTTACACTACGTGTTTACGTTCAAAATGGTTGAAGTTCTGAAACGTGTTTATGAAAATATTGGTGAAGTGGGGAGTTTAGTTCCCCCACCACTCTTTCCAGTGTCACTGGTTTTCACACTAAAAGTGTACAAGACTATCTACAAAATGAATCAAGTTACACTCTGCATAGGAATCATAGACTTCGGGCTAATCATTATCGAAAAACTAAAGCCTTTTTCCCATGCATATAATGCAAGCAGATATCCTAACTCTAGATGAAATTCAACGACGTCACAATACACCGTACAAGTACATTCTACTTGCGATCAGTGTTTATAGTCGTTATGCATATACAATTCCATTGGGCTTTAAGAGAGGTGTTGAAGCTGCTCAGGCTATAGAAAGTATTCTCGAACAGGATTCGTATAAAAAAATTCAAACGAATCGCGGTAGTTAATTTGTTAATCCCCATGTTGCAAAAGTGCTAGCGAAATATGATACACTGCTCTATCATCGTCTTAGCCCTACAAAGGCTGCATTGGCCGAACGATTGATAAGAACTATTCGACTTTTAATTTCAAGATATTATACATTGAAAAATACATCTGCTTTTATTCATGATTTAGATAAAATCATGTTGATTTATAATCAACGACCTCATCGATCATTGTCCAACTCAACCCCAACGGAAGTTCATCATTCTTATCATGATACAATTGACACTTTTCTTAAACAATATTCCAATGAAACGATTGTCAAGAAGAAAAATAAATTCAATGTTGGTGATACTGTTCGAATTAATAGGACAACTAATGTTTTTGAAAAGGGTAATTACTTGTGGTCCACAGAACTTTTTAAAGTGGCAAAAATCCTAGACACTAAACCCATAACTTATCGTTTGCGTGATACCAAAGATGAAGAGATTCTCGGCGGCTTTTATGACTATGAACTACAAAAAGTTAAAAATAATAGTGAAATCTATCAAATTGAAAAGATATTAAAGACTCGTACTCACAAGGGTAGGAAACAGTTACTTGTTCGGTGGCTAGGATACAACTCTGATTTTGATTCTTGGATCGGTGTTGAAGAATTGACAATGCCCAATGATTTCTATGTAACTTTTATGTCCAACGTTTCCGATCCTCTCTACAACGATTCGAATAAGACAAGTGATTTTTGGACGAAAATTTCCCCCGCCATCAAATTTGACGGTGCGTATGAAGTGGCTCTTGTCGACTGTATTCTCAAAAATACCTATGACATCCTGAGAAAGGATCGTGTGTATGATATAAAAGTTATACCATTCGATTGGTCCCTCTTTGTCGACTATGAATGGGTTGAAGCACTTAAATCTAGCGAATATCCACATGTCAAATTGAAATATATTGAATATGATGATATGAGAGATTTGTGTCGTGCAATCAATAGAAAAATCTCATATCGCAGGAATGGTACATTCCATTTTAATTATTTATTGGAGCACGATAGGATTTATGGTGACCCTATACAGAAGAATAGGACTATGAGTCAACATAGAGAAAACCGAATTTATCGTTTTTAGCGGCACCAACTCGACTAATTCCAATCTTGTCCTTGACGGTATCAGAATCCAGCAGTCCCAGTCCCTAAATTACCTTGGTATCACGTATGGCCAGACGCCTAGGTCAACTAGAGGCTTGTTGGCTGAATCAGTCTGTAAATCTATCCGCTCAGCATATGGAAAAGCTGTCAAATGCAAGTGGTCATTTAATAGATTTATTAAGTCAAAACTATTCAACGCCGTCGTCTCTCCTGCCATCTGGTATATATCACCCTTGTGGGAAATGTTGTGCCTCACCGAGCGTCGAAAAATACGAACCACGTACTATAGATTTGCAAAATTTTTGCTGGGACTTCCACTAAGATTTTCTAACACGGAGATCTCATCCATATATGGAATCCTTGATCCATCAACCAAGGTGATTGATTTAGAACGGAGAGCCTCAAGACGATCCCTCAGTAAACTCTACGACTCACCGCTGACTCAACTGTTTCTGTGAATGAAATACCTGTATTTAATTTTTAGTGTTGAACATGTTTTTCTTCTTTCTTTGTTTCATTTTGTGCTCCGCTTTTTTTTTCTCCATTTCTCCATTGTAAGCGGGCATAAAAATATATATATATATATTTACATTACCTCACCTGTTGACAGTGAAATAATTATTCTCAATGATAATCTGTGAGACGTTCTTGGCTTTAAACGGAATATGATCAATGGGAAAAATGCTGGCACCGTTTACGGGATGGATCAAGTTATTTTTGCTGATTATCCACCTGGTTCGCCTCGGACTCTTGCATATTTCTCTATGCATCTTTTGTGGAAACATCGAGAGTTGGTAATTCAAATGTCCCCCTCCTACGTGTTCTTGAACAAAATACAACTCATGAATTTGTTCATCACTATAATATAAAGCATCTTCAGTATGTTCCTGTAAACACTTCGTATTTGGAACTCTGTCAGTTAACACTAAGAAGTGAATTGGGTGATCCTCTAGCAATAACAAAAGGCTTAGCAGTGATTACATGTCATTTTCGACCCATTGTCGGCGACAGCAGCACCTAAAATGAACAATAGAAGAATTCCATTTGTCTGTCCCGATATCGATTGCTATGTTGGTGCTCTGAGTCCACGTCAAATAGGCAATGGATTGGACTACTACAAGGGGCGTACTACAATGTCTGGCTATGGTCTTGGTAGCTGGTTCGCTAGGCTATTTCGTTCTGCACTACCCCTTGCCAGAAAATATCTTGTACCTGCTGCATCAAATTTTGCTGCCTCAACACTACAGGACTGGGGGTTCGGGCAGGAATTTCAAGGAGAGTGTTAAGGAAAATATTAGATCTTCATCAAGAGCCGTGGGTGAGCAATTAAAATCTCGGCAAAATGGGGAGGGATTGAAAAGGATGCGTGCGCCTCATTCACCCATCAGTCTCTACCCAGGCGGGAAGAGAAGGACATCAACAAGACTTTGAGGAATAAAACAAGGAAGACCAATAAGCAGAAGAAGAAAAAGAAAAAGACTGTTAGATCAAAGAAGGATTTCTTCTCTTAAGATGACTTATCTCCCTCACAAGGAATCTCATCCATCAATCAGTTCCTCATTGAATCTGTTCAATGCTGAAAATGTTGATGTCAGTGTCAAGTATGGCTATTATGAACAATTTCATCCCCAACAACCCCTCTCGGAAAATATACACTTTCAAATATTTTCTAATGAAGACTATTTCATTGATTTGTCATCAACATTTATTGATTTAAATGTTGCGGTGAAGAAAAAGTCAGATAATACAACTCCAACTGCTGTCGATGGTCTCTCCTATGAAAACTGTGTTCTACACA
Organism: Artemia sinica; assembly: GCA_027921565.1. Taxonomy (NCBI): domain Eukaryota; kingdom Metazoa; phylum Arthropoda; class Branchiopoda; order Anostraca; family Artemiidae; genus Artemia; species Artemia sinica. The sequence continues at coordinate 6,161,142 of CM051267.1, read as the reverse complement.
ACCTGTTCAAACAAATAAATGTATTTATTAATGGAACATTGGTGAGCACTATCTATAATTTATCCAGCTATGCAAGCTACATACAATTTATGATGATGACACCAAAAGCATACAAGGAGTTGAGAGGAAAATCATCGGGCTATGAATATCGATCAGGTGTTGATACTGACGGTGAGTTGACCACTGCAGTGAGCCAGGACTATCATCTGGTTGGAAAATTAAATCATGAGATATTCAATATATCTCAATGGTTACCCCCCAATGTCAAGATTGACATAAAGTTGCAACTGGTCCCATCGAATTTCATTGTGAGAAAAACACTTCCTGCAGCACCCGATGCAAATGTCATTATCACATCGGCAATTCTCCACGTTCGAAAACAACAGGTTATGAGCTCTGTTGCATTGGCAGTGGAAAAGCTAAGAACCAATGGCAACAACATTAAACTTCTTGTCCCCCACACAATCACCAATCAACGTCACATTGCCACCGGTTCTCGTAGCTATACCGATTCATCATTTATCAATGGAGAAATCCCATCAAAATTGGCTTTGGCCTTTGTGAAAGTGGCAGTGCCGTTGGATCCTGGACTGAATCCCCCATGATTTTAATTTTTTCGGTCTATCTAGCCTGGTGTGCAAAGTGAATGGTATTCCACTGTACACTCTATCATTTGACAAAAAATCCTATAGAACTCTGTACGAGTTGACTATGCAATCCCTAGATCATGACTCTCAACTATTTGAAAATGGAATAACCGATTCAATGTTTTCAAAAAATCATGGGGTAATTGTTTTGGACTTGTCGGGGACTCAGGATATGAGCATAGTGCGAACAGGGAATGTACGTTTAGAGTGCACATTTGCCGATGCTTTGACTGAGAGTATCACGCTAATATCATTGAGTCAATTTGAAACCTATTGGGAAATCACACCCGACGGCAGTGTTCTACTAGACCTAGCACCATGAACACAAACCAAATAATCAACGTATTTATGGATCCATACATGTCCCAGTACAAGTCCTATTGCATACCATCGGACTTCATTGAAAAAATTCCAAGTGTTAACAATACCCTAATCATTGTTAATAGCAGTCCATCAACTTTGAAGACAGGCCATTGGCCATGTATCTTTCAAACAGCGAAGAATATTGAATCTTTTGATCCTCTTGGCCTATCGTATAAATTCTAAACTCCATACATCAGCAACTTTATTGAAAGTAGTGGGAAAACTATCATTCAAAATCAACGAAGAGTACAGGATTTAACGACTAAGACATGTGGCTTTCATGCACTACTATTTTTCATGTTCAGATGTCGTGGCTATACCTACAAGCAGTTTCTTGACATCTACGTTGACTTACCTCGATTGAACGACTTTCTAGTGGAAAATATACTTACAAGCGTATTTAATATTGATTTTAGTGCCCTACGAATAAAATGTTCTAAAAATGTATGTGAAATTGTTTATTAATAAATGATAAAAATTTATATACGTGATAAAAACGACTTTTCTACTCTTTAGATTTCATCTTCTACTAGGTATAGGTATTTGTCGACAACAACTAATGCAGGTAGATTTTCTGAATTCACAGTATACTGATCCTGATGTACTGCAATGTCAGGATCACATTTTCTACATTAGAGTGTAACTTCACTCTTGTCATGTCTCTTTGTATAGTCAATGATACTATTCTCATTCATTCTATAGAATTCACATGTTTCAATTTGCTTATTTGAAGCAATTTCACAAACAGTGTCCTCAAGTGTCGAATCACATTCCGTCACAGCCAAATAAAAATCAGTGGGCTTATAATCATAACATCCATTGTCTTCACAACGATGACGTAGAAACCATATTCTTTTGTTGTTCCAACAGTTGAATCCCTGACCCGGCTCCTCCTCCCAGAACAATCTAAAACCACGACGATACCAATCTCGTAGCAATAAACTAAAATCACGCTTAGGATTCTTTCCAATCATACCGGGATATGTATTCTCCCATTGATTACATTTATCATAGTGGCAATTGGAGCATAGGTGCCCTCTAGGATGAGAGTCACACACCTCTTCAAGACGGGAATTACAACCTTTAATTTGTACAGCATATCCTTTATGCAATTTACACGGGTTGCATAATCTACACTTTTCATCATACTCATCAATCATTGTGCAATTCTCACATGATGACCAGCAGCCCAGTGTGTACATACATAGTGGGCATGTATGGAACATTTTTTCATGTGTTGACACTCTCACTGCCACAATGAAACTGAGCTAGCAACAACAAAAAATTGTCTGGGATAGAGAGAGAGAGAGAGGAGTAAATCATCCTTGAACACCATCTTTCTCATGAAAAAAAAGTCGTAGATTTCTAAACTAGTGTTTAAAAGCATATCCACAATATTATTTTGCCGTGTCGTGATCAATATATCAATAAATTGTGTAAATGCATTTGGACCACGACGTAGAAGCTTCATACAATAGTCTAATGATGGAGAATCAGTTTTCATTATATCTACAAGCATTCCCTGAGAAAATATCTTCCTTTGAATAGAAAGCTCTAGAAAATCATCATCGAGAATCAAGCGTTTTTCCATAAGCACTAGATTCCCCATGATTCGCTCTTTCTCAAATCTATCCATTTTTTGGAGTCCTTATACTCTCATAACCAACTTCAGACTGACCAGAATTTTTTCTACTCTAAAAAATATACGCTAGTCTACTATAGAAAGAAAAATACCTTTGATTTAGAAACAATTTTATTGAGCATAATTACAACAATAATATTCACTGATGCATTTTGTTCTCATCAATATATTTCACTAGCATATCTAATGCTGCCTGAAGTCTATTTATATGCACAATATTCAGTTTCGCAGCAAAACATAATTGCTCCTCCAACTTAAATTTGCTTAATGATATCACGTATCTAGCATACGTATCGTCCCATTCAAGGCATAGTCTACAGCCGCCGGTTATTTCCACAGCCACATTTGGCACTCGTATATCTGTGCTGCTGGCGGCTCCACCATAAATCTCTAATAATGTAAATGCTCCACTCATTTTCTCTACTAATATCCTCTCAAATAAACTATTCTCTCTGAATTCAATTCTCTTACTAATATGAATTGCAATGAAAATCACTCCTTTTATTCAAATCCAATCGCCAATCAAGTTATCGTATATAGAATAACCACCGCTGTCTCTGATTGGTCCCTAAAAACGGATGTTGCCTCAAAAACCAGTCTGGTTGTCTTATACAACCTTTACCTATAGTTTCAAAACGTGTTTGACCACTTTATAGGTTAAGGTTTGCCAGCTTTTTTGCAATGTAATCGTCAAACCACACTGCCTCAGGCGTAGGTTTTCTTGTAGGGTTTGTATCTATTACAATTTTGAGCATATTCTTGTAGGGTTTCTTGTAGGGTTCGTATCTATTACACTTTTGAGCATATTCTTGTAGGGTTCCTCGTAGGGTTCGTATCTATTACAATTTTGAGCATATTCTTGTAGGGTTTCTTGTAGGGTTCGTATCTATTACACTTTTGAGCATATTCTTGTAGGGTTCGGACTGTGTATATGGATACTACTAGCCCCGCTCCATCCCCTTCTTCTCCCAAGTGTTTTCGATCAAAATTTGAGATAGCCATTTTCTTCAAAATAGTTCAAAGATCATATAACAACACCTCCAAGGTTAAAACAACCCCCCAGAGCCTCAGGGCAAGGGTTATAAAATATGCCCCGGCAGCATAAAACTGTGTCATGGAAGGGTTTTTCGTATAAGCTTTGGAGGAGGCTCATTCTTTGGGGAATTGAAATTTCTAGTTCCCTTTTTAAGAATCAAAAATAGTCGGAGGGAAACTACCCTTCCCATTCTCCCCACGCCCTCTTTTCCTGAAATGAATTTGATCAAAATTTTGATATAACCATTTTGTTCAAAATAGTCCAAAGATCTTATAATAATGCCAACAGTGTTGACTCAACTCCCAGAGCCTTGGGACAAGAGTTGTAAGTTATGTACCGGGGCATATCAAGTTCTTATAGAAGGGAAAATCGTATAAACTTTGCACGGGGCTAATTCGATAGGAATTCGGAACTTGTAGTGCTTTTTTTAAGAGCCAAATGTGTCCGAAGGGAAGCTAGCCCCCCCCCCCCCAAAAAAAAAAACCTTCTGTATCTGATCAAAATTTTTAGATAGCCAGTTTGTTCAAAATAGTCAAAGTGTAAAATTCTTATACCTCCTGGTTTGACAAGCCCCCCAACATTCCAAAGGCATGGGCTGTGAGTTATACCACTTGCAAATTGTTAACGCATAAGGCTTTTATGAAAGGGGTAGTCGTTTAAACTTTAAAGGCTGGTCATTCAATTTGAAATCGAAAGTATTTGTTCTGTTTTAAGAGTCAAAAGTGATCATGGGCAACCAATTTGCCCTAAATCTTCCCCCCCCCAAATATCTCCGATCGAAATGTTGAGATAGCTATTTTGTTTAAAAAAGTTCCAAAATCAAATAACTATGGCTCCGGGCTTGATAATTCCCTCAGCCATCGGGGCAAGAGATAAAAGGTATGCTAGTTGCCTTTTGTTAATATATAAGATTTTTATGGAAAGAGTGGTCGTGCAAACTTTGGAGGAGGCTCATTCAATTGCAAATTGAAATTTTTAGTGCCCTTTTAAGAGTCGAAAGTTATTGGAGGGCAAACAGAACCCCATGCCCATATTTTACCTAATCCATTTGATCCAAAATATCGAAATAGCCATTTTGTACGAAATATTCCGAATGTCAAATAACCTAGTTCATTGACTAAAACTCCCAAAATTTTAAGGGTAAGGTTTGTAAGTTTTTACAAACTTTTTTTAACATATAAGATTTTTATGCATTGATTGGTTGCATTAACTTCAAATGAGGCTCATTCGATTTGACATGGAAAGTTCTATTTCCCTTTAAGAGAGTCAAAGGTGATCAGACGAAAATCATCCCCACTTCAGCCTTTTCCCCCTAAGTGCTTACGATCATAATTTTGCGGTAGTCCTTTTGTTCAAAATAGTAGAAAATTCAAATAAATATAACTGAGGGTTTGACTAATCACCCCAGCCTCTGGGGCAAGGGCTGCAACTTATACATGGTATTCATTATTAACATAATAAGCTTTTGTCGAGGGTTTGGTAGTATACACTTTGGAAGGGCCTCATCCGATTGGAAATTGAAAGTTCTAGTTCCCACTAATGTTTTCGATCAAAATTTTAAATTGCTCCCCTTCTCATCCCTGCACCCTTCTTTTCGAATGCATTCGGTAAATATTTTGAGATAGCGCTATTTTTCAAAATAGTTCAAAGGCCAAACAACCATGCTTCCGGAGTTGGACCCCCCCCCCCCCTAGCCCCCAATGCAAGGGCTGTAAACTATGCAAGTTGTTTATTGTTAATATATAAGGTTTTTATTGAAGGAATTGTCGTAAAAACTTTGATTGGAATTCGAAAGTTTTCGTGCCCTTGTTTATAAGCAAAAGTGACCAAAGTACAACCAGTCCCCTCTTCCCCTTCAAACACTCTTTTTCCGCAAATGTGTCAGATCCAAATTTTGAAATAGTCATTTTGTTCACAATAGTTGAAAGGTCGATAATTATGCCTCTGGGGTTGATACACCCCCCAGTCCCTGGGCAAGGGCTGTATATTATGCAGTTTGCCTATTGTTAAAATATAAGGATTTTATTGAAAAAGAGGGCATGTTTAATTCTGGATCTCCAAATGGCGTAGGGTACGAGAAATGGCGAACACAATTAAAACACTATGTGTTCTTGTTGGTTGTGAAATGGTAATATCAGTCATAGCTAAAGAGAGACTGAGGGCATTAAGTTCAAAATTTCAAGGTATGTTTAGGAAATGTTGACGAGGAATTTCAGGGTAACCAGCCCTCCCCCCTCCTCTTTGCTCTTTTCAGGTGCCAATCTGTTCGACACATGGAAATTTTGGAAATTTTATTTTGTTCAAACTATTCAAAAGGTCTAATAGCTATACTTCCAAGAATACCATACCCCCATAGCCCCGGGGCAAGGCTTATGAATTGTGCAATTTTTCATTGTTTACGTTCAGAATTTATCATTAGGAAAAAGAGAATTATTTCATTCTTTGTGAATCTGGAAAGGCTAAGGACATTAAGGAGAAACCTAAGAGAATGTTGACGGGTTGTACTAAATCAAAAGGCTAAATGTTCATCCCGTTTGTCAATAAGGAGGATCTGCAATATATTAAGAACGGCTGAGGGTATTATGTTGAAACTTTCAGGGCATGCTGGGGGGAGGTTGAAAATAGATTGAAGGGCCACCAGCCCTCTCCCATGCCTATCTAATTGCAACCCCTCCAAAAACATTTGATCAAAATTTTGAAGGAGAGTTCTTGTTCAGAATAGTCAAAACCTCAAATAACTATGCCCATGGGGATGATATAAAAGTAGAATGCATCATCTGGATTCTATAGAAGCTATAGGAAAACATTTCTATAGAAGCTCTACACCTTTTCAAAGAGAGTCAGAACTCCCTCACACAGTTTGACGTGTTTGGGGAGGTTACGTTCCTTGGCACCTTTTCAGAGCAGATTACCAGACTGGTTATTGCTATTGGTATCAATTGCACATGTAATCAACAGTTTGACGTGTTTGGGGAGATTACTTTCCTTGACAACTTTCCAGAGCATGTGCTTGACGATGGAGAAAAAGGGTTAAAGTGATTAGCAATTACGAGCGGGGATTCCCCGCTGGTTCCTGAATTGCCTTACGTTCCTTGCTACCTTTCCAGAGCATGTACTTGACGATGGAGAAAAAGGGTTACAGTGATTAGCAGTTACGAGCGGGGATTCCCCACTGGTTCCTGAATTGCCTTATGTTCCTTGGTACCTTTCCAGAGCATGTACTTGACGATAGAGAAAAAGGGTTAAAGTGATTAGCAGTTAAGGTAACCTCAATGGCGTTTGAACAGTGTTGTCAGTTTAAAATAGGGTCCAACGTTATAGTATACTAAAAAGTTGATACTAAGAGAGATGTAGATGGCAAGAAAATAATTTTAATAAAGAAATTCAGAACAAACCATAGAAATCCTTGCAAATCAAGTAGTAAGGTGTATGTGAGTACGAACCATCAAGGATCATAAGCACCAATGACCCTAACCAGCAGAGACATCAACCCTCCATAGGTCCCCTATCCCCAAACTCGAAAGGCGCTCCCTCCCTCCAACTTTTTGGGCCCCCTCCCCCCATTTTTTTGTTTTTTTATTTTTTTTTCTTTTTTTGGCAATTGACATTTTTTCTGATAACAAGTATCATTCATTACGATAGTAGCTTTCAAATGTGAAACTTAAGTCCATTTATGGATCAAAAAAATAAACTATTTCTGTAAAATCTGAGTTAAAAAGGGTTTTTGACCGTAAACTCTAGTTTTTTGTAAGAAAATTACGGAAAATACAATTCTCTGGTTTTAATGTGAAATTTAATTCTATTTTTGGATCGAAAAAATAAACTATTTCTGTAAAATCTGAGCTAATAAGGGTTTTTGACCGTAAACTCTAGTTTTATATAAGAAAATTATGGAAAATAAAATTCTCTGATTCAAATGTGAAACTTAAGTCCTTTTTAGGATCGAAAAATAAAACTATTTCTGTAAAATCTGAGTTCATAAGGGTTTTTGACCGTAAACTCTAGTTTTTTATAAGAAAATTATGGAAAATACAATTCTCTGATTCAAATGTAAATCTTAAGTCCATTTTTGGATCGAAAAAATAGAACGATTTCTGTAAAATCTGAGTTAATAAGGGTTTTTGACCGTAAACTCTAGTTTTTTGTAATAAAATTATGGAAAATACAAATCTCTGATTCAAATGTGAATCTTAAGTCCATTTTTGGATCCAAAAAATAAATTATTTCTGTAAAATCTGAGCTAATAAAGGTTTTTGACTGTAAACTCTAGTTTTTTGTAAGAAAATTATGGAAAATACAATTCTCTGGTTCAAATGTGAAACTTAAGTCCATTTTTGGATCGAAAAAATAAACTATTTCTGTAAAATCTGAGCTAATAAGGGTTTTTGACCGTAAACTCTAGTTTTTTGTAAGAAAATTATGGAAAATACAATTCTCTGATTCAAATGTGAATCTTCAGTCCATTTTTGGATCGAAAAAATAAATTATTTCTTTAAAATCTGAGCTAATAAGGGTTTTTGACCGTAAACTCTAGTTTTTTTGTAAGAAAATTATGGAAAATACAATTCTCTGGTTCAAATGTCAAACTTAATTCCTTTTCTGAGTTAATAAGGCTTTTTGACCGTAAACTCTAGTTTTTTGTAATAAAATTATGCAAAATACAATAAAAAGCAAACTCTTCCTTGAATTCACCTCTTGGATACACAATACAGAAATCTAATTCAGGAAATTATGAAAAAAAAAATTAGACGGGGTTACTCTTGAGGGGGGAATTTTCCATGGAAAAGGGGAAGGGTATTTTTACATGAAAACAACTTCAACCGTGGCCCCGCCCCCCCCCCCCGCGATCAGAAATTGAATTATAAAAAAGTTTCTTCAACTTAAAGTAAGGAGCAACATCAAAACTTAAACGGGCAGAAATAGAGGCTGTTTCCAAAGATTTAGGATTCATTATAAAAATTTTTAACAAGAGATCTCTGAATAAAATATTTTATGAGGGATGGGAGCGGGGTGTCATAGAGTACTTATAGTGCTGTACTGTGGGCCGAGTTGCTAGTGAAAAACCCGTGTTAATTACTTGAAATAAAAAATTTTAATAAGAAATGGCTGAAAAGTGTTTTGGGGAGATGGGTATTAGTCTCTCATAGGTGTGTGTTGTCTGAAACCTATAAAAATAAACTATTTTCGTAAAATCTGAGCTAATAAGGATTTTGACCGTAAACTCTAGTTTTTTTTTGTAAGAAAATTATGGAAAATACAATTCTCTGGTACAGGTGTGAAACTTAAGTCTATTTTTGGATTGAAAAATAAAACTATATCCGTAAAATCTGAACTAATAATTCAATATTTTTTCATAAAACAAACTTTTTTAAAACTTCGAAATTTTTCAACTTTATTTATTTTTTTTCTTTTTGTACATATCTTAAAATGTCAAAACATACTTACGGTTCTTATGCTCTATGATTGTTCAGAGACACGATGTGGCTTTCCCACTGGTATTCTATGACCGCTTATCGACACTACCTAGTCTATTGCATGTATTAAATCAGTATTTTTTACGCAGTGGAACGATAAACCCATAAGTCATATCTTAAAAAAAAGTGAAGATAGAACATTTTAATAGAGTGTGTTCACATAACAAGGTTATTGTAGCATTGAATGCCGACAAGGAGAAGTATTTAAACCATGAAACAAGTACAAGTGGTAGCACTATTGGAAATGTATGCATGCATTGTCATGACAGTAAGGAATTAAATTTCTTTGGAATACCGAAAAAATTCAACTCTTATGATGGTGGTTATGCGAGATTGAGATCTCCAGAGATGATTGCACTCAAAGAGAATGCTAACATAAAAATAATTATTGATGATAGAGGACAACTCCTTGCTACTGCTGCAGGTAACACATTACCTACGGATACATCCAATCATCAGCTTTCGGGTATTAGCATTCAACGGAAGGCTAATAAAAGAAAGGCTTACTCTGCTACTAATATCGTAAGCCATATCTTGTTTACGTGCCGAAACTATTACCTGTGTAAAAATAATGTTTTAATAGACAGTGAAATTGCCAGAAAAATAAAAATGGCATTGTCAGAAAATATCACTACGGAATATAAAGAAGAAACGATGAAAAACAAAGCACCAGCAAACGTTACTGGCATTGATCAAATAGTCAATGAATCAAATAATACCAAAGACGGAAAGCATATTGAGCCTGTTCATGAGACACCAGTAAAAATTGTGTATGATTCAAACGGAATAATGATTATTCTACTGATTACGAACTAAGAGAAGACAATAACTACAATATCAAGAGAGAACATGGTGAACTTTTTTATGGAACAGATCCAAAATGTCCAAAGTTAATCATTGATATTTATAATGTACCATAATATATTTTTATATTAATATTCTACATTGCATTATTTCATTAAAAATATTACATTGTTATGTGTTCTTTATTTTTTAGAGTAAGCTAGCATATCAAGCGTTTAGAATGCCCATTAAAACATCGGAGATGTAAGAAAAGGAATTTGCGTACATCTATTGTCAGACACACTATTTCCGTAAAATCAGTGCTAATAAGGGTTTTTGACCGTAAACTCTAGTTTCTTGTAAAAAAATTATGGAAAATACAATTTTCTAGTTCAAATGTGAAACTTAAGTCTATTTTTGGATCGAAAAATAAAACTATTTCCGTAAAATCTGAGCTAATAAGGGTTTTTGACCGTAAACTCTAGTTTTTTGTAAGAAAATTATGGAAAATACAATTCTCTGATTCAAATGTGAAACTTAAGTCCAGTTTTGGATACTCATAATGATGAGGTCTGATGGTTCTAATTCAATATTTTTTTTTCATAAAACAAACTATTTTTTTTTAAACTTCGAAATTATTCAACTATATTTATTTTTTTATCTTTTTCTTTTGTACGTATCTTAAAATGACAAAATATCTTTCTTGAATTCACCTCTTGGATACAAAATATAGAAATTATAAAACAAAAAAAAATGTCATTTCCAGACTTCATTTGCATGCAATAGATACCGAGAGTTCTATGACATCTCCCTGCAATGAATTCTAAGGGTTTTATGACTCCTCCCCACAATGAATTCAGATGGTTTTAGGAGTCATCCCCCTAGCCATAACTCCATTCAACCTTGAGCGAAGGTATAAAAGTTTGATGATGTATTTCTCTTCTTAACAACTACATTAATAACTTCCAAGATGATAGGACTCTATGACACAGAATTTATTGGTTTGAAAAAATCATCTTGTGGTGTTACATTTGAATGTGCATTTTTATTATTGTCAATGGAACTCGAAGAAATTGACTGTTATCATTGTATAGTGAACTATAACATGTTTGAGTATAATAAAAGCTTGTGGAGTACTACATTACATCGTATAAACAGACTGGGATTCTACGATAGAGTGGTTACACCACTTAATAATAGTGGTCAGGAACTGAGGAATGTCCAGGAGGAAGTCAGTGGAATTTGCAGCTTTTTCGGGGTTGAAGCACTCTATGTAAAGGGTAATGTACCTACAGATAAAGTTTTAATTCAAAAGTGTGACCCTAGGATTCCACTTTTCAATCTAGAAGAATTTAAGTGTCCTAAATTTGTAGGGGTTTATCATCGTCCTGAAGACGAGGTCAGGTTCTTCGCGCACTGGGTACCTAAGGACATACCTGATCGTGATAAATGCATTAGAAATGGTAAAAACTATTCTATATCATGGGACCATCGTTTCTGGATGTTTAAAAGTGAATATGTGTATGACTATGTGTCATAATATAATTTTGTATTAATATTCTACATAGCATTATTTCATTAAAACTATATTATGCATTATATTGTTATGTGTTCATTATTTTTAGAGTAAGCTAGCATATCAAAAGTTTAGAATGTCTATTAAAACATCGGAGATGTGAGAAAAGGAATTTGCATACATCTATTGTCAGACACATGAGGTAACATTGAAAAAATCTAGGTATCAGAATGAATAAATTCTGTATCAACACCCGTTGTTGGATATGTCATTATGTCATTATGAAAAAACTGTAAGTAAGTAGGAAGTAGGTAAGTAAGTAAGTAAGTAACAAACTCTTTCTTGAATTCACCTCTTGGATACACAAAAAAGACATTTCATTCAAGAAAATATGAAAATATTTGTAAGTAAGTAACACACTCTTTCTTGAAGTCACCCCTTGGATACACAATACAGATACTTCATTCAAGAAATTTTAAAAAAATCGCAAGTAAGTAACAAACTCTTTCTTTAATTCGCCTTTTGGATGCACAATACAGAAATTTAATTCAAGAAATTATGAAAAAAATGTAAGTAACAAACTATGCTTTTTCAGCTTCAATTGTCGGATATGTTGAATAAAATATGCAAAGTCGACATGGCTTTATTTCATTTTTTAAGGTTAATTTAGACGAGGTTACATGCGTGCACACTCTTTCTTGAAGTCACCTCTTGGATACACAATACAGATACTTCATTCAAGAAATTATGAAAAAAATGCAAGTAAGTAACAAACTCTTTCTTGAATTCGCCATTTGGATGCACAATACAGAAATTTAATTCAAGAAATTATGAAAGAAAAATTAAGTAAGTAAGTAACAAACTCTATACTTTTTCAGTATCAATTGTCGGATATGTTGAATAAAATATGCAAAGTCGAAATGGCTTTATTTCATTTTTTAAGGTTAATTTAGTCTAAATTAACCTTAAAAAATGAAATAAAGCCATGTCGACTTTGCATATTTTATTCAACATATCCGACAATTGATGCTGAAAAAGCATAGAGTTTGTTACTTACTTACATTTTTTTCATAATTTCTTGAATTAAATTTCTGTATTGTGCATCCAAATGGCGAATTCAAGAAAGAGTTTGTTACTTACTTGCGATTTTTTCATAATTTCTTGAATGAAGTATCTGTATTGTGTATCCAAGAGGTGACTTCAAGAAAGAGTGTGCGCGCATGTAACCTCGTCTAAATTAACCTTAAAAATGAAATAAAGCCATGTCGACTTTGCATATTTTATTCAACATATCCGACAATTGATGCTGAAAAAGCATAGTTTGTTACTTACATTTTTTTCATAATTTCTTGAATTAAATTTCTGTATTGTGCATCCAAATGGCGAATTCAAGAAAGAGTTTGTTACTTACTTGCGATTTTTTCATAATTTCTTAATGAAGTATCTGTATTGTGTATCCAAGAGGTGACTTCAAGAAAGAGTGTGTTACTTACTTACAAATATTTTCCTATTTTCTTGAATGAAATGTCTTTTTTGTATATCTAAGAGGTGAATTCAATAAAGAGTTTGTTACTTACTTACTTACTTACTTACCTACTTCCTACTTACTTACACTTTTTTCATAATGACATAATGACATATCCAACAACGGGTGTTGATAAAGAATTTATTCATTCTGATACCTAGATTTTGTCAATGTTACCTCATGTGTCTGACAGTAGATGCATGGAAATTCCTTTTTTCTCACATCTCCGATGTTTTAATAGACATTCTAAATTTTTGATATGCTAGCTTACTCTAAAAATAATGAACACATAACAATGTAATGCATAATATATTTTTAATGAAATAATGCTATGTAGAATATTAATACAAAATTATGTTATGACACATAGTCATACACATGTTCACTCTTAAACATCCAGAAACGATGGTCCCATTATATAGAATAGTTTGTACCATGTCTAATGCATTTATCACGATCAGGTATGTCCTTAGGTATCCAGTGCGCGAAGAACCTGACCTCGTCTTCAGGACGATGATAAATCCCTTCAAATTTAGGACACTTAAATTCTTCTAGATTAAAAAGTGGAATCCTAGGGTAACACTTTTGAATTAAAACTTTATCTGTAGGTACATTACCCTTTACATAGAGTGCTTCAACCCCGAAAAGGCTGCAAATTTCACTGACTTCCTCCTGGACATTTCACAGTTCCTGACCACTATTATTACGTGGTGTAATCACTCTATCGTAGAATCCCAGTCTGTTTATACGATGTAATGTAGTACTCCACAAGCTTTTATCATACTCAAACATATTATAGTTCACTATCCAATGATAACAGTCAATTTCTTCGAGTTCCATTGGCAATAATAAAAATGCACATTCAAATACAACACCACAAGATGATTTTTTCAAACCGATAAATTCTGTGACATAGAGTCCTATCATCTTGGAAGCTATTAATGTAGTTGTTAAGAAGAGAAATACATCATCAAACTTTTATACCTTCGCTCAAGGTTGAATGGAGTTATGGCTAGGGGGATGACTCCTAAAACCATCTGAATTCATTGTGGGGAGGAGTCATAAAACCCTTAGAATTCATTGCGGGGAGGAGTCATAGAACTCTCGGTATCTATTGCATGCAAATGAAGTCTGGAAATGACATTTTTTTTATAATTTCTGTATTGTGTATCCAACCTGTGAATTCAAGAAAGATATTTTGTCATTTTAAGATACGTACAAAAGAAAAAGATAAAAAAAATAAATATAGTTGAATAATTTCGAAGTTTAAAAAAAAATAGTTTGTTTTATGAAAAAAAAAATATTGAATTAGAACCATCAGTCCTCATCATTATGAGTATCCAAAACTGGACTTAAGTTTCACATTTGAATCAGAGAATTGTATTTTCCATAATTTTCTTACAAAAAACTAGAGTTTACGGTCAAAAAACCCTTATTAGCTCAGATTTTACTGAAAGAGTTTTATTTTTCGATCCAAAAATAGACTTAAGTTTCATATTTGAACTAGAAAATTGTATTTTCCATAATTTTCTTACAAAAAACTATAGTTTACGGTTTAAAAACCTTAATAACTCAGATTTTACGGAAATAGTGTGTCTGACAATAGATGTACGCAAATTCCTTTTCTTACATCTCCGATGTTTTAATGGACATTCTAAATGCTTGATATGCTAGCTTACTCTAAAAAATAATGAACACATAACAATGTAATATTTTTAATGAAATAATGCAATGTAGAATATTAATACAAAAATATATTATGATACATTATTAATATCAATGATTAACTTTGGACATTTTGAATCTGTTCCATAAAATAGTTCACCGTGTTCTCTCTTGATATTGTAGTTATTGTCTTCTCTTAGTTCGTAATCAGTAGAATAATCATTATTCCGTTTTGAATCATACACAATTTTTACTGATGTCTCATGAACAGGCTTAATATGCTTTTCGTCTTTGGTATTATTTGATTCATTGACTGTTTGATCAATGCCAGTAACGTTTGCTGGTGCTTTGTTTTTCATCGTTTCTTCTTTATATTCCGTAGTGATATTTTCTGACAATGCCATTTTTATTTTTCTGGCAATTTCACTGTCTATTAACACATTATTTTTACAGAGGTAACAGTTTCGGCACGTAAACATAATATTGTTTACGATATTAGTAGCAGAGTAAGCCTTTCTTTTATTAGCCTTCCGTTGAATGCTAATACCCGAAAGCTGATGATTGGATGTATCCGTAGGTAATGTGTTACCTGCAACAGTAGCAAGGAGTTCCTCTATTATCAATAATTATTTTTATGTTAGCATTCTCTTTGAGTGCAATCATCTCTGGAGATCTTAATCTCGCATAACCACCATCACAAGAGTTGAATTTTTTTCGATATTCCAAAGCAATTTAATTCCTCACTGTCATGACAATGCATGCATACATTTCCAATAGTGCTACCACTTGTACTTGTTTCATGGTTTAAATACTTCTCCTTGTCGGCATTCAATGCTACAATAACCTTGTTATGTGAACACACTCTATTAAAATGTTCCATCTTCACGTCTTTTTTTTAAGATATGACTTATGTGTTTATCGTTCCACTGCGTAAAAAATACTGATTTAATTCATTCAATAGACTAGGTAGTGTCGATAACCGGTCATAGAATACCAGTGGGAAAGCCACATCTTGTCTCTAACCAATCATAGAGCATAATTGTTAGAACCGTAAGCATATTTTGACATTTTCAGATATGTACAAAAAGAAAAAAAAAAAAATAAAGTTGAAAAATTTCGAAGTTTTAAAAAAAAAGTTTGTTTTTATGAAAAAAAAATACTGAATTATTAGTTCAGATTTTACGAATATAGTTTTATTTTTCAATCAAAAATAGACTTAAGTTTCACACGTGTACCAGAGAACTGTATTTTCCATAATTTTCTTACAAAAAAAAAACTAGAGTTTATGGTCAAAACCCTTATTAGCTCAGATTTTACGGAAATAGTTTATTTTTATAGATTTCAGACAACACACACCTATGAGAGACTAATACCCGTCTCCCCCAAAACACTTTTCAGCCATTTCTTATAAAAAATTTTTATTTCAAGTCATTCACACGGGTTTTTCGCTAGCAACTCGGCCCCACAGTACAGCACTATAAGTACTCTATGACACCCCGCTCCCATCCCTCCAAAAAATATTTTATTCAGAGATTTCTTGTTAAAAATTTTTACACTGAATCCTAATCTTTGGAAACAGCCTCTATTTCTGCCCGTTTAAGTTTTGATGTTGCTCCTCACTTTCAGTTGAAGAAACATTTTAAAATTCAAATTCTGATCGCGGGGGGTCGGGGCCATGGTTGAAGTTATTTTCATGTAAAAATACCCTTCCCCTTTTCCATGGAAAATTCCCCCCTCAAGAGTAACACCGTCTAATTTTTTTTCATAATTTCCTGAATTAAATTTCTGTATTGTGTATCCAAGAGGTGAATTCAAGAAAGCGTTTGCTTTTTATTGTATTTTCCATTATTTTCTTACAAAAAAACTAGAGTTTACGGTCAAAAACCCTTATTAACTCAGAAAGGACTTAAGTTTCACATTTGAACCAGAGAATTGTATTTTCCATAATTTTCTTACAAAAAACTAGAGTTTACGGTCAAAAACCCTTATTAGCTCAGATTTTACAGAAATAATTTATTTTTTCGATCCAAAAATGGACTTAATATTCACATTTGAATCAGAGAATTGTATTTTCCAAAATTTTCTTACAAAAAAATAGAGTTTACGGTCAAAAACCCTTTATTAGCTCAGATTTTACAGAAATAGTTTATTTTTTCAATCCTAAAAATGGACTTAAGTTTCACATTTGAACCAGAGAATTGTATTTTCCATAATCTTACTTACAAAAAACTAGAGTTTACGGTCAACTTATTAGCTCAGATTTTACAGAAATAGTTTTTATTTTTCGATCCTAAAAAGGACTTAAGTTTTACATTTGAATCAGAGAATTGTATTTTTCCATAATTTTCTTACAAAAAACTAGAGTTTACGGTCAAAAACCCTTATTAGCTCAGATTTTACAGAAATAGTGTATTTTTCGATCCAAAAATGGACATAAGTTTCACATTTGAACCAGAGAATTGTATTTTCCATAATTTTCTTACAAAAAACTAGAGTTTACGGTCAAAAAAACCTTATTAGCTCAGATTTTACAGAAATTTTATTTTTTCGATCCAAAAATGGACTTAATATTCACATTTGAATCAGAGAATTGTATTTTCCAAAATTTTCTTACAAAAATCTAGAGTTTACGGTCAAAAACCCTTATTAGCTCAGATTTTACAGAAATAGTTTATTTTTTCAATCCAAAAATGGACTTAAGTTTCACATTTGAACCAGAGAATTGTATTTTCCATAATTTTCTTACAAAAAACTAGAGTTTACGGTCAACTTATTAGCTCAGATTTTACAGAAATAGTTTTATTTTTCGATCCTAAAAGGACTTAAGTTTTACATTTGAATCAGAGAATTGTATTTTCCATAATTTTTCTTACAAAAATCTAGAGTTTACGGTCAAAAAAACCCTTATTAGCTCAGATTTTACAGAAATAGTGTATTTTTTCGATCCAAAAATGGACTTAAGTTTCACATTTGAACCAGAGAATTGTATTTTCCATAATTTTCTTACAAAAAACTAGAGTTTACGGTCAAAAACCCTTATTAGCTCAGATTTTACAGAAATAATTTATTTTTTCGATCCAAAATGGACTTAATATTCACATTTGAATCAGAGAATTGTATTTTCCAAAATTTTCTTACAAAAAAATAGAGTTTACGGTCAAAAACCCTTATTAGCTCAGATTTACAGAAATAGTTTATTTTTTCAATCCTAAAAAATGGACTTAAGTTTCACATTTGAACCAGAGAATTGTATTTTCCATAATTTTCTTACAAAAAACTAGAGTTTACGGTCAACTTATTAGCTCAGATTTTACAGAAATAGTTTTATTTTTTGATCCTAAAAAGGACTTAAGTTTTACATTTGAATCAGAGAATTGTATTTTTCCATAATTTTCTTACAAAAATCTAGAGTTTACGGTCAAAACCCTTATTAGCTCAGATTTTACAGAAATAGTTTATTTTTTCGATCCAAAAATGGACTTAAGTTTCACATTTGAACCAGAGAATTGTATTTTCCGTAATTTTCTTACAAAAAACTAGAGTTTACGGTGAAAAAACCCTTATTAACTCAGATTTTACAGAAATAGTTTATTTTTTCGATCCATAAATGGACTTAAGTTTCACATTTGAAAGCTACGATCGTAATGAATGATACTTGTTATCAGAAAAAATGTCAATTGCAAAAAAAAAAAAAAAAAAAATGGGTGGGGGCCAAAAAGTTGGAGGGAGGGGGCGTCCTTTGAGTTTAGGGATAGGGGACCTATGGAGGGTTGGTGTTTCTGCTGGTTAGGGTCATTGGTGCTTATGATCCTTGATGGTTAGTACTCACATACACCTTACTACTTGATTTGCAAGGATTTCTATGGTTTGTTCTGAATTTCTTTATTAAAATTATTTTCTTGCCATCTACATCTCTCTTAGTATCAGCTTTTTAGTATACTATAACGTTGGACCCTATTTTAAACTGACAACACTGTTCAAACGCCATTGAGGTTACCTTAACTGCTAATCACTTTAACCCTTTTTCTCTATCGTCAAGTACATGCTCTGGAAAGGTAACAAGGAACATAAGGCAATTCAGGAACCAGTGGGGAATCCCCGCTCGTAACTGCTAATCACTTTAACCCTTTTTCTCCATCGTCAAGTACATGCTCTGGAAAGGTACCAAGGAACGTAAGGCAATTCAGGAACCAGCAGGGAATCCCCGCTCTTAATTGCTTATCACTTTAACCCTTTTTCTCCATCGTCAAGTACATGCTCTGGAAAGGTGTCAAGGAACGTAATCTCCACAAACACGTCAAACTGTTAATTCCATGTGCAATTGATATCAATAGCAATAACCAGTCTGGTAATCTGCTCTGAAAAGGTGCCAAGGAACGTAGTCTCCCAAACACGTCAAACTGTGTGAGGGAGTTCTGACTCTCTTTGAAAAGGTGTAGAGCTTCCATAGAAATGTTTTCCTATAGCTTCTATAGAATCCAGATGATGCATTCTACTTATAACCCGTCCCCGTCCCAATACGGTTCTTCTTGATCATAAAGAAGATCTTGATTATTCAACAAGTTGGATGCTAAAAGCTGTAAACTGTAATTTTATTTTTTTTTTTCTTTGAAGAGAAGATGAAATTTCTTATTAGATGGAGTTAATTTAGATTTAATCTGTTGTTTATTTATACGACCTTGATAATGCAGTGACAGAGGGTATGTTTAAACTCTTCTTGGGGAAAAAGCACCCCAAAATATAAATTTCAAAAAATACTAAATGCGTTCATTTACTCTTCACTTACAAAACAACTAAAAAATATATACAGTCAATTATATGCTTTTTGCAGAGCTTCAGATTTTTTTTTTTTTTTTTTTTTTTTTTTTTTTGGTCTATTAGCAACAGGTCAACATTAACTGCTCATTCAATTAAGGCATTCAAATAAAATCATAAGTTACTCAATCATTAACTTCAAGACATTATTTTTAGTTCTTCTTCTGTCTTTTTTATTTTTCACTTTTACGGAAATGAATAAAAAACAACAGAGGTAAAATATAAAAAAAATCTAAATTTTTTGTAACAAACGTAAAAGCGAAGCTATGTTTTGAGAAGAGCATAAAAACTAACAGAAATTATAATGAACAATGGACTAAAACTTACAAGAAATAGAAATTAGACTTAATAAAAAATTAAACCAACATTGAGCTTAAAATGTAACAAAAATAAAGCTGATATTCAACTCAAACTCAAATCGATTAGATATATATATATATATATATATATAGATATATATATATATATATATATATATTACTATATATATATAAATATATATATATATATATATATATATATATATATATATATATATATATATATATATATATATTATATATATATATATATATATATATATATATATATATATATATATATATATATATATATATATATATATATATATATATATATATATATATATATATATATATATATATATATATATATATATATATATATATATATATATATATATATATATATAATATATATATATATATATATATATATATATATATATATATAATATATAATATATATATATATATATATATATATATATATATATATTGGAAATCGCCCCCCCCCCCCCTGCATCCTAATTATAGTTAAAAAAAAACAAATCTTAAAAGACAGACATTAAAGTTAAAAGAAACTGATATTGCATTTAATAAAAAATGAAACCAATAATGGACTTATCATGTACCAGAAACAGTTCAGTTCATTTCGTTTAATTACAAAATCATATAACACAGAACATTATTCCAAGTGGCTACCCAAAGAAAGACATGAAAGCACTTGATACTGGGCGACTGTATATACTGGGCGATGAAAAATGGTTTACAAACAAAAACTCTTAACAAACAAAAAATAAAACAACCAAATTATGAACAATCCCTAATCATGAAAATAATAACAAATATGCAAAAATAATAAAAATAATCAGAGCAAAAAAAAAGAAAAGAAAAAACAAAACAAAATCTACAAACCAAGACCCAAAAGAAAGTTTTTCGTTTTACTCTTAAATAAACCAAGCTACTCCACTGCCCGAATGGTCTTTTTAGCCTCAAACGAATTGCAACAGTTTTGATTTTGGCACCATTCGAACTGAAAAAATTGTCTACAACATATCAAAAATCGGCCAAAATTGGACGAGGTGAAATGGACAATTTCCGTTTTTTCTTTTTTAAAAACACGACTTTTTAGAAGCAACTTAATTTGCACGTATAGGAAGTCGGTAATAGGTAAATCTGTACGTAGATCACGAGTATGCACTTTGTTCCTGTTTTGAAGGCTCATGTTCAGTTCCCCCCTCCAGCCCATAAATCAAACGTTGATATAGGTCTGAGAGAACAATTACGTCGCAAAAGGAAGCAGTTTGTAGGTTTCAGACCCAATCTTCTTGATAATGGCTTCGTTGTCCCAAGTTGCACCTGAGGTGGTTGCCTAAGGCTCACTATCCAGGTAGACCTTGTGGTGCTCAGGATTACAATGAAAAAGTAATAACACCAAAAAGTCGGTATCCTCACCGGTAACTACAGTGTACACAGCCTTAAGACACTCAACCGCACTAAGCACTGCAAGCAAGTCAGCATCAGTAGTATCCTCTTCATGGGTTTCATGAGTCCCAGAGGGGGTGCATAAATGAAGCTACTAGCCCTTCAAGACTCATTAAGTGCGCTTGGGTCTTATGTAAAGCTATAACGCACCTGTAACAGTATATTACACCTCTACGTTACATAATAAGGGATGTCTTCTAAGAGATGCAAGTGTTAATTGCTTAAACACCTTCGAGGGCCAGGGATTGTTTATTTCAGAATTTCTACGATTGTTACGTAATAGGGTTTGGTTTTTACGTTATAGGTTTTGGTTTTCTAAGAGGTGCAGGTGTCTCTTACGCAATAGGATTTGTTTAATTTTGGTTATTACGTAATATGACTTGTTTACTTATGCAAATGTTTTCTTTGATTTTTACGTCATAGGATTTGCTTACTTTTGTCTGTTACGTAATAGGGTTTGTTTACTTCCGGATTTCTTAGGTTGTTACGTAATAGTTTGTTTTCTTCAAGACGTTTTAAGGCATTTCAAGATATTTTAAGAAATTTTTCTTCAAGACGTTTTTCAAGACGTTTCAAGACATTCCAAGACGTTTTTTCAACGTCTTGGGTCGTTCATCTTCTAGCATACATTATCATACCTAAATTATTTTCAGACATTTTCCTGCAAAAATAACCGTTTACACTAGAATCGGACATTTAAACTTGAAGGTACATTCCCAATAGCGTTTCTTCTTATGACTCCTAGCAATTGAGGCCAGCAGGGCACAATCTACCACCCGATGACACCCTCTAACGGAAATTATCACACCTAAAGATTTTTCAACTTTTTTCCCCAAAAAAACTTTATAAACTAAAAATAATCAATATTTTTATTTGAACAGCGGAAACTTGCCATTACCTTGTTAGGTTGCGATGTTCCATGGTAACTTCCTTCCTGTGACACTCAATGGCTGACACATGGCACCCTCTGACAACAATTATCACGCACAAGACATTTTTCGGCCATTTTTATCCAAAAATATCCGTTTACACTAGAATCGATAATTTAAACTTGAAAAATCCCCAATAATGTTTCTTTGATGTCTCCTGGCTATCTTTTTGTTGGAATAAAGTTTGAAAAACCCTAGGTGTGATGATGTGCACCAGAGGGTGTCATCGGGCTGGTAGATTGTGCCACGCTGGCCTCAATTACCAGGAGTCATTAGAAAAAAACTTTCTTGGGAATTTTTCATTAAGTTTAAACGATCGTAAACGGATATTTTTGGAAGAAAATGTCCAAAAATGTCATATTTGTTATAATGGTTACCATTGGTTGCCATGTGCCAGCCATTGAGTGTCACAGGCTGGGAATCACCATTGAACATCGCAATCTAACAATGAAATGGCAAGTTTCCGCTGTTCAAATAAAAACAATGGTCATTTTTAGTTTATAAAGTTGTTTTTTGTCTGAAAAAAAGTGGAAACGCCTTTAGGTGTGATAATGTGAGTCAGGGGGTGCCATAGGGGTGGTAGATTGTGACACCCTGGCCTCAATGGCTAGGAGTCATCACAAGAAAGGCAATTGGGAATTTTCCTTTAAGTTTTTTAAATGATCGATTGTAGTGTAAACGGTATTTTTTGTAGTGAAATGTCCGAAAATGCCTTAGGTATGATAATGCATTCCAGAGGGTGAACAACTCTTCCCCCTCCTGGAATTACCTGCTAGAGTGGGGCTGCCACATATTGTCGCGGTGGCGTGGATATTCATAGTCTTGGCTCAAAGAAACGTGCCATTTTTATTAAAACCTCTCAGAAGTAAACCGAATGCAAAAATGTCTCTTTTTTCTTGTAGATGCGTCCAATAAAGCAATAGAAACGATTTATTTTTATTAAGACCTCTCAGAAACATTTCTTAATATGGCCTAAATTTACCTCTAATAACAACCCTCCCTGGAATTTCTGGCTATGCCCCCCCCCCCCGCCTTTCTGTAATTCATAGTTCTTTTTTCTTATATTTTATCCTTTATAAGCTTTCTCTCCTTTTACTTTTTCTTTTATTGAGTTTTAACTGCCTTTTCTGTAATTTCATGATTTTATAATGTAATTGACGCTTTTATTTCATCTCTGATAGCACATTCGAGTTTTAATAGAGTAAAAGACTCTATTACTAAAAAATATACTGAGAACTTGATGAAACTTATATATTTGAAATCAGCATAAAAATATGATTCTTTTGATGTATCTATTGGTATCAAAATTCCGTTTTTTACAGTTTCGGTTACTATTGAGCCGGTCGCTCCTTACTTACAGTTCGTTACCATGAACTGTTTGATGATTGGCAATTTTTACTCTGCTGCTATGCCAATCGTTAGGTATGTCTTTTTTTGAATTGGTCTATCAATAGTTTTCATGAGTCAAGGAATGTTTGCCTATTATATTCATTCTGCTAAAAAGCGTTTTTGCTTAACATGGTCGTTCATTCATTCAATAGCCTATAATTGTCCAAAACCTCCATCCCTTTATGAGACAGGAATGGATTAATTACTTAAGACATGTGTAACAATAGATGATAAAGTTGAGGTCAAATCCCAATTGAGGAGCTTAGAAACTGTCTGGCATCACTTTGTCAATTACACTTTGTCCTAGATTGGAACCAACAAGTTTTTCACTGTCAAGAACTGACATTAAGAGGTTAAAGATTCGTTTTTCAATCAACCAAATTAATTTCGATGACTCTGATGTTGGCATTGATAAATTTCGAAAGTGAATTTTCGTCCATATTATCGGCTTTTACAACTCTGTAGATTCCAATTTGTCACTTTGAGGAGGTTTGAGAGAAAATTGATTAAAAGAGGTCGATAATCGTTTGCTGTCATTCTTTTACGCGCCTTTAATTGGGGAAATAAGATTTTCGCTGTCAGAGGGGGGAGGGGTACATCAAGGAGCTAAAGATTCTTTTTTAGTCATTTGAATATTGATAACTGGGAAAATTTTACGCCAAGAAATAAATGTTTAGTCCCCGCTCTTAAATTATGTTCAGCTGGTACTGATAAATACAAAAAAAAAAACAGAGATGTTAGATTTTGTCAATAGTCACGTTAATCAATTAAATAAATTGTAGAGCTGTTAGAATAGAAAACCCACTCATGTCTGGAACGTGAAACATGATTTTATACTTTATTACTTTACTTACTTCAATTCACTAACCCATCCTAACAAAGCAAGATCAGTCAAATTTGTCAACTTCCAAATTTAAGCCTCTTTCTATTCTTTCCCCAGCAAACCAACTCTTTGAACAGTTTTACAAATTGTAGGAACTTAGGATTACTTTCTATTCTTTCCCCAGCGAACCAACTCTTTGAACAGTTTTACAAATTGTAGGAACTTAGTATTACTTCCATAATTCCCTATACTGCCTATTAGTTGCCTGTTTCCTATAATTTTTAAATTTAGCCCCCCCTCTTTTTTTAAGAGCTGGTCCTCTTCCTCAAAAGTGAGCAATGTGCAAGTATCTCCTCTGTATGTTGCAACAGTAAAAGCCTTGAATTTCAATAATTCTATCCAAAGAACTATTTTCATTCCTAAAATCAACTAGATTATATTATTGTATAAAAAAGAAGTTTATTTTTTGCTCTTTTATCGTCACACCTGGTGAAAAATATTGAATAAAGTTTTTGGAATCCAACGGAAGGTTGAATATTCCTTTACTCCACTTCTATTGATGCTAAGTAGCCTACATCCTTGTTGAGACATTAGTTACAAGGGTGCCGGCAGAAAATTGTCCAGGCAGGGGGCAAATATCATTGGTGGCTGGGTGGCAGGGAATACATATCAGGAAATTTTTTCGTAGGAGTAAGTTTATTTTTAAATACTTTTAGGAAAAAACTCTCAAATAAAAAGAGCAATTAAAGTGCATGCAAAATGAAACAAAATACAGTAAATTTTAAACTACAAGGACTCTTGGCAAAGGGATCAATTTATTTAATCAATAAAATATTTAATTATTATGCATTTAATCTTAAAAGAAAATCAAACTCGAACCAAAATTACAGAAACATTTATTGCTTCCGTAGATTATAACAGATGTAGACTTGTCTTCATACAAGTTCGTACGCCTTAGAATAGTTTACAGGCAAAGTAGAGATACTCAAAAATCATCCTGCCTGCATAGATACCACGTTTTGATTAACGGCAATGTAAAATGCACCTCTTTTATAACAGGATAACTCTCCCTCCCTCGAACTTAAATCCCTTATATATTCAGACATTAAAAAAAGGAATAGCGAAAGAAAAACAAAATTTAAACTTACTATCCAGCTGTCAAATTAACCCTCTTTCTTTTTAGTGTCCTATTCAAATAATAAAATGAACAGGATAAGAAAGAAATTTCGTCACAATAGAATCTTATCAAATAGTTTGTGATAAAAAAAACTGGAAGTAAAAAGTGAGTTGGACCATTATTCACCAAAATTAAAAATGGAATTCTCCTGATAATTGCTACACCGGCAGTATTGGTTTTTTATGCTGCTTCTAAATATATAAAATTCTTTCAGTTTATTGTTACCCAGCCGAAACCAAAAACCTGAAAAAATTTGCCTGATTTTTGAAAAAAGGGGAAATAACCCCAAAAAAGCAAGCAATCTTATTGAAAATCCCTTCATTAGGTACATCATATCAGATAAACCTACCATAGAGGTTTCGAGCTCCAATTTTAAAAATGTGGAATTTCGCATTTTTTTTTCAGAAGAAACATTATCGATGCATGTTTATTTGTTTTGTTTTTCACAGGGGTAATCGTATCAAACCGAAGATTCAAGATAATTGGGAGGGAGCTCATTCAAACGTAAATTTAAAGCTCTTTTTTAAGTGACCATACAGATTGAACCAGGGGAAAGTCTTGTTTTTTTTTGCTATTTTAGGGCACAAAACTACGACTGTATCCCCAAAAGGACGAATTTGCAATCAATTTAAAACGTTTAGGAGCTAATTGATTTTAAAAGTATCAATAACTATATTTTAGGCTTCCCAGTTGCAAAAGAAGATAATGCAACACGGTGGCAGTACTGGATTCAACCAAGTTGATTCGCTTATTTGTAATGAAATAGGCTACTTTTGGTGATCTGTAATTGCGTATCAGTTATAATGAGGAGGGGGTTAGTCATTTTTTAGGTGGGGGTAGGGTAGACTCCTAATAAATGATGAATTCTAATGGACAAACTGCTTCCTCTTCATGAGGCTTCAGATAAATGTTGAAAAAAGGTAGGGGGGAGTAGGAATTAATTAAGTTGTTTTTCTATTCAGCTAATATGCTACATTCTCATATCTACCCGCACAGTGGTGGAAAATGCAAGGTGGGTCATCATCAGCCCCAGAAGGAAATTTCTTTTGGGATGGCAAATACTGCTTGAACTTAATTTTGAGCAAATTTAAATGGTGTTATTTTCTTTTTGTATTTATACGAAGTAGCCTAGTTGAAAGTACCTTACTTTAGTGATACTTTCATGACGTGATACTTACTATGACGTGGGAGGAGTCATAAAGAAAGATTTAAAGGAAATGGGAACTTCGTGGGCGGGTGTAAAAAGAGAGGCTTTGAATAGATTGGGGTGGAGGAGGATCGTGCGTAGCTGTGTTGGCCTCAGGCAAATAAGGCGGCATGGTGCTGCGGTGAGTTGTTAGAAGTAGTAGTAGTAGTTAGTTTAAAAACCTTTTCTATTTGCTTAATTACATTTCATGAAACTGTAAAGTTTTATGAATACAATGCTTTTGGTAACACAGAAAAAACGATCAATGTTTCAATGATCTCTGTTTGGATTTT
This sequence comes from Artemia sinica, assembly GCA_027921565.1. Lineage (NCBI taxonomy): Eukaryota > Metazoa > Arthropoda > Branchiopoda > Anostraca > Artemiidae > Artemia > Artemia sinica. The sequence goes on along the minus strand of CM051267.1, from coordinate 6,134,092 downwards.
AAGTGGTAATCAAACAGTTCGGGCTAACGAACTGTAAGTAAGGAGTAACCCGGCTAATAATAACCGAAACTCTAAAAACAGAAATTTTGATACCAATAGATATATCAAAAGAATTCGCTTATTATGCTGATTCCAATATATGTAATTCATTAAGTTTAATTTTACCCATCAAAAGCTACGAGCCTGAGAAAATTTGTCTGATTTTTGAAAAAAAGGGAGAAAGACCCCCTCAAAGTCATATAATTTTTATGAAAATTACACCTTCGGATTCAGCGTATCAAAGAACCCTACTGTAGAGGTTTCAAGCTCATGTCAGCAAAAATGTGGAATTTTCTAATTTAAACAAGTTTTGCCGGAAGAAAGATCACGGATGCGCGTTTATTTGTTACTTTTTTCTATAGGTGATCGTATCGATCCAGTGGGCCTAAAACGTCGAGATAGGGCTGATTTTAACAAAAATGAGAAGTTCTAGTACCCTTTTTAAGTGACCAAAAACATTGGAGGGCAACTAGGCCCCCTCCTACGCCACTTTTTTCCCAAAATCGTCTGGTGAAAATTTTGAGATGGCTTTTTTCTTCGGCATAGTTAAAAGGCCCCATAACTATGTCTTTAGAGATAAAAATGACCTCTTAAAGCCCCTGGGGAAAGGTTTTTAAGTTATAAATTTTCCTATTGTTTTAAATGTTATTGGGAAGTTTTTCGAGTGGGGAAAGGAGGACGAATTTTCTGCTGGAAGGATTTAGCACGGGAGAATTTTCATGGAGAGGGAAGCTCCAGGGGGTGAAATTTTTAGGGAAAATTTTCCACTGGGGTGAATTTGCCATAATTCCTATATGAGATTTCTTAATATGTCTTGCTTTTTCTTTACCGATTCAATTTTAGCCGTGGAGATGTTAAGGGTAATTGTCCGGGGCTAATTTTCGCCAGAAATTGAATTGCCAGAGGATATTTCTGTGGGAGGGGGGATTTTTCTGGTGAGTAGGAGCCAAGTATCCTGTCGCTATTTAAAAAAAGATCAGAAAATAAATTTCAACTGAAAGTAAGGAGTAACATTAAAAACTTAAAACGAACAAAAATTATTACGTATATGAGGGGAGTTGCCCCCTCGTCAGTACCTACCTCGCTCTTTACGCTAAAGTTTAAATTTTGTCCCAATTCTTTTAAAACAACCCCTGAAACACAAGGGTCGTTTGATTAGAACAATAGGTAGCTTTTTTTTAAAGGCCCCGAAAACTGTAGCGTGAAGAGCGAGATGCTAAAGGAGAGGGGCAACCCCCCCGCGCCCCTAATGTACGTAATAATTTCCGTTTTTCTTAAGTTTTAGTGTTGCTCCTTTCTTCAGTTTGAAAAAAACTTTTTTTTTTTTTTTTTTTTTAATGAAGCGAAGAGACAAACATTTTTCTAAAGGCAATGGAAAAAATGAGTCAATTAAAATAAAAGTATATAAAAATAAAAAAAAGTAATTAATTACAAAAAATATATACAAAACAATAGCATACTGACAAAAAATAAGATATAAACTCCTAGTATTCAATTCTGTTGAGGAATGCCGAGGCGTTGGACGGATATTTTCTAACAATATCGACAGTTTTGAACTTGGTTATCAAACACCAAAATAGTTCATGCCTTTAGACTCAATTGTTTATAAAAAGTAACGCATTATCAAAGTACTTTGTTCAATGTCAAACGTTTAAAACTAAAATGAAGAAAATCAAAAAAACATTTTTAATTCAAAATTTTTAGAATACCCAAAACCAATATATTTGACACCTTTATAATTCAGAAGTGTAAAAAATTAAATTTTTTTCAAAGTTAGAACTACATAAATACAATCACTTATGGGAAAAAATGATAGTAAAACACAAAAAAAAGTATCCGTTCAGGAGGAAAATACAAAAATTCCCACCATGAATGATTTTATGCAGTGATTAAACCCATACAGAGTATTTCACTATCTAATCTACAAAATTTAGCATAAAATATCAAAAACTGAGAATCACAAGCAAAATACTAAACACCACACAGAATAAGGAAAACGAAAAACAATAAATTGACAACAATTATTAGCACTTAATAGTAATTAAATGAAGGGAAAAAAATTTAAATAAAAAAATTATACAATATCTAGTCTCATTTTCGGTTCAAGTATTCCAAAACGGCATACCGAGCCTCTTGATGAACCAGATAACATTAATAAATTCCCACCATTCCGTTCAGGGGAAACATTTCTGATTATAGTGGCTTCATATGCTTCGTATATAAGCTCATGGGTACTCTTGCAATGCAAGCAAAAGTCGACTGCTTATTTTTTTACCAAAATTGCCCCTTATTAAGTTTGTTTTCTTTGTGTTTTCTATAATTAAACGACCTTTCTAGTGTACTAATAGCTGCACTAATTAATAAAAAAAATACGTATTTAGGATCACCATAAAAAGCTGATTCTTTGATTGAATGTTATTAATAGTTAAGCTCTTGCCCCTTTCATTATTGCCAGCCCCCCATTGCACTTCCTGGCTGAAGGGCCACGAAAACGGAGATCAGCACCGCCGGTTTGGACCTTAAAAGTGCCGCATCCTTTACCTTTTTACCTTTACTTTCATTATTGACTATGAAGAATTGGTTTTTTTTTTTTGTTTACTCCAACCAAATCATATAGAAAAATTTTTGTGGGAAAACTGGAAATGGGTCACTCAGTCACAAATTAGAACTTATATTTTCCTTATTAAGGATCAAAATCTATTGGTAGGCAGCCAACAATGGTGCAAACACACACTTTTTTCATGTTTTTTTCCCTATTCTGCTCTTTTTCCTTTGGTTTCCTTATAATTACTTTTAGTCCCAAATTTCCAGGGGGTCCATGGCCCTCTTACCCCCCCCCCCTTGCCTGAGGCCCATGGTTAGTTGCAGAAAAGTTTCCAAAGAAATAAGTTTTTCTATTAAAAGTGAAAACTCGTATCAAACCAAAAACAAGGAGAAATAAAGTAATATAATATTATACTGTAATATAATATAATATGCTTCAATATAATAATATAAAGTAATATAATAGTAATATAAGTAAGTGATATTCAGGGGACTTAAAGCAAACAAAAATCCTATGAATTAAGTATTAAAACTCCAAATCGAACAGAAATTAAAAAGAGCAATCACACCAAAACATAAAGGTAACCCTAGTTTTTAGAACTCTACAGATATTGGAAAATAGCACCAGTCAGTTTATTTGAGTTGATTTTCTTGATATAACTTGCGCAAAGTTTCAACTTCGCCCTTTACTTCCGTAAGAAAGAAATTGTTTTTTTTTTTTTTAATTAATTTTTGCTCGTGTTTATTATTTTTAAGCATGCACAATAAAGCTCAGAAAAAAAAATATTTGTCTAATTCGGGAATCAAACCGAAGAAGTCAATAGGATTTTTTATTAAAATAAAACATTAGACATAGGTACTACTCCCTACCCTCCTTCCACCGTGTGAAAAATATTGAAAAAAAGTTTTTGGAACCCAACGGAAGGTTAAATATTCCTTTACTCAATTTCTGTTGATGCCAATTACATCTTTTTTAAGACATTAGTTACAAAAAAAGTTACCAAAGAAATAAGTTTTTCTATTAAAAGTGAAAAGTATCAAAACTGCTTTTCAATAAGATATGTCAAACTTGGTTACAAACTAAAGAGTTGTTCAATGTCAAATTACTGACAAAAAAATTTGCTATTTTCAAAATTTTTAGGATGCCTTTGAGAATGTGTCTAACCAATATACAGTTTTTGACTTGGTTTTCAAGAGTCCAAACACTGGACTCAATTGTTAAAATAGGGTGTGGGTGGGAAAAGGGATGGGGAGTGGAAGAGCGGGGAGGGCGCATTGATCAATTAGTGGTTGTTCTATTAGGATCTTTGAGAATGTGTCTAAAACTCAATTATTTCATGAAAGTTAAAATAAAAAAAAGACCTTTTTTATGAGGCAGTTTTTTTTTTGTAAACACATTTTTTATTTTTTGCTCACTAAAGTGGATTAGAGGGGAGTATACAAAAGGGTAGATTGTAAATATTCAGCTAAGGGCTTTTGATCATGGAGATTATAATGATACCCTTATTGTGCTTTCCAGCCTTTCCACTCTATAAGGTGCCGAACGGCACTTTATGATGGAGCTATAAGAGTCATTAGCTGAGAGATGCCGTTGCTTCTGACTGAGCCATTAAAAATATCTCTAAGATCTTGCGATAAACTGCTAACCGGCAGTAAAATAAATAATTATAAATAAATAATGATAGGCAACATGCTATAACCAATATGCTAACCATACAAAAGTGACTTTCCTTTCAAGACAGGGGGGGGGGAACTACTTTGATGAAATTCAAACATTTTTGAAAATTTACACCCTAAAAATCGATTTCTTGTCTAAAAGTTTCCAGCTCCCAGCTTTTCGACCATTTTTTGACCCAAATTGGTGTTTTTGGTACGAAATAATATCATTGGCTGATTATTGATTATAAACCTTAGTAGTCACCGCAACATTCATGGCATTATCAGCTGACAATTTATGGATCTATCAGCTGATGATTTATGAATAAACAAGGAAGTCACTGCGGCGTTCAAGTCACAGATTAGAGCAGTTTTTTTAAGATGGGGGTTTCAGAACCTCCTGTATAGGTTTTTCAAACCAAAACAAATCGATTGCTTCCATTAGATATTTAAATTCCCAGAAATTTTAACAGATTCTCGATAAAAATTGATTGTTTCATGGCATAAAATGGCAGAGAATGCCACTTTGTGGTGGCCTTTCAAGATGGGAAACCTAAACCTCTTATTTTTAAATTAAGACAATGAAAAATCATGTAGCTATCTCAGAACTTCCACTCTCTGGCATTTGAACTTTAAGCAAAATTTTTTTTTTTTTTTTTTTTTTTTTTTTTTTTTTTTTTTTTTTTTTTTTTTTTTTTGCCAAAAACTGGCAGGAAAACCCTAGTTTGCTGGGGGACGATATATTTTGGTACTTCAAAAAGGCAGTATGTTTTGCTGTTTCTTTTAAAATGAGCCTTCTGAATATCCTACGACCACAGGATTGATGCAATTACCCTTGGAACATAAAAAAAATAAAAAAAAATCATAAATTTGTTTTCGCAGTAGACTTTTACTATAACGATAAATCAGAATAATAGTTACCATTCCTGAATCAGCTTCAAATGGCAGTTTTTTCTTACTAGACAGTTTTATCTCACAACACAATTTTTAAGTTTTCGGTAACTATGGTAACTAACTTAGGTAACTACGGTTCGCTCTCTACTCGGTTGGTTGAAAGTATTGCTACAACCAATGATACTCATCGTTGGTTAAACGTATCGTTGCAACTGATACAACGTTGCAAAACTATTGCAACGATACAACGTATCGCTGTATCGTTGCAACCAACGATACAACGATATCGTTGCCACCAACCATGATGCATGTGCCATTTTGAGGTTAGAGAGCAAAATATAAAAAGTATTCACTTTTCATTCTGGCTGATTATTGTATTATGTTATTGCAATATGTTATAATGTTATTATTGATATTGTATGATGTTATTATCTAGCTGATGATTGTATTCATTGTATTATATTATGTATTTTGATATTATATTATGTATACCATAAATACCATTATAGTATAGTATTATTTTAACCGAAATTTTTGACTTTATAGCCTTTTGCTTTCATCCTTTGTTTTCAAACTTATATCAACTTTTCAAATCCTGGAATGAGCGAACAAGTTTTTGATTGCCAGGAGCTGTCACCCAACAGGTTAATGGTTAGTTTATGTTTCAGCTACCCAAATCGATTTTGTGACAATGTTCTGACATTAATAAATCCAGAAAGGAAAATTTACATTAGTATAATCGAGCTTTGTATATTATTAACAACAGAAAACACTTTTTGGAGCGAAATTGAGCATTTAAATGAGAAAAATTATTACTTCTCAAATATATTATCAAACTGGCTCAAAATCAAATTTCTTGTGATATTTCCTGCAGAATTTGGAGAACTAATACTTTATTAAAACCACAAAATAATTTATGCTTTTATACAGCTGAAAAAATAAAGCAGTCCAGGCAGGGCCTTAGATCCGTCAAACAAGAAGCCACGCAAGTTTTTCTTGTCCATGAGATGGAGAAGTACAACATAGACATACTTTGAAAACAGCTGAAAAATAAAGCAGTCCAGGCAGGGCCTTAGATCCGTCAAACAAGAAGCCACGCAAGTTTTTCTTGTCCATGAGATGGAGAAGTACAACATAGACATACTTTGCATATCCGAGACCAGAATTTCAGGTTCTGGCTCCATAGTTTATTACAGCTCCTGAAACGCTACATCAATTCCATTTTTTCTCTACTCCGGAGTAGAGGATAATTCGGGACTCCACGGAGTTGGTTTCATCATGAACCAAAGAACCAGAAATGCTCTCCTAGAATGGGAACCAGTCTCCTGTAGACTTGCCAGAATCAGACTAAAAGGAAACCCCGCAAATGTGTCGATAATTTCTACCTATGCCCCCACCCGTGACGCTGCTGATACGACCAAGGATGATTTCTACGGCGAGCTACAGCAGCTGTCTTCTTCTGTTGCCGCACGTGATTACTTGATTGTTGCTGGAGACTTCAACGCAAGAGTTGGTCCCTCTGACCAAACCACAAGACAAGTCCTGGGAAAATTTGGACAAGGTCACAGATGCGAGAATGGGCAAAGGTTGTTAAACTACGCCTTGATGAAACCACCTTGTTGTCACCAATACCATATTTCAGCACAAACCTAGCCACCTTTTAACTTGGCATTCAAATGACGGTGTCACTAAGGCTCAAATAGACTTCATTCTCGTACGCCAGCGCTGGAGAAGCTCCGTACAGGACTCTCGCTCTTACAACGGCGCGGACACAGGCTCGCAGTCTGGGTCTGACCACAGGCTTGTTGATGCAAAAATTTTGCTACGTCTTGCAACTCGGAGGAAAAACAAACCCAAGGCCGGATTCGACATCGGTAAGCTCCAAGACAAAGAAGTTCGGCAGGCCCTCAATTTGGAACTGACTAACCGATTTGACGCCCTCAGTTCTGATGAAAACCCAACCCCCGAGAAGAGATGGGAGACCTTTAAAACAGTGATGACAGAGACTGCTGATGAGATCCTAGGCCGGGCAAAAATCAAACGACAGCACTGGATTACCGCTAGGACCCTGTCAATAGTCGGTGAGCGAAGACAAAAGATGAGCGGCCCTAAAGAAGAAAAACAAAAGAGCTGCGCAGACAGGTAAAACGCTCTGTTCGTCTGGACCGCCGCCAAATGTGGGAAGATGCTACCGTGTCGTTAGAGAAAGCAGCACGCTCACATGATACCCGCAAGCTTTACCAGATCCTGAAAGAGTCCGTTGGTAAGAAAGCTGCTGTCTCAGAAATAGTCAAAGACAGATCAGGAAAAATCATCAGTTGTCAGAAGGAGCGCTTAGCAAGATGGAAGGATCACTTTCAGATCCTCCTAAACCCATCCCCATCATCCGCCCCTGATGCTTTCCCACCTGCCGTTTCTAAAGAACCCTACGATGTCGAGCTGGATACACCGACCAGAGCCGAAATACTAAAAGCGATCAAGACCCTGAAGAACCACAAAGCCCCAGGTGAAGACGGCCTCCCCCCGGAAGTGTACAAACAATGCCCTGAGGTCACTGCTGAACAGCTCCATGGCATTCTCGAAGAAGTGTGGAGGACCAATTCTTTCCCAAAAGATTGGAAGACATCAGTCATTCTCCCCTTCTATAAGAAAGGAGATAAAACCGAATGCAAAAATTACCGCGGAATAAGTCTTATAGACATTGCGGTCAAAATATTCGGGTTATACTCTTGAACCGCTTCAAAGGGACAAGGGAGGAAAGAACCCGAGAAAATCAAGCCGGCTTTCGGCCAGGTAGAGGCTGTACTGATAATATCTTCGTTTTTCGCCTCATTATCCAGCAGTTTGAAAGGTACAATCTAACCTGATCTTGATGTTCCTGGACTTCATTGCCGCCTTCGACCTGTCACTCGCCAGAAACTTTGGAAGATCCTAGAGAATGACGGAATGCCGCTGAAGTTTGTTGAACTGATGAAAGGCATACTATGACGCGTCAGTGAGCCGATTTCGAGTCTATGGTGAAGAAACTGAAGAATTCCTGGTTGAATTCGGAGTAAAACAAGGGTGTATCCTTTCTCCGACTCTGTTCAATTATTGCGTCGATTGGGTGCTTGAAAATGCACTGTCGTCCTATCCAGGAGTTCAGATCGGACAGAATCTTTTCACTGACTGACCTCGATTATGCGGATGATGTTGGCCTCCTGTCAGAACCCATAGAAGCTCAAAACATGCTTGACAACGTGGTGGCCTGGGCAGACCTGATCGGCTTGAAAGTCAGCACAGAGAAAACGAAATTCATGGCTATTAACCACGACACAGGACCATTCACACTAAACTGTCAATCAAGTTCAGCTGGAAAAAGTCAACTGTTTCACATACTTAGGCTCCCAAATATGTATTGACGGATCCTCCGACGCTGATATCCAACAGAGAATACAGAAAGCGCAGACAGTCTTTGCCTCCCTTCGGAAACCCTTATGGAATCGCCGCGAAGTCAGTGTCCGAACGGAAGTTCGAATCTACATGGCACTAGTCCGCACCGTTCTCCTTTACGGATGCGAAACATGGTCGGTAAACCTACAGCATGAGAATACGCTGAAGGTGTTTGAGCATACCTGTCTGCGAAGAATTCTCAGAATACAGCTGCGTGACCGTATCTCCAGCGCGGATCTACGTCGAATGTGCAATATTCGGAGAGATGTTGCGCTCACTATTAAAGAACGCCGTTTGAAATGGTTGGGCCATGTTTTACGGAAGCCGCCAAATACTTGCCTCGCCAAATACTTCTAGCCGAGCCTATTAGCTCCTGGAAGAGACGCCAAGGAGGACAGAGGAAAAAACTGGTGGAACCTGGCCAATCAGACCTTGAACCTATCGGGGGATTCAGAAAGTTCGGACACAGATGGTCAACTCAGTGGCTTACTTTTGCAGAGCAGCTGGCAGAAGATCGCTCAACATGGTCCAAGAAGGTCTCCAAGATCATCGATGCCGGGCGAGGTGGAAAAACGCCTGATTCCCGCCACAAGTACAAGTAAGTAGTACTCTTTTCAGTCTTAAAATGGATATTTAGTAATTATTTTATAAACAAATCTAGAATTAAGGCATTTGGAGAGTGTTTGGACTAAAGATTTACTTTGGAAAATTGCATCGTAAGGTGAAATTCTTCGTTATACTGTCAGAAATAACTGAATTCAAACAGTTTATATATGATTAATTAGTCCCTGACTTCCAATAACCCTACAGTGCGTTTTCACAGTTTAAAATATTATACTATTAGCAGCTACTGATAAGCTGCATTATAAATCAATGTGTCACACGAGAAATTGTTTAATAAAAACCTGTTATATTTTTATTGAAGTTTTTGAAGATAATTTGAATTGTATTGGCCTACCAAATCCGCTTTTGTTTTTTGTTGTTTTTTTTTTTTTGCGTGGGTTTTGCGTAAGTTAACTTGTTCACTAAAAGCCATTGATATCATGGCCAGTGAAAGATTATTGGGAGCCTTGGGAGCCATGGGGGCCTTTTAGATTAGTCATTCTTCTTAGCAGGCCAATTATGACTATTCTGGTCTAGTTTTATAGAGAAAGGTTGTATAAGCTGAAAAGAAACAATTTTGTTCATTTTAAGGTCCAATTTTGCTTCTTACTCAGATTTGAAAAAAATATTGGTCATTATCTATATTTATTTTATGGCCAAACGGTTGTCTGTTGCTAGATTTTCAGACTCTTTGTCGGTAAATTTGCCAAAGGACAGAGAGCCTCTCCAAGGGCTTAGTTATCAAGATCAATCAAGAATTTGGGGGTTAACAAGTGACAAAAGTTGACATTTGCTAATGAACGAGTGAAAGCACGCTTGTTTCTACGAACGCATCACAGAATTCAACTTTCAATGACTTTTCGTCGTTGCTTGTGCATTAACACTTTTCTGGCTAATGCCCCTCCCGGTTGATTCCCTCCAAAGACGGCTACCCCTCGAAACATTGTCCCTGCGTATAAAATTTTGCTCATTTGATAAAAAATACCAGTTCAATCAAAATGCCTTGTCTTGTACTTTTTGTTCTTCCGTCGAGATATGCGTGTTTTCTTTGGGTGGGGGAGCGGACTTAGAGGAATAATTATTTGGACACTATACATACATAAACAACTTAGAGATTTTCGTTGAAATTCAAATTCAAAACCATTTTTTTTTTTCTCTGGGCTTACCGGTGACAGTCGTTCTAAGACATTTAATTACCATAAATATATATAAAATATAAAAATGTCAAATGGATGGTAAGTTTGAAGAAACCAAGAGTGTAGTTTGCTATGAGGCAGGGGGGACAACAGCCCCTCCCAGAGCTTGGTCTGCGTCCCCCCAGACTCAAGCTTGCCCCTCCCCCGTCTGAAATTTAGTTTCTTCCAAAATCTTGTCAAAACTAAGATAAATCTGCATAATTCAAGCATCAACAGAAACAGATCAGTTTTTTTTAGTACATATTTACCTTTACAGTACTATAGGTTAACTTTATATAGTACTGTTAAGTACCTTTATAGTACTTTTAAATTACTAAATAGTGCCTTTATGATACCAAACGGCTTGTTTTTTAGCTTTTACTGTCATTTTCTACTTGGTTTGGGAAAATTGGCTCCAACTTTAGCCCCCCCCCCCCAGTATTTGGAAGAAATTACGCCCCTGAAAGAAACCCTACCGGGGTCTTAGCCTAACCTGAATTTTGATGACAAGGACCGCTAATAAATGTTTATTTGGGTACAATATATTGGGTAATTACATGCATATATACATAAACTCAGCGAGAAACTAACCTAGCTATCCTAATCTGAATATGTGAGGGTTTTATTTATCCGTCGACTTGCCTAGAAATGGCTCGCGGATCGCCATATTGCGTTGCACTCTTCCATCTACAATTTCTGGCAACAAAGCTTCTATATAAAATTTATAGAGCTTTGGAAACATTTTTTGTTGCCAAAAATTATTGTCGCGGTGATCTTTTCAATGTGGACATCTCCATTGCCGAAGTACACAACGAAAAATCCCAGGTCGAGGTCGCAAAATTCTAGCTGCATCTGAACTTGATAAAAATAATTATGGTTCCTCTTTAAATGGACGCTATTTTTATTGTAAAGGAAAACACATTTATTTCTCTTAAGCCAGTCTGCCACTGAAACGTCTTTAGCAGTGAGGGGACATTTTACTTCGAGAATCACTCTTCCTCCTCCATGAAGAGCAACAATGCCATCTGGGCTGGCAGCAAGAAACCCCTCAGTTTTATGAACAAACAGTCCAGCAGGAGTGACTTTGTAATTTGTTTTTTTTGCTCAAAAGCAGCCAGAGCCATAGGCTTATGTACATGCCCGTGTTCCATAGCTCTGGTTTGGTGATCAGGGGCTATACAAAGTGCACATTATCACAGTAACTTGTCTTTCACTTGCCGAAGTTTATTTAATACCAAGTAAAAAATAAAAAAAAAATGTAAAAGAAAACATATACATAATGCCTAACTATGTAGTTAGGCATTATCTCTATATTCGTCAAATTGAAAGAAATTAAACGGTTTTTCTAAGATATCTGGGAAATTCGGTGTCGGATTTTAGTTTTCTCTCGTTTATTTAAATCTATTACATGAGTTCTACAAGTTATATCGAGGCCGTCAACATAATTCTAAATAGTTTGACCACACAAACTAAAAACGTTTATAATGGACGAGAGAGGGCAAGTTTTTATCGTACCACATCCCCTTAAATATATGATAAGCCTCGCAAATTTTCTTTTTTCTGTATTTGGTAGCCTAATGACACAAAAAAGGGCAACATTGTTCTCTACAGAAACAGAAAACAAACATATACTGAAAAAAACGGATAAGACAAAAACTGCGTTTGATCATATGGATATGTTAAAGCAACTATTCTTTTCACAATATATATTCGGCTGGAAATACCTAAAATAAAAAAAAAATTTATACACCAAATCAACCCTCCAGCCTCTGAAGGCCCCTTAGCCTCGATTTTAGTGCTTCTGACGATAAAATTGAATGCAGTGATTTACCGCTTACTTTTTTCTAATCCACTCAATCCTGGAAACGAGTAACAAAAGTGGCGCTCTTCGATGCAAAATAGCACCACGCAGGACTGTAAGAGCTGGTTTACTAAACATTAATGACTACTACCACTACTAACAACTCACCGTAGCACCAAGCCGCCTGAGGCCAACACAGCTACGCACGCTCCTCCTCCATCTCAATCTACTCAAAGCCTTCCTCTTTAAACCCTATCAGGAAGTTCCCATTTCCCTTAAACCTTTCTTTATGACATCCCCCGACCCCAACGGCGGACGTTCTGCTTTCCGTTTAGCCCTAGACGGTTGGCCAAAAAGGACAATCTTTAGCAAGCTATAATCCTTCATCCGCAGAACATGCCCTAGCCATCCCAACCTTTCTCTCATTATGGCCGTAGAAAGTGGGATTGAACCACACTTTTTGTACAACCTACTGTTTGAAATACGGTCAGTCAGCCGGGTACCCAGAACAATCCGTAGGCAATTTCTCTGGAAAACATCTAGCAAATCTTCGTCCTCTTTTCGGAGTGCCCATGCTTCAGAACCATATTTGATCAGTGTCACCACCGTAGGTTCCAATATTCTAATCTTGGTTTGCAGACTTATCTTCCTATTCTTCCAAACTTTTTTTAACTATGAAAAAACACCCTGAGCCTTGGCTATTCTGCTTCTAATATTTCCACTGCTCCTAACGACTTTACTAATATTACTACCAAGGGAAGTGAATCTGTCCACCTGTTCAATCTTTTTGTTACCCAACGTCACCTTTTCATCTTCACTTGTTCCTAGCCTTAGTGATTTAGTCTTCATAACATTAATTTTTAAACCTACTCTAGCACCCTGAACTCGCAAAACCTCTAAAACTTCATTCATTTTGCTCACACTTTCATCTAGGATGCATAAATCACCAGCATAATCTAAGCTAAGGAGAGTTTTTCCTCCCCATTTGATTCCGTGGTTTCCCATTGCCTTTCCTGTGCTCCTTAAGACAAAGTCAATCAAAATGATCCATCTAAAGGGGGATAGAGCACAACCCTGCTTAACTCCTGATTTTATACGAAATTCTTGACAATTAACAATAATTCTATATTGTCGCTCGTCCATCTGCTTATGGTCAGTCGTTTTTTTTGCGATCACCCCGTGGACAAAAAAAAAGAAGAAAAAGAGACACGCAACAGTGCTTCCCATGTAAAAATACAATTTGCCTTGTTTTTCAAGATGAGAGATTATCTTGGTACATCTGTATACATCTCTTATACATCTTAACAGAACATGAACATCTCTTATACATGAACATCTCTTATAACAGAACATCTCTATACATCTCTATACATCTCTTATACATCTTAACAGAACATGAACATCTCTTATACATGAACATCTCTTATAACAGAACATCTCTATACATCTCTATACATCTCTTATACATCTTAACAGAACATGAACATCTCTTATACATGAACATCTCTTATAACAGAACATCTCTATACATCTCTTATACATCTCTAGTAAGAGTTTTCAACGATGAGATTTCAATGATTTACTTTTGATTTCATTCTAGAGTCACTTTGAGGGGTTTCAGAGTCTTTCCGTAATTCACAAAAAACTATTTTTTGTGCGTGTGTGTAATTTCAACCTAATGTTGAGTTCAGTCTGTTTAAAAAGTTCAACCTTTAAATTATTGTTAATTGATCCAGTTTTGATACTAAACACTTTCTGTGAAAACATGTTTTAATATTTTAGTTGCCATACTGCGAACCCTGGTTTACTCTTTGCTAGGTTCCAGACACATCTTCAGCCACGATTCTCAAAACTCCTTTTGTTATTATAATTTACTGTTCATTAAAATCTGAAAAAAAATTACCCATACATGAATGAATTTTAGTTCAGAAGATGTTTACCTCCAAATAGTTTTCTGTTTGAAAGTGCATTTTTTAAATTTTAGTTAAAATTTCATCTTCATTGTAGAGCTTCCAGGCAAAATCAGCTAAATGGAAAGAGCCTTTGGTTTACCAGATTGGCTTTTCTTAAAAAAAAAAATAAACAAAAAAACTTCAAATTCCCTTTATTCGCCTTCTGAGCCTTAGATAATTTTAGCAGGGAGTGGGTTTTACTAGTCACTATCGGCTAGTTTTGACGACTAATGGTAAAAAATTATCTAAAATGGTAAAAATGGTAAAAAATGGTAAAAAATTTAAGCACCATTTTTAAGTTTCAAACTAATACCCAAGTGCCAAGGGATGTATGAAGGGGTGCCACCCCCATCCCCAAAATCTTAAACTTTCCTGATTTTATAAATATGCCTATTTCTTAGTCAAGTTATCACATAAAATTTGACATTTTTATTGTTATCCCCCCCCCCCCCCGAAAATTTATGTGCACGTTTCTGTGAGTGTCCCGGGTTTCTTAATATAGCAATGGTAAAAATGCAGACCGTTTCAGAAACTCTTTATTTCGCCCTCGTTTCCAATAAAAAGCATACATTGCTGTTAAAGTAAGCTTGGAAATATTTGAAAACTTCTAGCGGACATTGTATTTTGATTAAATTGAAAATTATTGATAGAATCTTAGTCATTTTGAAGGAAAGCAGTTACACTGTCGAATTACAAGCAGCTTAATATTATTTTAATTTTAAATTTTATAGCATTGTAAATTATGCTTTTTCTTAAAGAATGATGTAAATTTCAGAGGCATTCGAGAGTGTGTTGAAGGGTTTTGTTCAAGATGTAGATTTAAAACAATAGGTGAAAGAAAACTTTTGATTTAAATTATGCAAAACCATTGTCAATTTCAGAATAACAACCAGTGATAATCTGAACTTGCCACTGTGTAAATGTAATATTTTCCTGTTTAACTCATGCATTCGTGCATATGGCAAACTAGAATCTTGATTAATGATGTTTAATAGCCCCTGTAGGGGGTAAGCTGACTTCCTAATTATTGCTCTTGCTTGTAAACAGTTTAAATGATTTAGTATTCTCTGAGAAACCTTTACACGTTGCATGCTTTAAGTGCATATGGGTTTTTTTCTCTTGGGTGGAGTTGATTAAAACTAAAGCTGACATTTAAAAATAAAACCAAGTTTTCTTCCTTTTGGTTTTGCAGATGTTTCAGTCCACGAACCAAGTGTTATGGGGCGTCAATGGAATTCCATTTTCTGGGGGTTCCTTACTCATTTAATAAGGATGGTTCGATATAACGAAATGACTTAACTTATTCACGTTGAAAAATTAAAACAGTGCATGTTACTATGAATTTCCAAAATCTGGCTAATATCGACATTCACCGGTGTATGACCGAAATTCCTTTCTCTCTGCTTGAATTCAGTTGGCTTTGACAATCAGCTTTTTCAGTCTTATGCAAGTTTTGATGGTAAAATTTGAAGTTAGGTTAGGTTGGGTTAAATTAGGTTATAAATCTCAGAAATGGGTTAAAAACCTAATCTAACCCACCATAATTTAACCTAACCTGTCACCATGAAACCTTGTATAAAACTGAAAAAGTTGACTGGCAACGCTGACAAGGAGAAAAAAAAAGATATTTTGGACATTCACTAGTTTTAGATATTCACAGTAACATATACACTATTCAAGGACTCAGTACTTCCACACCTCTTCACCCTATGGCCTATAACGCAGATGTATCCTTTACTAACGTCTATGGAATATTTAGGCTTACCTTATTACCTGTGTAGTTCAAAATAGAAAATTTTGAACCCATAAGATTTGATGTTAATTTGTTTTTAATATGATTAAACTTTTGATTTTTGAGAGCCATCATATTTAGTGAAGCGAAAAATAGTTAAATTCAACATATTTTCCCTTGGCTTCAAAAAAACTGCAAGTATCTTCAATATGTACAAATAAAGTTAACTTTTATTCAAGCCTACTGTTAAAACATAGTTATCTATCAGTCTCTCGTTTTGGATTCTTTCTGAGTTTCTTCGAGGTTTGTTTTTGCATTTTCATTCGTTTTATTTTTTCGTGATTTTTTACTTTAGGAAACTTAGTTACAGGTGAGGTTAATATCATTTGCTCTAACAGGTACACAGTAAATACCTCCTGTGTGCGGGCCTATCCCATGCATTAAGATTATGGCTTAGTCTAGTTAAACCATAGTCAAACTTATCGATGTTAACTAAAACTACACGCAACTTCAGTGCTAATAACAATTACAGCATCCATAGCACTGGGAACAAGTTGTTATATATTTTCTCTTGCTTGGTATTGCTTTTTTTATTTAATTTTGTTTTAGCTTTTGTAGGGTTAAGATGGCGCGCTGATTACAGAATTGTAGTTAGTTTTTTTACACCATTCTCAGTTTTTTTGCTACACCCTGTATACACATTTCAAAAACTGAGATTATAATGGCCAAAGAGCAATCATAGATAGGTGTAAGCTATAAAGAATAGATTCAAATAAACGGGATAAATTCAAATAAAAGGGATATACTTCATTGTGATATACCCCGTGCTTGATTTTTTTTTTTTTTTACCTATGTTCAGAGCCAGTGGTGTCAATCTACGAAAATTAGGAGGAGGTTGTGAAAATGGGGGGGGGGGGGAATTAGGGAGGATTTATTCTTCAATTTTTAAATGGGAACACTAAAAATGCCATCTTTCTATAAAATTACATTTTTTTTTTTTTTTTAATGTATGGGTGGGGGAATTCTCTTTCAATTTTTCAATGAAAATACCAGAAAAGACACATTCGATAAAATTACAAAAATGTGTGTTTTTCAAAATCTTAGACGGATGCCCCCCCCCCCCCAGTTGACCCCATTGCTCAGAGCAAAGAATTAAGGCTAAACTTTTTTTTTTCGCAAAAGATAAAAGTTTGTAGCATAAATTGTATCTGTATGACAAATCTAACTAAAAATGCATAGACATTGTAGGCTATAAGTGGAAAAACTTTTAAACAAATTGGTGTTGATATAGACTTTTCAAACTAAAATCTTGCCATTTTGGTTTTCCACCTTTTTAGAATCAGTCTGACGTTAAACTCAAGAAAGAACACACATCATTCAAAAGCCTTGGCTTTTTCTTATAAACAGGTGTGATTGTGGTTTTTCTTGGGATTCATCCCTTAGTCAATAGAACTGTGCCTGACATAGCGTATTCTACAAGTAAACAGTTTTAGCGTGACCTTAAAATGGTGTTTTATAAATTGGATTTCCAAAAATGCTTAGAGTTTGAATGAATTTTATGCATTGAATGAATTGAAACAAAAACAGCGGGAAACATTTTTTTTCAAGAAAATTACCACTGTATTTTTTTTCTAAAATTAACCATGGCCTAGAGATAATACTATTTAATAATGCTTATCATTAAAGAATAATACTTCTGTAGAAATAATGATAAGTAAGTCCTTTTGGGTCAAGATTCAATAAAAAAAAGAACGAAGGATTCAGAGTTGATTTTATTCAGAATTTGTTTATTCATCAATAAATTCTCAAAAAAGAACACTTCAAAAAATCTCTCCCGTAGGGCTTCATGGCCAAGAAAAACAGGGGAGAAACAAAAATAAAATAAATACACAAAAAAAAAAAAATCTGATCTCCCACCTCCAAAATCTCCAAAATCACAGGCTAGCTTAGGGAGTAATGCATGTTAATATGATTCCTGCTTTTGTAACCCACATGTTGTGAATTAAAAAATTTTGTGAATTAAAATTTCACTACCTGGAGCCAAAACTGACAATTTTGAAGCCGAGTTTTGTACAAGAAAACAGGTCACCCAGATAAGTCAAAATATTGCCGAGGCCTAAAATCCTGTGCCCAAGCTTGCAGAAAATAGAGTGAAGATTGCTGGAATTGTCACCGAGAATATAAAAAGATTAAAAAAAAAAGATTGCGGGAATAATTGGAAAAATTAAGACAGGAATGTAAGAATTTCCACCTAGAAGTCAAGAAATGGCAGAAATTATCTGAATCTTCCGTAAGAGGCCAGACCAGTGACACGTTTGAGCCGATTCAGTTACAATGTTCCATGATCATTCCAGGAGTTTGGTACATCAAACAGTTCATGGTAACGAACAATAAGTAAGGAGCGACTCGGCTCAAAAGTAGCCAAAACTCGAAAAAACGGAGTTTTGACACCAATAGATACATCAAAAGAATCAGATTTTTATGCTCTTTTCTAATATATAAGTTCACAATTTCATCAAGTTCACAATTACCCATCAAAATTTACGCACCTGAGAGTATTTGCCTTATTTTGGAAAAAGGGGAAACAAACCCATAAAAGCCATAGAACTTTTATGAAAATCACACCGTCAGATTCAGTGAATCAGAGAGCCTTATTATAGAAGTTTCAAGGTCCGATCTGCAAAAATGCGGAATTTTGTATTTTTTCCAGAAGATTGATCACGGATGCGTGTTTTTTTTTTCCAGGGGTGATTGTATCGATCTAGGCGTCCTAGAGTATCGCGAAAGGGCTCATTCAAACGGAAATTAAAAGTTCTAGTGCTCTTTTTAAGTGACCAAAAAATTAGACGGCAACTTGGCCCCCTCCCACGCTCATTTTTCTTCAGAAGTCACCCAAGCAAAATTTTGAGATAGTCATTTTGTTCAGCATAGTCAAAAATCTAATAAATATGTCTTTGAGGATAACTTAATGCCCCACAGTTCTAGGGGGAAGGGCTGCAAGTTATGAAATTTGCCCATTGTTTACATATAGTATTGGTTAATGGGAAGTATACACACGATTTCAAGAGGGATTTTTTTTCTGTTGGGGGGGGGGGGGTCGGAGGAGGGGGTAAAGAGGGAGCATATTTCCATAGAGGATGTTTCCTTGGGGAAGGGACATTTATATGAAGGGGGGCGCCAGATTTCCCAGCATTATTTAAAAAACGATCAAAAATTAAACAAAAAAACTTTTTTTAAACTGAAATTAAGGAGCAACATTAAAATTTAAAACGAACATAAATTATTATGCATATGAGGGGGTTCTTCCCCTAGCCAATACCTCGCTCTTAACGCTAAAGTTTTTTTTTAGTATACTTTCAAAAGAGCTATCTATTCTAATTCACCGGCCTTTGTGATTCAGGGGTTTGTGATTCGAACAAAATTCGAACTGTAGCGTAAAGAGTGAGGTATTGACTAGGGGGTGAACTTCCTAATATACGTAATAAAAACATACGAATATAGAAGTTTGTTACGTAAATTAATTCGTAAGTTACCTCAGAACAAAATTTCGAGAAAGCCATTTAGCCAAAAAGAGTAAAATTAATATGCAAATTTCGTTTTAAATTTTCATGTACGGTGACCCAAAATCAAAGCTACATTAATTCAAAAACGTTCAGAAATTAAATAAAAAAAAAGTTTCTTTAACTGAAAGTAAGGAGTGACACTAAAACTTAAAACGGACAGAAATTATTTCGTATATGAAAGGGGTGATTCCCTCCTC